>JANAVB010039215.1:3905952-4426442 GCA_029216955.1 Iris pallida
GGGGGGGGCATCGTTCGCCGGAGAGAGAGGGGTGGGGGGGGGGTCGCCGAAGAGGGAGGGAGGTGCATCGCTAAAAGGAGTGAGAGAGGGGGGCAGGGTAGTTTCGGATTTTTTTTTTTTTTTTTTGTATGCATTTAACAATATTCAATGTGTTGAGTAAAAAGTTTAGGGTATTAAATTGAAAAACAGGAGAGTTGAGGGTATCACGTTGCAATTAAGTATTTTTTTAGATTTACATTAGTTTTCCAAAAAATCGCAACATAACCAAACTCTACTTCATAAATAATCTAATTGGTCAAGCCTTTGAAAGAACCTGTCCTCGTTGCTTCCTCATCCTCAGCCACCTAATCGTAAGCCCTGTTATCTAAAGAGAAATTTTGAGTGGCACCCCACTTTTGTTTACCATATTTACAGTGCACCCACAGTTTACACAATGTAAGGTACCCCCCACTTTTGACGTTTTCCGTCCATATGGACGGTCAACTGGGTTGACCCAAATTTTTGGACAAAATACCCCCCGACCTGTTGTCTTCCTCACCGTGTCTCTCGCCCCTCCCCCCCTCGCCGCTGCCGCTCCCCGACCTCGCCGAGCTCGCCGCCCCCACTCTCCGACCATGCCAGCCCCCCCCTCTTCCTCCTCCCCGACCTCGCTGAGCTCGCCGCCCCCCTCTCCGACCTCGCCGAGCTCCGCCGCCCCCCTCTCCGACCATGCCAGCCCCCCCCCACTCTTCCTCCTCCCCCTACCTCGCCGCCCCCTCCTCCGACCTCGCCGAGCTCGCCGTCCCCCTCTCCGACCTCGCCGAGCTCGCCGTCCTCCTCTCCGACCATGCCAGCCCCCCCCCCCCCCCCCCCCCCCCCTCTTCCTCCTCCCCGACCTCGCCGAGCTCGCCGCCCCCCTCTCCGACCTGTTGTCTTCCTCCTCCCGCACTCAGCCCCCTTCCCCAACGCTCCCCTCACCTTCTTCGCCCTTCCACCACCACCACAACCTCCTCTCCCGCCAGAACTCCGCCACCACCGCGTCCCGCTTCGGCTTCCCCCACCCGCCCCCGCCCCGTTCAGCATAACCTCCCCGTCCTGGGCTCCTCCGTCTCCGTCTCCCCCCAACTGCCACCAGTCTCCCGAGGACCTTATGAGCCCGGCCAACTACACCGACGAGGAGGATGAACGGAGGAGCGGGGTGGCCCCCCCACCACCATCAACGCAGCCGGAGCTGCTCCGTGGCCTGGCGAAGGAGGGCGGCGGAGGCACGCCGACGGCGTGGAGGGGGCAGACACGAAAAAATAGGGGAATCGGAAAATAAGACGGGTATTTTGGTCAAAAAAATGGTCAAAGGGGTTGACCGTAAGTTGGGGACGGAAACCGTCAAAAGTAGGGGGTACCTTACATTGTTGTAAACTTGTGGGGTGCACTGTAAATATAGTAAACAAAAGTGGGGTGCCACTCAAAATTTCTCTTATCTAAACCAATGTCGTAGAATCCGGACCGGAGATCTGACCCGGTAAGGATACTGAAGTTGGGTCAAACCGGTCCAATAAGTACCATGGTTGAACCAGGTTATATAGATTTACAAGGTTATATAGATTTACAATCTTATATTGAATATATTACATACTACACAACTACATATATATTACTTAGAAGTTCTACATGTTCACCATAGTAGAATTAGTAAAAACAAACAAACATATTAACTTTGATTGCATGTGAAGTACACAACAAAAATCAAAAGTCATGGTCAAATCAATTTTGGGTTAGACGTTCGATGGTCTGACCGGCCGGGTCGACCACTGACTGAATTTACGAAAGAAAAAAGAAACAGTGGGTCAATATTAACCAGTCCGAAAAAGCTACTAGTTCACAGGTTGACCGGTTCAACCGGCCAATCCGGTCCAGTTTTGGTTCAACCGGCCAGTCTGATCCAGTTTTTAAAAACACTGATCTAAACACCTCATAAGTAGTAATTTGACAAACATCATGGCAAATACGTCTCCAGTGGCTCAGCTATAAGAGTATCATTAGTAGTTGAGACTCTCAAACGCAATTTGGGGCCCAAAATTTCAAAGGAAAGGTAAATGTAGAATGTGTTGGATTTATATGAGAATAGTAGGAAATGATAAAGTGAACTCTGGTCACAAAGATTGTGTGGTCAAAAATTAATGTAGGAAAAAAATAATGTAAAGTCTAGAATCTAGAAAATTGGGCTCCAAATTGGAACTTACTATTCTACAAAATGAGTTTCTACAATCTAGAATATAGAAATTGGAAAGCCCAACCCTTAGCACCTATGGGTGGGATGGGACCGAAATTGTAGAAATTGGAACTATGGATGGAACTTACTATTCTACAAAATGAGCTCCTACGTTCTAAATCTAGAATATAGAAAATGGGATGAGCCTTACTAATGATGCTCAAACAATCCTAATCCAATGCAACTCAGAATGTTTAGTACTGCCTCCTGCAGCCGAGGCTGCGACGACAACAAATGCTTGCTAGTCACACACATCGTAACCGTAGCAACTCTGACAAGCTTCAGAACAACCAGCTAGAATATATACAACACGCTCCTGACAAAACAACAGTAGGAGCCAAAAGTTTGGATGGAACATATACATCTTCTCACTGCGCATCTTGCACTGCTTTCATCGAGCAGAAACAAAAGGTTTGCGTATATTAACATAGCAGCAGATATAACGGATCAGTCAGAGCTTCAGTTAGCTGTAGCTTTTCTACGCGGAACCAAAAAAAAAAAAAAAAAGGTGCTTCGCCTTTGATCCTGATGGAGAGAACGGTGGTCTATAGTGAGAGATCACCTCCCAGTTCATCGATGACCTTCTCGATCTTGAACAGCATATCTGGCGAACAGCACAAATTTTGAGTACCGGATACGACATCAACTGAAAATGCACAAGGGTTCATGAAGTCGAAAGATGGAAATTTCGTACCATGGAAAGAAGCATCCGACATGCACTTCTGCGGCCAAAAGAAAATATAGAACATAAAAGAGAAACAAGTTGGTGAGGAGTCGCTTCAACTTGTGCATAATATGGAAGCAGGAAATTGTAGGAGCGAAGAACAATACCACGATTTGAGTCTTGAGGTCGACTTCCTCTGTTAACCCTGGCAGTTCAGTAGCATCTGCAAAATTTCAGTTGAAAAGGCAGGCATATCAGAAGATATTTCGGAACCTTTTGCATAATAGATGGAGGGAGGGTGAATAGCCCTTTACTGTGAAAAGGAGGATTCTGCAAGTCACCCTGCAACGAGGTTTTAACAAGGTTTTAGAGCGTATTTTGTAACAAGGCAGGTTGTAGTACTTGCAATGGAGAATTCAGGGAGACATGCTAATGGTTATACCTCGTTCTGAGATGTGGAATTAGTTTCGACCCCAGCTGTACATTGCTCTGACATAATCAGCATAAGTAAAGCTGAAAAGGAGAATTATTTTGTTAACAAAATCTAATTGTTCATGTTACCTTTTTTTGTATCAGTTGAGCAGTTATTTAGTAGCTCAGTAAAGCTGGGTGGTAAGCCTGAGAATATGGTATCGATGTTGGTAGCAAGCAAAGGCTGAAGAGGGGTTTCAGGTTGGTCAATACTGTAGGTCAAAGCAGGCACTTCCGGGGCACAAGTTGAGATAGGCTGTTCATATCTCGACTCATCATCAAATCTGTCAAACACAAAAAACCAATGCAGCAAAAAATAAATCAGCATCTATCAGCCAAAATGATAAGTAGAGATGGTAAGATAGAAGAGCGAAGGTCCTTGCCTGTGTAGTCCATTTGAAGCGACAAATTCAGATGAAGGTGAATTCTCACACACAATGTCACATCCTAGGGGTGCAATATCCATTGCGTCGTGTAAACATTCCTAGGGGACAACAGTAATCCAGAGAACAAAACCATTACAACAATGAAACACGAGAAAGTGGCACTACCTTCCTACATTTGGTGCTATTGTTGATTAATAATTGTACAGTGGAATAATGAATATGACAGACCAAAACCTAAGAAGGATCAGAGTAATCAACAAATAATACAATTACGTCAAACACACATTTTGGTTACCTTCCTGTGTTCGGTGCTATTTTTGGTGGTTAATTTTACAATGGTATAACGATAATTAGTCAATGACAGAACAAAGTAAGACATCATATACAGATGCAGAACCCTTTTAATCATCTATAAAATCACTGATATCCTGAACACGTTCATAACAGATGTTGACAGTTTCAGAAATATAATGGACCTACTGCACAACTATCTACTTCCTTCGGAACAAAACTTCCATCCATTCCATCCCTAATGGAAAGCATATTTTGACACCAATAACAATACTCTAGATACCAATGGAACCTCTAAATCAAAATTTTCTGTTAAAAGTAGTGATGTATCCCAAAATGACAATTTAGATGAATTGTCTTACTAACTACTGAGCTGACATCTCAAATATAGCAATCTTATGTAAATATTGTAATGTATGTTTCCCATTCTACAAAAGGTTATCGTCTTTTATTGTTCATAAAAATGAAATTATATACATATTGTACCTATATAGCAGTATGTAGTTGCGTCTACCTGATACTTACAATAATAAGAAAAAGAACCTTAGGAAATCTCTGATGATATATGGATAGTATAATGGAATGGTATTTCGAATATGATTCTAGATGACTTTAGATAAAGTGTCTACAAATGTACAAAGTACTATGTCAATTAACAGAACAGGTATCTAGTCCTACAAACAGAGCTGGCTAAATAGTTTCATATAGGCTTTGTTTGGTTTCGTGGAAAGTGAGAAAGAAATATGAAACTTAATCCTATGTAAATGGGATCCTGTTCAACACAAACTACTTACATTTTCCTTTTCATCTCCCACCAAACCAAACCAAACCCAGCCATTGTACATTAAAATATCATGCGTCTTGTCCTAGTATTTCGTACTTTTTCCTTTATCCTTCAAAAACATACTCCTATGTATAGGAAGATAGGAATAGACAGTCACCCACCAATAGACCCAGTATGCTACATCTAGATACACATGGAATTCAAATGTGAAGTGAACCAAAAATATAGACATCTTTTACTAATATGCAGAAATAGGAATAATGCTTTTGTTTTTCATTTATAACTCTCAATGTTGGGCAACTAATAACTGAATTTATCGGCCATCACTGCATACCACTTCTTATTTGTGACTTAACATGCATCAAGAACCCAATCCAAATTAGCAAGAAAAGCCAAAGGCCAGTTTTAAAAGGATAGAGGTGACAGCAGACCAATATATACTAATAGGAAGATGGGTTCAATAAACATCAAGATATTCAGCTGGCCTGCTCAAAGGAACCTAGCCATGAGGGTTCTGACTAATACAGCAGCATAGTGCTAAGCAAGTTGATTCACATGAAAATTTCTTGAGAATAAAATGATCTGCATGAATATTGGAAAATTGATGACGAACCTTCACAGAGTTTATGAATGTTTCTGCAGAGCAACTTGTAGGGAAGCGCACCGCGAATTTCTGAATCTGCAAGTTTTCCATTTCTTCTTATTAACAATGATCAAAACCATGTAAATTGTGAAAACCAAATTAGATCATATGATGTAATCTAATTGAGAAGTTTTCAGATATATTAAGAAGTTTTAAGATGAGAAGTTAGTATATTCAGAAGTTAGTGTGTATGTGTATAAGAGAGACATTATAGCCTTCCATGTCTAGTCAGGGGCGGAAGTAGGCCCAAGCCCACCCGGGCTGTAGCCCGGGGTCATTTTTGTAATTTTTTTTAAATATAGTAGGGTAAAATTGTAAAACAAACAATTAAGCCCCCCCCCCCCCCCCCCCCAAAATCTCCCGATTCTCTCTGCCACTGCCTTCTCTACTTACGGTCGGGTGCTGAAACCCTAGCCCGCCGTGACAGCTCCGGAGTGACGGAGTCTGGTCATCTTCTTCTTTTTCGACGAGTTCGACTCGTTTTCTCCGGTGTTCGGTCGTTGTCGTCGACAATAGCGGTAAGATTTGCTGAAACATCAAAATTGCTCCTTCCCTATGTTGTTTGATAACGATGATAATGAGTGTTTGTTGTTGCTCTCTCGATAACAATTTACAACATATATAATCTTGAATCTATCTTAGATCTAATTTTGCTTGGATCGATATCCTAAACTGTCCTCGACTGACTGAAAGAGTATACAAAAGATATTGACCCAAACAGAGTGGTTGTTGTCTCTTCTTCAGGCTGATGCCTTCTCTTTGTTTGAATAATTGAATCCATCTTAGAGCAACAAACACTTTGCCTTCTCAATGTCAATTTATGGTTTATATAAGTTACGATGTATCATGTAACAGGTAAACTTGTCTCAAATATGCTAAACAATAATTTATTGTCTCAAATATGCTTACCAGTTGTTCGACGAAACTTCACAAAGGAGACATCGAGCTCCGCACCGAGCGCACATCTGGCAACTTGCTCGATCAGTTTGAGATTGATTTAGAGGTAAGCTCCGCACCGAGCGAGACACCGAGCTTCTATCTTTTGTATATTTATTTGTTTGCTACTTGAAGTGTCTTTTAGTTATTGATATATGAATTTTTTGGGCTTATCTAGATAATCAAGTATCTTTGAACATGAGTCGAGCACCCAAGCCAAAAAAAACTATGCTTTCGTTCTACAAGGCAAACAACAATGAAAAATCAAAAGAGGATATGTCTAAGGGGACTACATCTAGAGAAGTGGGTGAGCAACATCCTTCCAATGACAATGATGAGCAACATCCTATAAATGAAGTTGATGGAAGATGTTCTCCTTCCGTTGAAGTTCATGAAGTACGACATACTAAAGTTCAAAGAGTGGAGCCTATAGAATTTTGATATCTTTAATGAGGCCATAAATTTTCAACTTGAGGAATTAGAAAGTAGGTTCACTGAAGGGGCAATGGAACTTCTCATTCTTAGCTCGACATTGGATCCAAGGGATGACTTCAAAGCATTTGAAGTTGATGATATTTGTAGTCTTGCTGAAAAATTCTATCTCAAGATTTTACCGAACAAGAAGTACTTATATTGAGAGGTCAATTGCAACATTATCAACAAGATATTCCTCTTGATCCAAGGTTTCAGAACATATCTACTATTTCTGAGCTATGTCAAAAGCTAGTTGAAGCAAAGAAGTCGGAGAGCTATGGTTTGATTGATAGATTGCTTCGTCTTGTTTTAACTCTTCATGTTTCCACGGCAACTACAGAACGTGCATTTGCTGCTATGAAACTTGTTAAAACGTCACTACGTAACAAGATGGAAGATGGATTTCTCTCAGATTGTTTACATTGAAAGAGAACTTGATGAAGGCCTCGACTTAGAATTGATAATAGATGATTTCTTTAAATTCAAGAATCGACGGGTACAGGACACTAGGACACCGTTTCATTGAAATGGGCTGGGATATAATTTTTTGTATGTCATACTTGACATAGTTTATGATTTGTTAGAGAGAAGGTATGAAATGCAATCATCTAATTACAAAAGCATCTAGAGAAATGTTATTCAAGTTTTCTTTTCATTTCCTTGCAGGATGTTCCATCAGAACTGGTTGGCAGCATTGGGTCAAAGAAGAAATATTTTGACTTTGACAAGTTGGCTGTGGTTGGATTTATAGATGATTTTGTTTGCTATATATGTTGCTGCTGTACTATATTGATCATACTTGAGATATAGGCCAATTGGTATAGGAGTTGGCTCATACTTTTATATTCCTAGACATGCCTTTCAAGTCACCAAAGGTATCATAAATGTCCCACAAGTTTTTTTCTCCATTTTTGTGTTGCTTATGTGCTTAATTGTACTTAATGACTGTGTTCAATGTTTCTGCAGGCTCAAAACTGAATGCATATATCTTTAAGACCATATAATATCATGTTTTGAAAGCTTCATCAGAAATTGCTATAAAAGAAGGCCCCTACGAGACTTATAAATGTGACAACATTCAGTAAGGTTTGTATTGTGTACTTGCTATTTCTTTGTATTGCCAGTTTACTAATGGAAATTCATGTGCAATATTTAGACTTCATGCTTAAATATCAAAGCTTAAGTTGGATAAACTTTTCTACTTGTATTTCGTTCATCATAGTTATGTGCAGGGAAACTCTACCGAATTTTTGGCATAAATTTCTAAAACCTTATATAATAGCTAGCCCACCCTACTCTAAAATCCTGGTTCCGCCCCTGTGTCTAGCCATCCTTATTCCTATATTGTTCATCAAAGTCAAGGTAGTATAGGCATCTGGAACCAACCTTTTTATCAAAAGTTTGCAAAAAGAAAAACACTCAAGGAAATAGAGGATATCCAAGAGAAGGAAAAAAAAATGTAATTGGGAAGTAAAATAGCAGAGGAATTCTCATTAACACAAAAGACCTTGTGGGGCCATACATAAACTCCGCTTCAATAACCATTACAGCATGCAACTGAGGTGGAGAAAAGCACAAAATGTTGATCTAATATTGGTTGGTCTGCAAATACAAATGTATTAACCCATTTCAAAGGCTCGTAAATAAATATTCATTGCTGTCACGTAGCATGTTGACTCAGCCGACAACAAAGCCTTTATCCCAAAATTGGTTGGCTAATGATGCTCAGATATTATAAGAGAAAAATAAGACTGTTTGAAAACAGTTCATCTTTCTTCACATTCGGAGCTTTATTAGGTTAGCTCCAGAGCTCTAAAGAAAGGATCTACTTCAATTACTTGTACCTTCATTTAGAAAAAAGTACGACTTGATGCTTGATTACCACAATTGATTTTCATTTTATCAGTATGAATTACTTATTTTGTGAATTGTAGCTACAAGAAGAGGATATACTTCAAAAAAAAAAATCATGCTTCATTATTTGCTATTCTCTAAACAAGGAAAGTTGGACAGACTATTGCAGAGTCACTAGTTAATTGCCATTATGGAAGTGAAAGAAAACATTTAGAAGCAAAGCTAAGAAGTATGATCTGGAAAGTATATAATTGAAACTTCAAATGACAACAAGATAAATGTATTGGAGGGTATATAATTGAAACTTCAAATGACAACAAGATAAATTGCATTTCTTGAATCAGAATTACTGCAAGTAGATACTTTCATTAGTTCACTTTAGTCCTCATATAACAAGTGTGGAGAAATGCAATATCAACATTCCACAGGAATTGTAACGGGGTGTGTAATGGCAAGGCTAGAAAGGAAACTTAAAGAGGCTTCGACTGGTTAGCAAGTTACTTTTACTTAGAAATGAATAAAAGAACTTGGCAAGCTGATCAGTAATTTCTGGCCTAGATTTACCAAAAATGTTTAATGACAATAATAATTGGAAGAATTCAAAATACAGGGATAGAAGGTGTGCACCAACATGAACAAGCACATATGCATATCCATGATTACGCAAGCAAGCATGTGGTGCTGCAGATATACATATATACGCTTATATATGTTTGCCTGTGGTTGTAGACACACATGCTGGATACTGAAAAAGCTCATGTAACTGAAGGACATAGACATGCCTGCACCAGAACCATAAGCACAGAAGGATTCCAGTCTTCCTACTACACTGAAACTGTGATCATCCAAACAATGAGATGAATGATCCACATGCCTTCGCATTTTAAAACATTAATAAACCAAATTCATCTTCTTTGGATTTTCTCTCCAGAGATAAAAAGAATATTGATCCCAATAATCAATTAGATATGCATGTATGTGCTCATTCACAATCCCTAACTAACTGGAAAGTTACAGAAATGCTAGACCAAATTTAGTCATTGTTACTAGTTTGAAAGCATGCAGCATGTTGTAACATTATGCCAACATGAAACATAACCAGTAAAGAATATAAAATCTTAGAATGACTTCATAGACTTGATAACCATCGCCTAGTAATCTCTTTTGGTTCCAAGAAGTTAACCAAGTAAAACATCATCAACAAAAACTGCCGACGTGTCCAATATGTTATGAACTAAATGATCCTTTTCCAGGTGATAAAAGTAAAACATGCTAAAAAAAGGATCATACACGCATACCTAGACACAACTAACTAAATGGAAATTGACTAATAAAAAACCATGGACGTCAGATGCATATTCAGTGTTCACTATGATTACTTTAGTAAAACTAGAGCCAGGAATATAACTAATGACCTGGAAAATAACAAAGACCGCGGAGGCTGTTCATGTTTGGGTTCTTTTCAGTATAACTCTATAGGTTATGCCATGAAGGCATCATGCCAAATCAGTTTTTGAGCAAGCTGGGTAGTTTTTTTTTTCTCCTTCCCATAAAAATTTCTTAACAATCAAATCATTGCAGGTGTGTAATGCCGATCTTTCTGTGATAAGTGAAGTTAAGCAGAATCAGATTGCAAGAATACTTGCCTGGCCAGAACAGTTACGGTAACTCAGGAACACTGCTCTGATTCCTCGTACCGGGCACTGAGGAACACACGACACCTGTGGCCAAGAGAAGTGGAGTTTGGAAACAAAGTGCTCCTCCTGTTGTTTTGTCAACACAGAAACAACAAATAACTGTGAAACCCTGAAGCTTAGAAATTCCAATTTATTATGCGGAGATAACTATGGTAAGTAAGCTATGGTGTATGGACACAAATACGACAGGATACGAGCACGGTAAGAAGGACACGCCATTGACTATGGCATGTCCTAGTGTATTTTAGAGTGCGTGTGTCCTATCATATACATGTTTGACACGATGCGATGCTAAACTATGGTGTAAGTTAACAATACGACATGACACGAGGATGGTGGTAAATTAGGAATGTACGGTGTACACATCAAACTCAAGTAGGACCATCAAATCTGTAAAAATATGGGGAAATTAAAAGAAAATCTCAAGAACAAGTCATATGGCTAGGGACTAAGCTACATAGTCCTGCTCTATTTTGGAATGCATGTGTCATGTCCGATACGTGTCCTACATGATACGACCGACATCTCTCATTTTTGGAGTGTCTATTCAATATATTATTTAAATCGAGCATAAAACCTAGAGAGACAAAATAAACTATGGAAACCCAGCATATGAAATCTAACCGTCCAGAAAATTAAATAAAATAAATAAATAAAAACGGTCATAAATATGTAGAATCCGTAGAGGATATAGATCGGTTACTATTTTATCATAAATCGGCCTAAAAAGGGGAAAAATCTAGAACAAGCATAAGTATGTAATGAGGAACGTTCGTTAAAAAGAAAATCCAAGCTGTGTCCGTGACGTGTGTCTGACGGTCATCGACACGACGTAGACACTCCAAAATCCATGTTGCGTAACCGATAGATCGATCCAAGAAAAAATAACACAAGGGAGCTTGAAATTTTCAAAAAAAAGTAAAAGAAAAAATGGAGAGGAGAAACTGACGACGACGACTCCGAGTACGGACACGGAGAGGACGGCGTGTCCGCCGCCGGATCGGGACCGGGCGACGCGGACGGCGGCGGGGGTGGCGGCGGAGACCCACGTGCCCCTCGACCGCCTCTTCCCCTTCGGCAGCGGGTGCAGAATCCCCGTGGCCGTCGGCGACGGCCGGGGGAAGTTGAAGAAGCGGGAGTAGTCCGCCTCCCACTCCGCTTTCTCCCGTGTCGGACACGGATCCGCTGACGCTGCTCCCGCCATTTTCTTTCTTTCTTTCTGCTGCTGTTTGGAACGGTGAAGTTGTTGAAGTTGTTTATTACTTCACTGTAGATATATAATTGCGGAAAGAACAAAAAAAGGAAACTGTGTTTTCTAACTTTTTCTTGGAATGTTTTTTTTAATTGCACAGAAATGTCAGAATATTTTTTCAGGACAGCCGAGCATAACCAACTTTTTAAAAAATCTCGGAAACCTTTATTACAACATAGGTGATGATGAAAATAAAAACAAAAACAAACAAACATAGGTGATGATGGAAGCAACAAGTAGCAAATTATTATTCATTATGAATTCTTCAAATAGTTTGGAGTCCAAGGGTATTCTCAAAGGTTAATGTTCATATAACTTTTTATTTTAATATACGATTATATAACAATATTATCAAAACAAAATTCAGAAAATAAAATAACAAACAAAATATAATATCCAAAATAATATAAATACTAATAAAATTGAAAATGTTCCGGAAAAATAATCATAATCTTGTTCTACAGATTCATTAGTTTATTAATAATCATAAATCATATGATTTTATCTAACTTCTATAGACGTCACGTTTAGACATCAAATTCTAAGAAACTAATGAATTCATAGCTAGAAAAAAAATAGCAAGCATACCACTAATTATTATTTGTCTGGACTTTATATGAGGTCCATAACTAAGGGTGCAACTCTGGCGGGTTGAGTCGGCTTGAGGTCTATCGAGTCCAACCCGATGAATCATAAGCTCAGTTCGAGCCCAAGTCCGAGCCGACCTCGGGTTCAATATATGAAGCCCAATACCAAGTCCGGAAGATCGGGTTTGGCTCGGGTTGAACTCGGGTTGGGTTGGGTTGGGTCGATCGGGTTTATTGGGCTTTAATATAATATTTGAAATAATTTTAAACAAAATTAATATTAAACTCATAATCAAATAGCAATCAAGTCTTGATCATTTAAAAATGCAAACTGAAATAAGATTTAGGATAAGGAGTTGAAGAGTTTGGGTGGCGAAATTTAGGATTTAAAATTTTAAAGTTTTTATTTAAGAAGTAAGAGACTATATATATATATATATATATATATATATATATATATATATATATATATATATATATATATATATATAATATTTTTTTTTTTTTTTTTTTTTTTTTAGGGGTTCGAACCCGGGCCACCCGCCCGGGGACCCTCGTCGCTACCAACAGGCCACGACCCCGCGGACATATATATATATATATATATATATATATATATATATATATATATATATATATATATATATATATATATATATATCGTGTTTCAGGTTCTTCGGGTAACCCGACACATTAACCCGAGTCCAACCTGTTTTTTGATAGGGTTCAAATATTTTAACCCAAATCCGAGTCAGAACCTAAGTATCTTCAACCCTAGCTACCCCAACCCAACCCATTAACAGGTTTATCCGATCGGGCTCGGATTTAGCCCGCCCGAATTGCACCCATAACGGTATGTCAAAATCACACCGACTTATGATTATTATCTAAACTTGATAAAAGTTTATGAATATTGTTTTTTGTTGGGAACGAAGCGCGGAAACCGTTCCCCCAAACCAGAAAGTCCTGCGAGAGAACCGAGCAAAAACACACAAACCAAAAACGCCAAACACAATCGCAGACACAAAGATTTTTGACGTGGAAAACTCTTGCGGGAAAAATCACGGAACGATCGGAGTCCAACCCTGAAGAACCTCCACTAATGGAATAAAGAGAATACACTCTCTACAAGCTCCTCCCGATCCAACACGGATCACCACAACTCACTTGAAAAAAGAAAATTTTTGATTGCGGACTCCGAAGAACAAGAGATGCCGAAAAATTATTCGAAGCAATCTCTCCTTCACAATAGTCCTTAATCCTCTCTCTCTATCAAAGATTGTAAATCACTCTTTGTTTTGAGATGATTTTACAACTAGTATGCATCACCCTTTTATAAGCCCTTGGTAACCCATACATGGAAGGCCAATATATATGGAAACTTCCAATATAAATCAATCATATATTTAATGGAAATCCAATCATAATTAGCTTACCATAACTGGAAACCCAATAATATGGAAAGCTACTATATGAAGGGTCCAATCATAAATATATAATCAAAGTAAATATGGAAATCCAATCATATATTTTCTTACCATATATGTACCAAAATAAAATCCATGCACTCCCCAAGCTTCTCCGACACACGGATGGCGCTCGTCGCTCTCCGGGGTATTCTCCACATAGGTGGAAACCCCACCCACTCCAACAAATCCCCCCCTTCACAACTATGTGGAGGAGGTCGTCATCCCGACGATCTGCCTGCAGTGCTCAAACTTCTCCCTCGGAAGAACCTTCGTGAGCATGTCCGCTCCATTGTCATCAGTATGAACCTTCTCAAGCGCCGCATCCTTCTTCTCAACCACATCCCGTATCCAATGATACCGAGTCTCGATGTGCTTGGACCGACTATGAAATATTTGGTTCTTCACAAGGTGAATAGCACTTTGACTGTCGCAAATCAAAGTATACTGCTCTTGCTTCAGTCCTATTTCCTGCAGCAGCTTCTTCATCCACAGCAACTCCTTGCAAGCCTCCGTCGCCGCAATGTACTCTGCCTCTGTCGTCGACAAGGCAACACACTTCTGCAACCGTGACTGCCACGATACCGCTCCTCCAGCAAACATCATCACATAGCCCGAAGTCGATCGCCTCGTGTCTACATCTCCAGCCATATCAGCGTCAGTATGCCCAACCAGCTTCGGCTCGTCACCACCAAAAGAAAGTCTCCAATCGGCAGTGCCCTGAAGGTATCGTAGAATCCACTTGACCGCACTCCAATGTACCCTTCCAGGATTTGAAAGGTACCTGCTAACTGTGCCAACTGCATGAGCGATGTATGGCCTCGTACACACCATAGCATACATAAGACTTCCCACAACTGAGGCATATGGAACCCGCTCCATATCTTCATTTTTGTCTTCGGTAGATGGACACTGCTCCTCAGTGAGCTTAAAGTGAGCCGCAAGGGGGCAACTCACTTTCTTCGACCCGTCCATACCGAAATGCTGAAGTACCCGGTGAATGTACTTCTTTTGGGACAAATGTAGCAGCTTGGACTCTCTCTATCGGCTGATCTCCATCCCAAGAATAGTCTTCGATGCGCCCAAATCCTTCATAGAGAAGGCCGCGCCCAGTTGGCGCTTTAACTCCGCTATCCTAGTGGCATTCCGACCCACTAATAGCATATCATCTACATAGAGCAATAAAATAATGAAATCATCATCGGCAAAATACCTCACAAATGCACAATGGTCCGACGTCGTCCGTGCATAACCATGCTCCCCCATAAACGACTCGAACTTCCTGTACCACTGCCTCGGGCCTGCTTCAGACCATACAAGCTCTTTCTCAACCGGCAGACCAAATATGACTTACCCTTCTCACAGAATCCCTCTGGCTGCTCCATGTACAACTCCTCCTCAAGATCACCGTGGAGGAATGCCGTCTTCACGTCCATCTGCTCGACCTCCAAGTCGAGACTGGCTGCTAATGCTAGCACCACCCGAAAAGACGAATGCTTGACGACATGCGAAAAGATCTCATCATAATCCACGCCTTTCCGCTGACCGTAGCCTTTGACTACCAGCCTCGCTTTGTATCGAGGGCGAGTAGCATCATCCATCTGCTTCACTCTAAACACCCATCGATTCTTCAAAGCCTTCTTGCCATTTGGCAACCGCACCAGCTCATAAGTGGAATTAGTGTGCAAGGAACTCATCTCCTCCTGCATGGCCTCCATCCACTCCTGCCTGTGTTCGTCTTCCATAGCCTCTGTAAAGCTTTCAGGCTCTCCCCCGTCAGTCAATAGCACATACTCATCCGGTGAGTATTTCGTAGATGGTCGACGATCTCTGTCGCTCCTTCTCAGTGGAGCCACTGGTGCTGGCTGTATACCAACAGCCTCCTCTCCTTCAGGAACTGCCTCCCCGGCATGCTCATCCTCCTGAGGGACACCCTAACCACCATCAGCAGGCTGATGATCAAGGTTGGAAACAACTCCATGTACTGGCTCCCCCATAATGGGATCCTCTGCAATGTCCTCTGGAAACTGCTCGAAGCGAAATAACTCTAACTCAGGCAATTCCTCAGCCTCAGAAGGCGTCTCGGAATCCTGAGTGTTGGTCATGGTCTGATCCTCGACGAACACCACGTCCCTGCTTCTGTAGAGCTTTTTTTTCCTACCGGGTCGTAGAGTCTATAGCCAAACTCATCCCGACTGAAGCCGACAAAGACGCATCGCCTCGTCTTCGGCTCAAGTTTGGTCCTCTCGTCCTTCGGTACATGCACGAAGGCCTTACAGCCAAACACTCGCAGGTGATTGTATGACGGTTCTTTGCCGTACCATACTTTGTCAGGCACATCACCCTGCAAAGGAGCACTAGGAGACAAATTAATAACATAAGCGGTTATGAGAAGAGCCTCACCCCAATAACTGCCCGGCAAGTTTACTTCTGACAACAAACACCGCACCCTCTCCATCAATGTCATGTTCATGCGCTCCGCTACACCATTGGCTGAGGTGTCTTTGGCGGAGTCTTCTGGTGTCGTATCTCCTGCTCTCTGCAATAAGCATCAAAGGGACCGATGTATTCGTCGCCATTGTCGGACCGAACACACAATAACTTCTTGTCCGTCTCTCTTTCAACGGAGGCCTGAAACTCTTTGAAAGTAGGCAGCACCTGATCCTTGGTCTTTAAGGCATAGACCCAAACCTTCCTGGAACAGTCATCAATAAAAGTTACACAGTAAGAAGCACCACCAATAAATTTTACCTTTATAGGACCGCAGACATCCGAGTGAATCAACTCGAGCAACGTCGGCTTCCTTAAACTTGGGTGACTTTGGAAAGACATCCTATTTTGCTTTCCAGCTAAGCAGTGTGTGCACTTCTCCAACTTTGTAGACTTGAGCCCTGGAATCACCTTCCTGTTCACCAAGTAGCTCATCCCCTTCTCGCTGATATGGCCGAGCCGCCTGTGCCACAACTCGGTAGACACATCACTGACTGCGTTCACCTCCTGTGCCCCCTGTGCGCTCCCTTCCATATAGTAGAGACCGGACTTCTTGCTTCCTCTGGCAATCACCATCGAACCTCTGGAAAGCTTCCACTGACTATTTTCGAAGAGACTGAATAATCCCTCATCATCCAACCTTCCAACCGACACCAGGTTGAAACGGATATCAGGGACATGACGAACATCTTTGAGAACAAGAACTGCACCCGTCTTCGTCCTCAAATGCACATCTCTAACGGCAACCGCCTTTGACACATCTCCATTGTCCATCTTCAACACTCCACAGTCGCCTGTCGTGTAAGTGGCAAATAGTGCCCTGTTGTGAGATACATGCGCTGAAGCCCCTGAGTCCACCAACCAAGAATTGTCATCGCAGGCGAGGTTTGTGATAACCTCATCACCTACGACGATCACATCGCCTCCATGTATCGAAGCCGCCGCTGTAGTGTTCTCATCTTGCTTCCCCTTATCGCCCTTCTTCTCTCTCTTCCAAGCGAAACAGTTTCGCTTGATGTGGCCCTTCTTGCCACAATGGTAACACTCCGAGTCCTCGTACCGACCCTTGGACTTCCTCCTGCTCTTGTCTCTGCCACCACCTGGACCCCTGCTTTTGCCCCTTCCGCGGCTCTCCGAAACTAGTGCCTCTGAGTGATGGGATGTGGATGAAGTGCCCTGAGAACGTCTCCGCATCTCTTCATTCAGTACCCCGCTCTTGGCAAACTCCAGACTGACCACGCCTTCCGGAGCAGAAGCGATCATAGATACTCGTACGGTCTCCCACGAGTCTGGCAATGTACATATCAACCAAAGTCCTTGAACCTCGTCGTCGAACTTGACTCCCATCGAGGATAGCTGGTCCACCACGCCCTGGAACTCACTCAAGTGATCTGTAATGGATGCACCATCTTTGTACCGCAGACCCATCATCGTCCGGATCAGGAACAATTTGTTTACCCTGGTCTTTTTCGCGTACAAAGATTCCAGCTTCTCCCACAACGTCTTCGCATGCTCAATATTGGCAACGTGGTTGTACACGTTCTCGTCAACGAACTGTCGCATGTACCCACACACCTGTATATGCTCGAAGTTCCAGTCCTCATCGGATTTGTCACTGGGCTTCTCGGATGCAAATACTGGAAGATGCAGCTTCTTGACGAACATCAAATCCTTCATCTTGCTCCGCCAATAATGGTAGTTGGTACCGTTCAGGTTCACCATGCGCACCGGCTTCGCGTCCATCTCTGCTTCCTGGTTTGACTGTCAACTCCTGACACTTCTTTGAACCCAAAGCTCTGATACCACTCTGTTGGGAACGAAGCACGGAAACCGTTCCCCCCAAACCAGAAAGTCCTGCGAGAGAACCGAGCAAAAGCACACAAACCAAAAACGCCAAACACAATCGCAGACACAAAGATTTTTGACGTGGAAAACCCTTGCGGGAAAAACCACGGGACGATCGGAGTCCAACCCTGAAGAACCTCCACTAATGGAATAAAGAGAATACACACTCTACAACTACAAGCTCCTCCCGATCCAACACGGATTACCACAACTCACTTGAAAGAAGAATTTTTTGATTGCGGACTCCGAAGAACAAGAGATGCCGAAAAATTATTCGAAGCAATCTCTCCTTCACAATAGTCCTTAATCCTCTCTCTCTCTATCAAAGATTGTAAAGCACTCTTTGTTTTGAGATGATTTTACAACTAGCATGCATCACCCTTTTATAAGCCCTTAGTAACCCATACATGGAAGGCCAATATATATGAAAACTTCTAATATAAATCAATCATATATTTAATGAAAATCCAATCATAATTAGCTTACCATAATTGGAAACCCAATAATATGGAAAGCTACTATATAAAGGGTCCAATCATAAATATATAATCAAAGTAAATATGGAAATCCAATCATATATTTCCTTACCATATATGTACCAAAATAAAATCCATGCACTCCCCAAGCTTCTCCGACACACGGATGACGCTCATCGCTCTCCGGGGTATTCTCCACATAGGTGGGAACCCCACCCACTCCAACATTTTTAAGGCTTGATATTAAGCCCATGAGACGTGTTATAATCATAAAAGATTTTTTGGTGCCCTCTAAAATTTTTGGTCTGAGATAGTCGTCTCATGGGCCTATCAAGTCTGGACCTGTTTGAAATTCAGGGGCGGATCCAAGGGTAACATGGAATGGGCTAGAGCCCAACCCAAATTTTTTTTTTCATATGATTTTTTTTTTTTTTTTTTTTTTTTTTATAAGAGCTAGTCCATAACCAATCTATCCCAACCCACTCTATTCCACTCAAGTATACATTTATGGATCCGCCCTGTTGGATTTAAAGACTAAATCAGTGAGTTCTTCTAAATTAGACTAATCTGCCCAAAAAAAAATCCTCAAATATTCTCCAAATCTCTAAGCTTGCATGAACAACTAGTATAATTAAGAGATGGAGACCCTATATTTGTTCATGGGCTTAAATTGTAATTAAATAGTTTTGACACTTTAGTATCTATACTATATTTTTTTGGAAACTTAATTTTTTTTAACTTTTTTCATTTTAGTATTCCGAACTATTATTTTTTCTTGCGGTACAAAACGACTATAATGTTCTAATCATTACCCAAATTATTAAAACTGACTTTATTTTTTGCGTCGGCGTCGTGTCCTCTTCCCCTCCTCATGTCCTCTTCTAGGGGTGAGTATTCGGTTTATTCGGTTCCAACCGAACCGAATAAGCAAAAAATCGAATATGACCGAAACCGAATAAGCAAAATCGAAATCGAACCGAATTAAATCGGTTCGGTTTTCGGTTTATTCGGTTTTTGAGGTTTTTTTTTGTGTGGTTAATATATATAATAACTATAAATACCTAGATATATTTATTATATATATATATATATATATATATATATATATATATATATATATATATATATATATAAACTAAATTTTCTTAAACCCAAAATCGAAACCGAAACCGAAACCGAAACCGAATAAGAAAATCTAGTATTTTCAAAACCGAAACCGAATCTCTTATTCGGTTCGGTTCGATTCGATTTTCGGTTCAAAACCGAATAATGCTCACCCCTATCCTCTTCCCCCTACGTCTCTTTGATTTCCACCACCGACTACCTCCTAGCTGCTATGGGAAACCCTCTCCCCTCCTCTCCTTTAGTTGTTTTTTTTTTGTGCAACCAAAAGGGGGAGGGAAGAGGGTCTCCCATAGCGGCTAAGAGAGAGGTGAGAGGTTGGATATGAATATAGGATTTGTACATGAAGATAACTTTTTTAATTTCTTGGATTGTTTTTTTAATAACTGTTTAGAAGTAAAATTCATATTTTTAGGAATAAAAAAGTCATAAATGATCACATGATTTGCTCATAACCTTTAAATAAGACATTTGGAGTAGCTAACAAAAATTTAGAAAATTCAGGATGTTTACCTTGCTTAAAAAATAGTTTTGGGTATTCAAGTGACAAAGTTTAACGTTGAAAAAGAGAACTCATTCATTTCTTGTATTTGGATGCCAAATGAAAGGAGCAGAAAAGAAAAAAAAAAAAGAAAAATATTCCCCAACCCCCCCCCCCCCCCCCCCCCCCCCCCCCCCCCCCCTTCCCAATGATTCATTTTTTCACTCTAATGATTCACTTTTTCTCTTATTTTTTCTCGACTTTTCCAAACACCGAAATGAAAAATGGATAAAAATTGTAATTTTATAAAGGAAATAAAAACAAAGTAATTTCCTCACCTTTCTGCAAACAAAAAAAATTCCTTGGGAATCCCTCATCCTCTATTTGATACAAAGCACCAGTTGCTTGAGCTGTAGCATGTCCAGACTCCAATTTTTGCAGCAGGTGATGCTCAAGTTGCACACAGAAAAGTTGCAGCATCTCCAGGTAGTGTTGCTTAGGAGCTTACTAACCTCATAGGCTCATACTACAGGCCAATTGCATAAAACCAGAAAGATGAGAGAGATATCAAGCACTGTATGAATGGAAGAAGAAAAAATTGTCACTATGTTCATAGTAGTGTGATGCAAAAAATACTTGCCGAGTGCTTCTCCTTTTAGAAATGCAGCTTTAGTAAGAAGACATTTCGGATTACAAACCAGAGTAACCGCATCTTTCAACAAACTCGCCAACAATAGAACAATGCATACAAGCTTTAAAGGACTTTGAAAAAAGAAAAAAAAAATTGCCAAAATATACAGACAAAAATGGTCACAACATAAACATCATTGCTGCCTGATCTAATTCCTTCTTAATCTAATGTACATATCAGTGGGTGGCTCCATAGATCCTTCCGGGATAAAATGGGAAGTCTTTGTTTCCATGGGGTTTGGGATGGGAGTACCGAAAGACAGTCTCAGGAATGTGAGCGGCCCTTTGATTTCTCAATAACTTCCTTGAGCACTGCAGCGATTCTGTCGGCCATGTGGTGCTCCATGAATCTCTCCTTCACCCTCTCGTAACCTTTCCTTCCCATGGTCAGCCTCTGCTCGACGTGCGTGGCGAGCTTTACAATGTTCTTTGCAAGCAGGGGGACGCCCTCCTTTCCTGCAGGATGCAGGAGACCTGTTGATCCATCCACAACGATCTCTGCGGTGCCACCAGCAGCTGTCCCCTACACGTTATGATGCCATAAAAAGAACATCAAAATAGAATGTACAGAGATGAGGTGATCATCTTGTTTCCATATCTTCTTCTTAAGCCTCATTTGGTTCGCGGAATCAAGGCCTTAGGAAAGGGGAGGAAAATGATTCCCAAAGAAAAGGAAAATATGGAGGAAAATGGTTTCCCCCACCCACCCCAATGATTCACTTTTCCACCCCAATTTTCCTGGTCTTTCCAACCACCGGGAAAAAAGTTGATGGAAATTGTAATTTCCCAAACGAAAGGAAATAGCTTTGATTTCCTTTCCTTTCCATGAACCAAACGAGGCCCAACGAATGCATGTCCATTAGGAGAAAGGATATAGGAATAGGATGTTTGGTTAAATAGCTCTTGGCGTCACTTTAATGACAATCAGTTAAAATAGCCCTTTTTATTTCTATAGCTGATCGTCATATAAGATATGCCAGGAGGCATTATTAATTCAAGGAATAATGTTCTTTCACTCACAGCTAAATAGTGAAGCTCTAAAACAAAGCAACCAGATTTTATATCATAAGGAAAAAAGAATCACCTTTTATTAAGGAAAAACAAAAGGTCAATTTTCTCAAAAAGAAGGTTAATAGTTAGAAGACATAAATGAGGAACTAGACTTACCAGAACCGGTAACTGAAATGCCATTGCTTCTATTGTTATCCTTCCAAAGCACTCTCCACGTGCCTATATTAGCAGAAAACAAGCCTTATTATTAAATAGATTTTAGACATGTATCAGTAAGCTGGAAGCTCGATATTAACTTGTGGCTTCAACGCTTATGATTTGTGTGAGCCAATTTTTATGAAAGGATGAATCAAGGGAACAACTGTCTGATTACAAAAGTATATCCTGGAGCCTTCCGATGATTCCAGAGCAACCAATAGCCTAAAGTCTTTTTATTCAATTTTAATGGCAGACTGTACCCTAATGAAAAGTGGTCCTCGATGTTGAGTAAATGTCATTAGTTACTACCACATTTTTCAGAGATACGGTATCATCTTGCACACATCAATCTACACACGCATAAGCATGTTACTTCACCTGTTGTTCCATTATTTTCATAGTTTAGTTCCATAACTATGAATAGTTTATGCCAGCTAAACTGTAATCAGTCATTGCATCAGATTAAGATAGCAAACATTGCCTGGATCAGACCCTATTTAATTCTAGCTGATATGTTAAAACTCACAACATAAAGCAGTGGTATTGAAAGATTATGACAAAGCAAGAAGTGAAAGCTAAAGAATTGTTCTCTAATTGAGGAAAGAGTAGCACCCTGTAGAGATAAATTGGTAAAGAAAATGGAACTCAAAACAGTAATAACACAGTTACCACGTCATGCTATCAGTCATCAGCTGCAGTAGCTATATGTCACGGACTTAGTGTTTTTGCTAGCACTTCGTCCCGTGCGGCGTACTGTCTTTCTCTTCAAAGACTCGTGCAAGCCTTCCCAACCCGCCTTAGCTAGATCGCTAAGAAAATTAGAATAGTGGAGCAAAGATGGACTCGTAAGGTTCTCTTTATTGACTTGGAGAATGCTTACAATTTTTAGGTGGTGAGGAACAAATGAGAGCCTCTCCCTTTTATAAGTGCTCATAGAGCAATACAAGGAAAGTCCTGGAAGGAATATTCCAAGGATTATTACATTCTACCATAACTGGAATGGCATATTCCAGGTTTATTCCTTAGCAACATAAAAGGAAACTTCAAGGGCCTTCCAGAAGCTTCTTGGACCTCCTAGAACGATCTTGGGCCTTCCGGCGAGATCCACAATCTTCTAAAGCCTTCCGCCATCTTCTAGAATGTTCTGGAAGCTTCCCGCACAACCTTGGTCCGCGAAAAGGTTATGCAACTGGGCCTCGGGCGGGGTGCAACAATTGGACCGTTACATTCTCCCCCACCTAAGGCGTTGACGCCCTCGTCAACCATGCTCGCTGAGAAATGCCTGGATCTCGGCTTCGAACTGATGCAGCGTATCAGCACGTTCCCAGCTAGACTCGCCGTAAGGCAAGCCCTTCCACTGGATGAGGTACTCCACATACGGGAACACGCCTCGTCGCCGAATGGTCCTCCTGTCCAGCACGGCTTCCACCTCCTTGTCGAAGGAAGTCGTCATGGTCGCCGTCGGTCGCTTCGGAACTCCGCGCTGGGGATCCTCCAAGTCTTCATGGTACGGCTTCAAGCAACTGGCATGGAAGACTGGATGAATCTTCAGCTTGGCTGGGAGTTCAAGCTTGTAGGCCACCTTGCCTACTTTCTTGAGCACGGGGAAGGGGCCTTCATACTTTCGGATTAGTCCTTTGTGCACCTTGCGAAACACCTTGAACTGTTGTGGTTGCAGCTTCACCAGCACCATGTCCCCCTCCTTGTACTCAACCGGCCTTCGCTTCGCGTCGGCCCACTTCTTCATCTTCCTCGCGGCCTTCTCCAGAAATGCCTTGGCAATGTCCGCCTTTGCCTTGAAATCTGAAGTGAACTGGTTGGCCGCGGGACTTCTACTCGAGGACCCCGCACTCAGCGTGTGCGGGGCAAGCGGTTGGCGACCCATCACCAACTCGAATGGACTGTTGTGCGACGACTCGCTCCGTTGAAGATTGTAGCAGAACTGAGCGACGTCGAGGTGATGCACCCAATCCCTCTGGTTGGCACTCACAAAGTGCCGCAAGTACTCCTCGAGTAGCGAGTTGATCCGCTCGGTCTGTCCGTCCGTCTGCGGGTGGAAGCTGGTCGAGAAGTGTAAGTCCGTCCCGAGAATTTTGAACACTTCCGTCCAGAACTTTCCCGTGAAGCGGGGGTCTCGGTCGCTGACAATGTTGACCGGGATGCCCCAAAACTTCACCACATGGCTGATGAACAGTCGCGCGGCCTCCTCTGCTGTGCAGTCCGTCGAAGCAGCAATAAAGGTCGCGTACTTTGAGAACCGGTCCACCACCACAAGAATGGACCCAAGCGCCCCCACTTTCGGCAGGGCGGAGATGAAGTCCATCGAAATGCTCTCCCACGGCCGACTCGGCACGGGAAGAGGCTCCAGCAGGCCCCCGGGCTTCTAATGATCCACCTTGTCCTGTTGGCACACAAGACAAGTGCGAACATAGTCCTCCACATCCTCGCGCATGCGAGGCCAGTAGTATGCGGCCTCCAGTAGCGCCAAGGTTCGCTTCTGTCCCGGATGTCCAGCCCACTTTGTGTCATGACACTCCTTGAGCAGCTGTCTCCGCAAGCCACTCCACCTAGGCACGACCACCCTGTCGCCCTTGGTGTAGAGAAGTCCGTCTTTCAGCCAGAACCTTCTCGTTTTGCCCTCCTTGGCAAGCTTCACTATGGCCAGTGTTAGTGGGTCCTCCATGATTCCCACTCGAACACGGTCCAGAATGTCTCCTTTGAGCAAGCACACAGATGCGAGCTCGGCCTTCCTGCTAAGCGCATCGGCCACCTGATTTTCTTTGCCGGGTTTGTACTGCAACACCATATCGAACTCGGCTAGAAAATCTTGCCATCTCGCCTGCTTCGGAGATAGCTTCTTCTGGGACTGGAAGTAGCTCATGGCAACATTGTCCGTCATGACCACGAACTTGGTGCCGAGGAGGTAGTGCCGCCATGTCCTCAAGCTATGCACGACCGCGGTCATCTCCTTCTCCTGCACCGTGTAGCGCCGCTCAGTGTCATTCAGCTTGCGGCTCTCGAACGCGATGGGGTGTCCTTCCTGCACCAACACCCCACCGATGGCGAAGTCGGACGCGTCCGTGTGCACTTCGAATGCCTTGGAGTAGTCCGGTAGAGACAAGACCGGCTCCTCCGTCACAGCCCGCTTCAGTGCTTCGAATGCCTCCTCGCATCGGGGCGTCCAGCTCCACGCCCGATCCTTCCGCAGCAGATCGGTCAGAGGCGCTGCGATGGCGGAATATCCTCGGATGAACCGCCTGTAGTAGTTCGCCAAGCCAAGGAACGATCGCAGCTCCGTCGACTTGGTGGGGGCCTCCCACTCCCGTATGGACTGGACCTTTGCACCGTCCATCCATATCTTGCCACGCCCGATCCAGTGCCCCAAGAACGACACCTCTTCTTGTGCGAATGAGCACTTCTCCCGCTTGACGAAGAGCGTTCTCCCTTAGCACCTGGAAGACAGTCTTCAAATGCTCGATGTGCTCCTCCATCGTGTTTGAGTACACGACGATGTCGTCGAGGTAGACCACGACGAACCGATCCAGGTAGGGATGAAAGAGCTTGTTCATCAAAGTACAAAAAGTCGCAGGAGCATTTGTTAGACCAAAAGGCATAACCATAAACTCATATGCGCCATACCTCGTCACGCATGCCGTCTTAGCCTCGTCGCCCTCCGCAATCCGGACTTGATAATACCCCGAGCGCAGATCAAGTTTGGAGAAGTATCTCGCGCCTCCCAATTGGTCGAACAAGTCCGCTACCAACGGGATGGGATATTTGTTCTTGACGGTTACCTTGTTTAGTGCACGATAGTCGATGCACAAACGAAGGCTTCCGTCCTTCTTCTTCTGGAACAGCACCGGTGCACCATACGGGGCCTTTGACGGTCTGATGAATCCCGCGTCCAGCAGCTCCTTGAGTTGCTTCTTCAACTCGTCCAGCTCGGGCGGGACCATGCGATATGGAGCCATGGCGGGCGGCTTCGTGCCCGGCTCCAACTCGATGGCATGGTCTACCTCCCTCCGCGGAGGTAGCCTCTTCGGCAACTCCTTCGGCATGACGTCCCCGAACTCCACAAGGACGTCATCGATCTCAGGCGGAAGATCCCCCTGCACGGGCGCCTCCTCCGACTTGAGCACAGCAAGGTAAGTCATCTCTCCGTGTCGCATCCCCTTCTTGAGTTGTAATGCGGAGAGAGCCTTCCCCTTCGTAAGCTCGCCTCGTGCAGTTGTCACCATGCACGGAGAGCTCTCCTCCATGATCCCGACGACTCCCAAATGCGGCATTGGGACTGCCTTTGCCGAAGTGAGGAAGTCCATCCCAAGGATCATGTCGAAGTCGTCCAGTGGTGCTGCCGTGAGACTGGTGACACCCGTCCAGTCTCCCACTTGGATCTTCACTCCTTTGGCCACTCCCTGCACGGGGCGCGCCTCAGAGTTGACTGCCTTTATCGTGCTTGAGTCTTTTTCCAGCGCCAAACCCAAGCGTCAGACCTCCGCGTCCGAGATAAAGTTGTGGGTAGCCCCCGTGTCGACCATCGCCCTGGTGTTGTGGCCGTTGATCTTCACGTCCACGTACATCAGCTCTCGATTCGAGGTCTTGGACACTACCGCCTTGCTCTTCAAAGCATTCAACAGGCGCAGGGCACCCATGTGAGCCCCCTTCTTAGGCTCCATGTCCTCGGCCTCCTCGCCTTGGACCGCGTTCACCCTCTTGTCCTTGTTCGGACAGTCTCGTGCGAGGTGATTTCCACCGCACACATAGCACTCGATCTTCCGCTCCGTCGAAGGCATTGCTTGCGGCTTGTCCTTCGGCGGCGGGCCTCCCTTTCCGTTGTTCTTCTTCGCTCCCCCACCATTGAACTTGGTGGTGGTCTTTTCCTTGGGCTTTGGGGCATCATTTCGTCGATACTCCATCAGCTTCTCGGCTGCCGCAACAGCCGTGTTCAGATCTGACACATCTTGCCTCTGCAATTCTTGTGCCGCCCATGGTTGTAGACCCTCCAGGAACGCGAACAGGCGATCCTCTTCGCCCATACTGGAAATGGTGAGCATCAGGCGGGTGAACTCCGCCACATACTCCTTGATCGTCCCGGTGTGCTTGAGTTGACGCAAACTCCGCCTTGCGACATACTCCACATTCTTCGGGTAGAATTGAGACTTGATCTCCTTCTTGAGATCCTTCCAAGTCTCAATCTTGCAGAGTCCCTTTTCTATATCAATGCACCTGCGTCGCCACCACAGCGTAGCATTATCAGAAAAATATAGAGACGCTGTGTTTACCTTGTCGGTCTCATCCTCGATGCGGACCGCCTTCAGGTAACGCTCGACGTTCCAGATGAAGTTATCCACCTCCTTCGCGTCCCGTACGCCAGTGAAGGATTTGGGTTCTGGATACTTCACCCTCTGCGTCGACTCCCTCCTCGGAGTCGGACCACCAGCAATGGCCCTCTCGAGGACCTCCGCCTTGGTTTGTAGCTCTTTGCGTAGTTCAGCAATCTCCGCCTTCGTGGCCTTTCGTTCCTCCTCGAACTCGGCCTGCATCTCGCGAAGATGTTCTCGGAACTCCGTCATAGCCGTGGCGACATCCGCCTCCAAATCCTGGGCGAATTCCTCGTGAGCCATTTGGTTCTGCTCCACTTGATACTCAACGCCCGTCACGCCTTTCTCCAGCATCTCAATCCGGCCAGCCAACTCGCCAAGAGCCCGTTCCACCGACGGTTCTTTGCTCTTGCCCTTCCTCGAGGTCTTCGCCTTCTCCTTAGGCGAAGAGGGTTGTGCGGGTTCCTCGTTGATGATGGCTTCGGTCGAAGACATGACGGCGATCGAACCTTTGCTCTGATACCACTTGTCACGGACTTAGTGTTTTTGCTAGCACTTCGTCCCGTGCGGCGTACTGTCTTTCTCTTCAAAGACTCGTGCAAGCCTTCCCAACCCGCCTTAGCTAGATCGCTAAGAAAATTAGAATAGTGGAGCAAAGATGGACTCGTAAGGTTCTCTTTATTGACTTGGAGAATGCTTACAATTTTTAGGTGGTGAGGAACAAATGAGAGCCTCCCCCTTTTATAAGTGCTCATAGAGCAATACAAGAAAAGTCCTGGAAGGAATATTCCAAGGATTATTACATTCTACCATAACTGGAATGGCATATTCCAGGTTTATTCCTTAGCAACATAAAAGGAAACTTCAAGGGCCTTCCAGAAGCTTCTTGGGCCTCCTAGAACGATCTTGGGCCTTCCGGAGAGATCCACAATCTTCTAGAGCCTTCCGCCATCTTCTAGAATGTTCTGGAAGCTTCCCGCATAACCTTGGTCCGCGAAAAGGTTATGCAACTGGGCCTCGGGCGGGGTGCAACATTTGGGCCGTTACATATAGCTAGAGATATGGTTACGGGCTTCATTTAAGAACAGTGGCACCTATAAAGGAACTAGAATCTAGCCAAACTCAAAAGGGTATGTCCCTTCCCGTTTTCTAGTGCTCGAACTGATGACCCTTCAAGTTAAGTCTGTAAAGATGCAACCTTGGGTTGCTTTCAATAAATCCTATGCTGATTTTACATGGCCAATCTTTAATTATTCTCTTTCATCCAAGAAACTAGAAAGGCACCAATGAAAGTAGGGGAAGAGAGGAGACTATAATAATACCTTCTTTGAAAGCAAATATTACTTTCAGAATATCTATTCAATGACCTGTTTCAAGCATTTAATGTTATTTATATAGCAGCATTTAATACTTAAAGGACTTCTTTTTAATTAAAGATTTCAGTCATCTCTAACGAACTTCTAGAGCACTAAAAAGTAAATACTAATTTACATAGGGCACTTCATGCCAATTAGGCCCCAAGTAATTAGCATTTGATCAGACTCCAAATTGAAGCAAGGAAAAAACAGTCAACAGTAGGTAAAGAGGCTTTGCAATTCTCAAACATATTATTAGTTAAAAATAGGATAGGTTCATGGCTTCATGCTTATCTATTAACTAGAAACAGGGAGGGAAGGAGATTAAGAACGCAAAATAGGCACATCATAAGCAGCAAAAATCTGCAGAAACACATAATACGAAGCATTGAAGAATTTAGTGACAGAAAACAGAACCTGATGGCTATTTCAAGGGAAACCATACAGAGATGCCATGAAGATCAGCTTGTCTCGAATTATAAGCACAAAAAACATACCTGAGAATTCTGGACCAGCACATCTATTGCAGCCAAGTATGGAGCAACTGCCAGTGTTTTATTGACAAAGTGAACACGGTCTTGTAATCCTTTACTTGCCACATAGTCACGAAGTTCTGTCTCAAACTTGGTCTGAACATTCATATCACTTCCTACTACTACTGCATGCATTGATGGAACTTGAAGCTTCTGTTGCTTAATCAGCTGCAGACTTTCATAAAACGAATGTAGAAACAAATCTTGTCCTTTTCCGCGTGAAACACCTGAAGTTTTTCTAATATGTGTGAGTATTTGTAGCGGAGAAAAAGGAAAGATGCTTTCAAGAATCAGTCAATATTGAACTTGGACAAAATTAAAAGCTTTGAAGCCTTGGTTCATATCAATGAAAAGATGTCCTAGAATTTCAGGGCTGTCATCACAGTTCAAGTTACAGCCTAAATGACACTTCTCATTTCATAAAAGCCACAAATAATTGGAAAAGATAAAATCAATATAATAACTGGAAATGACAGTAAAAACTAGCCTTCAAATAAAAATGAAGTATTGCCTACCATTGGCTATGTTCAACACTTTTTAGAGACCTAGTACCTCTACGGTTCGGATCTTACGCCCGCAGAATTGCACCCACCAACAATTGCATCACACAACTGGTAGAAAAGAGTCAAATTTTTATTGGTCCAAAAAGTTCCTAAGTACTTATCCAAAAAATTCCTCAATTACTATATATTTCAACCTTTACATAGACACTAGTCAACGACCAAAAGATAAGACTCCTCATCCTATCCAAACTCTATCAGTTAAGCTCTATCTAAATAAGAGATAAAGATGTATCCAAATAAGACGGGCATTATCCAAATTAGAGACTAAATTCTAATTTTAACTCAAATTTAAATCCAAATATACATTTTAATTTCAACTCAAATTCAAATTCCTTGCTACAAAATTTGAAATAAATCTAAAAATATGGAATAAATATCCTAATCAATGGCCCCATTACCCATTTACATTAACTTGACTGCACAAGCAGACTTGCCCTCCACTACCCCTTCCCCTCCACTACCCTTGCAACTGAAAGGCTACTCTGACTCAAGACCCGTCCCTCCGTCATAGAAGATCAGAGAACCCCCAAAACTGTCCCTAAATGCTGCCTGCTACTTATTGTCCAGAATAACAGCAGATTATCTTCCAACTCTACCAAAAAACCTTGAAACAAGCAATCAGTCCTCTTGCTCCAACCCTCAATCCTTACAATAGTTCCTAGTTCCTACTCAATTTCATAAACCTTAATCCTTGGTCCTTGTTTCTCAAATCTGTAATGGAAACATCTTAAGGAAGATGCCAATTGTCAATGAATCTCAAGAAGACTCGACTTAGAAACAGACATCTTTACGCAATCTCTTACGGTTTGTGTATGGTTAGAACTCCTGAAGATTTTGCTGGTCCATTATGTCATTTATTTCTCAAAATTTATATTATACCTTAATGTTGGGTGAGATTTAACGGAACCTCAAGCTTTAAATGTGATTTACACCCAGCATGTAGTTTAGGACATATTTCTGAACTTAAATTCTGGAATTTCTTAGTTAAGGTTAGGTTGTATGATATTTTAATAGCATTATAGATTCATGATTTCATAGCTTTATAGAATCATTAAAATAAAGTTTAGATAGTATTTAACTGATGCCCTATTGTTTAAGGGTAAAGAGTTAGTGCAGATGAGTGTTCCCCTCAGTTGTCTACATCATACATTTCATAATACTGGCATTTTACTCGTTTACTGCATGACTTGCTTCAATCTAGCTTCCAGTTATACTCATGCTTGCACGGCAACTTTAACATACAGAACATTCACCTTGCATGGAACGTTTTAAGCAGTTACATGGGTAAAAGCAAACATGTTTCATGATAAAGTTAAAAGAAGCTTCGGACAGATGGATACACTATAAATTTACAAGATGAGAAAACATATATCAAGAAAAATAAATATTGAGGAAACTGGAACTTTGTACAAAAAAAAAAACTGGATAGTCACAAACTTGTTTCAATAAGCCATCTGATAAACAGGAGCTTACTGTTTATAATTGCAAAAAGGATATCTTCATTCCTGACTCCAAGGGATTCACGTACATGTTCCCGAAGAACCCTTCTGGCTACATTATCCTCAGCAACCTCCATCAATTCTTTGCTATTACCAAGGTGAACAACAAAGGTATGTGGCATCTGGATCCTACAAATAGCAAAATAAACAGTTAAAGTAGAAGACAACATGTATGAGAGGAAATACATGATAATTCCTACACTTAAGCAGTAAGAGTATTTGAAGGGTACTACAGGTAGGGTGAAGCAAAGATCAAGTATACTGAAGATGATAATACAAAAAAAGATATTGACATTTCCTATCATCCATGATAAAATTTAGATTTCCATGATCATTTTGGTCAGATCATAAAAACTCCCATTCATCAAACTACTATCCAGCAAAATATATACAAAGTAGAAGTATGCATATTAATATATCTGGCATATACTGTAAATGAAGTTAGATTTAAGACAGATTACAAAGAAGTAAACATATCTGAGAGGCTAATTCATGGAGTGAACTAGACGAAAAAGGCAATGATTTAGCAGTAAATATTTAGTCACATGTGTTCTTCAATGACATAAGGTGAAAACAATTCCTAGTTTGAGCTTTCCAATCAAATGTGCCTAAAAGATGTATGCAATTTTCAGTAACAAGCCTTGGAGTCTTCCCTATCTGACTAGGCACTCCTATATTCTAGGAGAGGCTCGAGGATTTAATTGCCTGACCTTAAACTGCTGAATAACAAGATGCAAAATTGCAAACCATATATACCAGTAGCATTTTTAGGCTCCGGAGCATTTTTCCTCCATTCCTTGACTACATGAGCTTAAACTGCACAAGGAAGCCCCATTTTTCTATAGTTGCCTTGCTAGGAACTTGGTGCCAATTTAGAGGATCAAGGGTGAGGGCATCAACTGTACAAATTGCCAATTCATCCATGTTGGCTTCTAGGGTTAGAGTTGCACCCAACCCATTCTAAAGGAGGAAAAGGTATGATGAGGAGGCAAGAATGAAGAAACTAAATTCTAGCTATTAGATGGATGTAAGAGACATCATTTAAAAGGGGATTAGAAACAAAATCCCTCAAGGAAATATTTTAACCAGTGAAAAAGCTTTATTGTACTTAGAGCATACCCTAAGCGTTCATGAGTTCTATTCTTCCAATACTCAGCTGTTGTATGGGAGTCAATCATGGCACCTGCAACAAAAGGAAGATGCTTGACAAATTCCAATTTGAAGTAATGACCTCGCATTTCATGAATCCACCACAGAATCTTTGGAAGAACTTCAGGTACATGTTCCTTGAGAACAGCATCAAGCCACTTTCCAGCAACAGCAGTGTTTAAAACAACCAAATCTGCTTTCACAGTAGTATCGACTGCTTCTTGGCCCTTTGCAGGAAGGAGCTGTTAAGAAAGAACATTATGAGAGCAAAGAAAAGCTTTCAAAATGGTATCTCAACTAACAAAAGCTAATAAAACATTGACATTGTTATCTGCGCACAGGGAAACTAGAAGAAAACAATATATCATGTTTGCCCTATGTAAACTATTTAGATAATGTCTATTCCAAACGTATAACACCTTCGTCTAGGAAATAATTTAATCTAACCTAAAAGGGGCACGTAGAAGAGAATGTAGCTTGGGAAGATGGTAAGGGCTGGTTCTTGCATCCAGACGGATGTGGGCTCAAGTTGTGTGAACAGACTTCTCCATAAAATGGGATACACGAGGGTAAGGCTGGATTTTAGCCTCAAGGCAGTGTGACGTCCTAAAATGAAGAGAACACAACAGCACCTTCTTATAGCACCAGGCTCCAATTCAAAAGTCAAAGTCAATTGGGATAACAAATCACAACAGTCATAGCTATTAGTGCAGGAAGGAATCCTCCTCTCGTGCACCCTAACTCATACATCGATCTGAAGTCCCATCCAAAACAAAAAATTATAATTTTTAAATTTTATCAAATTTGAGATACAAATTTGCACCGGATAGCCTACAAATGTTACATTAAATATGCACAAACAGTATATCTATGTGCTTTGTTATAGTTGCACAAGAAAATTACAACATTGACATAAGACAATTATCTCATTAGCTTTAGTGGGATCAAAGATCTAATGTTCATTTGATACACGAGCTTCTTTATAGTTGCACTAGAAACTTGCAACATTGACATAAGACAATTATCGTGTTCGCTTTAGCGGGATCAGAGATCTAATGTTCATTTTATACATGAGCAACATACCAAATGTAATGTGGAGGAGTAATTCTCTTTATTAACCTTCACAAAATTTACTAATAGGTGGTGCTTCATTTGCCAAACAAGAAACATGCATTGGTCTGATATATAAAACTGATGAGATTGAATAATAAACATAATATATAAGCATTACTTGTATATGTAAAACACTGTTGAGATTGACATTCAGTTCATAGTTATAAAAAGATAGCCTAGGCGCGAAGCTGAAGAAAGCGCCTCGCTTCATCCAAACTGCAGTGCAGTGGCAAAAAGTGCCGCCTTTGAATGCGCCTTGGGCAAGGTGTAAGGCTCCTAGACGCATGCCTCAATGATGGGGGAAAACTACTTAAGAGGTTTTTTTAGGATCCGACTTGAACCCAATTATAACCTGACCCAATTTCGACCCATTAACTAAATAATAACTCTCTGTGATCTCTCTATATATATTCGAGCACCAGTGCCTTCTCTCTCTCTCTCTCTCTCTCTCTCTCTCTCTCTCTCTCTCTCTCTCTTACTGTTATGGATCTTGCGGACAACAGCTTCTGGAAGCTGGATCCCCAACACCAACTCCTCGTTACTACCAGCAGTATCTCCAACAATCGCCTCCTCGGCACTTGCCACCTCCACCAGTCATCTCCACACAGAAGCCACTATATCTCCTCTTCGCAACAACCAACATCTCCTCGTAGCAGTGAACGTATTCGAGGTTTCCTCGAGGCATTCACCTCCTTGTCGTGTTGTCCTTGCAGCAATGACCTCCTCAATACAAGATTAAAATATTGTATTTTGATTGATTATGAATTTATGACTATGAAATAAGTATATTTATGATAAATACATTTTATACTGTACATGAACTTTTCCTTGCTCAGACGTGTGACTCGCCTTTGCGCATAGGCTCGAGTGGACCATGGCGTCTGAGAGCGTTTTTGCCTCTGACAACCATGATTAAGTCAGTGAAGCAAATGCATCAGAAAAAGTATTTAATCTCGTTAGTTAATAATTAAGAACTATTCTAAAGCAAACAGAGTAACTTTTTTGGTATAGTGTATTTGATCCTTCAATGATCAAAGTCATTGACATGTAAAAATGACCAATTTTGTATTCACCTACAATAGTATTGTTTTTTTTCTACCTTGATGCCAAAAATAGCTGACATGTCTGTGTCGCTGTGTCCTAACCGTGTCATGTCGTATCCGTGTCTGTGTGACCTAGTTGAAGACAAAAGGACATCAACAATAACCGATTTGATGAGCATACATTATAGGCGCACTAGATAACCTAATATTTCACAGTTATAATATGCCAAAGGCATTTACTGATGCAACGCATGAAATGATAATGGAACACCACAAATGATAAAAGCGAAGTTGCCTTTTCCTTAAAAGAATGTTTGGTCTCTCTTAGTGATTGATGATCTATCATCGAAGATGTTTGCAACAACACTTCCTAGCAAACATCTTCATCAATATCTCTACATTAAAGTAGAAACAAAAAGTAAAACGCTCCGTCGAAGGCATATTTACTCTACTCCAATGGGATGAAAAAATCTTTTTGCAAAAATTCACTAAAGATTGTTATTTAATTCATTTTGGTAGAATCAGTTAAGGGAATTGGAATTTTGTAAAAATTCAGTAGAGATAGTTTTTTTAATTCATTTTGATAGAATCAGTTAAGGGAATTTCCAATTACCCCTTAACAAAGTCCATGACAATTTTAGTTCCTCTATGTTGCCCATGACTGTCGTACAGCAGAAACTTTTAAATCACTTCTGTACTCAAAAAGTCCTATTTGGCATTAGAGCAGATCGGTTTTCCTGGAGGAAAGAATGGTTACTTGGTACGGGTTGGCAAAGATGACACTTGTCTTGTAAAAAGTAATTCGTTATAAGAGGTGAAATAGGCTGACAATCCATTAATTGGTGCTTAGCAATAGTCTTGAAAGTATAATCAAGTCCCTCGAAATTAAAATGATAATTTAGTAGTTTTACCTTTGGGCATTGCTTATTGGTAATACATAAAGTTATAAGGGAAATATTCGTGATTGAAAGTTTGAAACAATCAGCTAGAGTGAATACTGAAATAACAATGTCAAAAGAAGAAAGCCATGTAATATATATTGCTTACAGCCAACATGATAGAACTTCACCTGCACTCCATGATCCAACATCTTGTGCTCCAAACTATAAGTAACTTCGTCCCTTTGTATTGAATTTTGGTTAGTGATCCACACCACTTGTGTACCAACACTTCTTAAAAGAAATGCCAATTCCATCAACAGTAACGGTCCACCTGCATAAAGATGTCCACTAATATTTTGAGGAAGGTACCATAAGGATGTTTGCGTGAGGGTGAAGATGAACACATATTTAATCCTAATATATAGAGAGGATGTTTGTGTGACTCAAAAGATGCATCCTCCTCCATGATGCAAGCACAAGCCTTACACCAAGTGACGCCCAGGGGTTTTGGCAACATGAAATGCACAAATGAACGCTATATTATCAATGAGGTCAGCGTCTTAGTGGGGGAGACATTCAAGTTCTACTACCCAGCATTTACGCTTACACATCTCTCACAATATGGATGCCTGATACTTCCAACATTTCGTAATATCTCCATAATTATATGTTGCGTGGACATGGGAAAATGGTGTCCGCATCAGTATCGTGTCCGTACCATGCAACAAAGTTTGAAAATGTCTGTATCCCGTACCCGTACCATGTCCTTATCTGTATGTGTGTCCATATTCCTGCAATATAGCTCCAAATTAAACCTCCTTGTGCATGTATCCACACATTTATTTTTCTACCGACAGTTTCCCCGTCTTTCCAGAATTTAATCATAAATTTAGTGATTATGCTGACTAGATCTACATACACAATTCTATTGCGCAGTTGCACTTGCTAAATAGCTTCAGTAACTCCACGCTCGATATGGTGGATATAGAGTGAGCTTTGAAATGTAGCGGATCAAATCCATTAGATTATATTGTCCATATCTACCATTGCTTACGAGTAATTTCTCAATGGTTACTACAAAAATCAAAGATCAAATCTGGATTATTCTAAGAACATCGGCGGAGCACCTGAAAGAGAGAGCTCGTGGGAGACGAGGACGACTTTCTTTGAGCGCATGAACGCCAGCGGGCTCCTCCGCTCGGCTCCGCTCTCCTTCGCCGCCGGCCGGAGGAGGCCTTCGTCCCGCCGGGAGTCGCAGGAGTCGAGGGCAGTCCGGACGAAGAAGACCGCCGCGGTGGAGACGGAGAAGACAACGAGAAGGAGGAGGAGGAGGCGGCTCTTCGGCTTCACCATTGGTGAGGAGAATAGAGCTTCAGATGAGATCTGGTGATGGTGGATCTAGCATTCTAGGGATTTTGGGGGTTATTCGATAAATTAGGGTTTTGATTTTGTTGAGGTTTGGGTTGGAAGCGAGTTTGATAGAATGAAAGTAGGTTTATTTTGTAATAGAAAAAAAAAAAGGTTTATTTTGGAGTTTAGAAATGTAAATTATGAGATATTTTGGAGTGGGTAATTAACGTCTCATAAATATATGGATATATGATCTCACATACATAACTATTTAGAGTTTGGATCTCGAAAATAACCAACGTTGAAGTTTAAGTTTTGAAATCACTGGATAGGTTAATGAACAATAATTTTAAAATTCAAATCCTAATTTTCATATATATATGTGAGACTTTTTTACTAAATATTTCAAGTTTCATAAGAAAAATTCCAAAAAAAAATAAAATTTTGCTAATTTTACATTAAAAGTTTATTTTTCAGTTACAACTAGAGGTTTTTAAACTCTAAAACTTTTCTAAATTACCAAATCTTAAAAAAAAATTCAAAATTTTCTTCCCAAAAGGCACGGAGTTGGAATGAATATTTTGTTTGTAGATTACTGGCACAAGTTATCTATAGATGAAAATAATAATATTTTTTATATTTTTAATCGAAAGTAGTACATATGTATCATTTCCAATCACAATATCAAATTGTTGTGAGTAAATTTTTTATAATTTTTTTACTTTGTATATACATGACTCATGACTGTTAAATTTTAATAGTCCATTTTTTTTTTATAGTAAAATTTTTGACATTCGTATATGCACATAATTGTCAAAATCTTAATACCTGAGTAGAAGTCAAAAGGAAGGAAACATTTATTAGATCCCAAAAATGTTACAGGTTCCAACTATCCCACTCCGAGATCTCAAATGTCTAATGGGCCAATCCGGACCAGCTCGAGACCAATTTTGACTGAATTTGATCGAATCAGTCTAAATAGGAAGTTCGGTTCAATTGTTCTTATATACCCCAACCCCAGTACGACTTGCTATTCGAAAAAAATCGAACCGGATTAATTTGGTTGAGTCCGTGTTGGCCCGTTTATCTATTCTACTATATGATGCCAAAAGTAGGTTTTACTGTAAAAGTTGGAGTAGTACTATGATTCTGATTTAGGGGGCCTCAAATTTTTTTGAGACCTAGGATCATGGAGCTATGGGTCAATCCCCAAGTTATTGTAGTTGGCATATAGATATTTTTTCGATTTCTTTTATTTCCTTGTTTAACAGAAACTTATTGATGCTATAGCACTACAACTTCACCAAACTAGTGTTGGGTTGTATCTCGTTTCCGGTTGAGTGATCAAATGGAGAGTGACAATGGAGTTGGTAATTTAGTCCCACATCGGTTAGGAGGTGTGGTCATGTGGTGTAGATAATTGAGATTGGTTGAGGCCTTCATAAGAATTCTCTTTTGAGGCATATGGGTCCAATTCAATATCGTACCTTATGGGCCAACTCCGATTCGGGTCACACCGCGTTCCCAACAAGTGGTATCAGAGTCCATCGTTACGGGACTGGTTTGAACGGCCCTAATTGGTTCGAGACAGATGGTACTGAACGTTCATGCTATATACGGATATCCCAAACGACAAACAACTACCAGTGCAAAGTTTCGCTTTGATGAAAATGAAAGAAATGACTCGAGTACCTTCTTCCAATTATTCTGGATTGTCAAATTAAACCAAAGGATGTTGGCAAAACTAAAAACAGTGTAGGAAAATAAAAAAAAATGGCACAACAATAAAAGAGTCATATTCTGTACTGGCTTTTAAGCATGAATATTTGTTATCAACTAGCCTTTTCTGACTACTTTGATTTCTATTTTTCAGGATAGGGACATTGTTGGTCTTGTCAAATTGCTGTTCTTGGGGTCGAGCTAGGGCTGCGAATGAGCCAAGCCGTTCGCAAGCTGCTCAATGCTTGGCTCGATAAAAGCTCGTTTGAGCTCGGTTCTTTTAGTAAACAAGTTGAGTTCAAGCTTCATTTTCGAGCTCGTTTAATAAATGAGCCAAGCTCAAGCTTAGAAGTACTCGGCTCGTTTGAGCTCGCAAGCTGGCTCGTTTATAAGTTTACGAGCTGGCTCGTTTAGAAGTTCGTTTAGGAGCTCGTTTATGAGTTTGTTTAGAAGTTCGTTTGTTCTTTGTTGAATTCTAATTTGATATATGTTTGTATAACGATATGGATGTGTGCATTATATATTTATATGTCCTTAATAATTGATATTAAGGAACTTTTTTAATTAAATTTTTATAAATAAATTGTTACTATTATAGGTACTTGAATTCAAATCTAACTAGCCTAAAATCAAGCTTGTTAAGCTTGAAATCAAGCTTAATGAGCTTGAAATCTAGCTTGATTTTGAGCTTATCGAGCTTGTTTATCAAGCTTGACTCAAGTTTGCTTATCAAGCCAAGCTCGAGCTCAAACCAAGCCAAGCTAAAGCTTAATATAAACAAGCTCGAGCCAAGCTCAAGCTCTAAAATAGAAAACTTATCAAGCTTGAGCTCGAGCTCGAGCTCGATTAATTATAGTCAAGCCAAGCTCAAGCTTACAAAAGCTTGGCTCGGCTTGGCTCGTTTGCAGCCCTAGGTGGAGCTTCCTCTGGAGAACGAAATTTCAAAGTGGTTGTTTGTACTTAGTGATCACAGCTTGATCATCTCGACTATTTGTCTTAATAATTTGCATTTGTATAACCAATGTTGTATTAGTGATGACAAGAGTCCCTTTTTTTCAATCACTTGTGTCGAGCTGGAAGATTATAGCTACGCTATTATTATTCATCGTTATTTTTCCGAGTTTCCGGTTGGTTTGTTGGATTTTGTAGCAGTGGAAAAAACATCAAATACAGTAAGTTTCTACTGTAAATTAACCATTCTTTGTTTGGATGACAGTCACTGTAATAATATTGCAAATGTATAGCCATTTGTTTTGCTTCATGTGCTTACAACATTGCTGCGATGGCTTGCAGAATCCCTATTAATGTCTTTTCAGTTTTTACAAAGTTGAGATCCCGATGTCGGTATCGGTTGGTATCGGATTAGGATATGTCAAATCGTATTGATATGGATCAATACTGCAAACTATATGTAGGTTTTACATGAACATGGTTTTTGGGGTCCCTCTATTACAAGTAATGCTAGAATTGTTTAGAAAGTAGTACCTATTTGAGTAAGCAGAGAATATATATATATATATATCTATTCTACTATATAATAGGAAAATTTGATGGTGAAACTTTTAAATTCCAAAAATATTCTTACATGTCTATACTAATTAAAAATGGTTCATTAATTTTAATAAGGACAATTTAGTAATTACGAAGACTACTCTTTGGTCTTCCTAAAGAGTCTTCACTAGTTAATTAAAAGAATGTTAAAATACGTGCATGGCACGTGCACGTATGCTAGTATATATATATATATATATTATTTTTTTTGGAATTAGGTAAATTTTTTCTGGAACCGCTTCCACTGGTATTCGAACTCCTGACCACTCGGACCAGAATTGTTTAGAAAGTAGTACCTAATAGAGTAAGCAGAGAATATATATATATATATATATATATATATATATATATATATATATATATATATATATATATTGGAACCAGATAAATTGTTTCTAGAATCGCTCCCACTGGGATTCGAACTCCTGACCACTCGGACCGCATGCATCTCTCTTAACCACTAGCCTAGAGGTCATCTGCATATATATATATATATATATATATATATATATATATATATATATATATATATATATATATATATATATATATATATATATATATATATATATATATATATATATATATATATATATATTTTTTTTTTTTTTTGGAAGTAGGTAAAAATTTTCTGGAATCGCTCCCACTGGGATTCGAACTCCTGACCACTCGGACCGCATGCATCTCTCTTAACCACTAGGCTAGATTGTAAATTATTTGGTAGTAAACTTACCATTATTGAAGAAAAAATTGGTCATATATATATATATATATATATATATATATATATATATATATATATATATATATATATATATATATGACCAATTTTTTCTTCAATAATGGTAAGTTTACTACCAAACATTTACAATCTTCTTACAACATACTCTACACTCCTGTTAATATGGTCCCACCTCTCCCCTCTCCACTCCAATGGAGGCCGGCCATTGTGGCAAGTTGTAAAAAGATCGTAACCCTTTGGTTGTAGACATAACATTACTTCTTTTTCTTCCTGCATATTTAGACTTGACTATGACATTCAATGTTTCTATACTTACAGCTCTACCACCTTCAAAGCATCAGACTTGCTTTGAAAATGGAAAGTTGCAGAAGGGAGCACCGACGAGCAGGGACGATCCGGGAGATTGGATTGTTCTAGTCGGAGCATATTTTTGTTGTCCTTTGACCTTTGTTGTCGGCTGGTGTAAGCCCCCTGAATTTTCGGGATTTATTTTCGAATTTTCCAAATAATTTATTCTCGATGATTAATTTTGATTCAATTAATTTTGATCATTAAATTACCGTGACTTGGAATTCTAGAGCATCAGGGATGCCAGTCTCTGGAAACTTTCTTCTTGAAGTTTGTAGTAGACGAGATTATCTTCATGTTGATATTTCGTGTCCCATTCGAACTTGTTTCCTTGTACTCTTTTTGCTTCGCGCAAGTTCGGGTCAATTTAGACCATTTAATTATTAATTGTATTCCCACTCTTTTTCTTGATCATCATATGCACGTTACCGTGACTTTTAATTTAGGAGCACCAGACTAGTCATTTTCTCGAAACCAACTTGTCACGTCTGATCTACTCGAGACGCTCTTCACCCATGACCTTCGTGTCCCACTCAGACACTCCATTTTGTGCTTCATTTTCTTCGCACAACTTTCGGTTCAATTTAGGACAATTAATTATCTACCGTAAAACCTGATTTAATTTCCAATTTAATTTCGGGACCCGACATCGATCCAACCTATTCGACCCCAAATATGGACATGGCCCACACGAAGCCTACTACCCGCATGACGCTTGTGTCCCATTTATTTGAGCCACCACATGCTACTTATTTTTCTATGATCATAAATACCTATTTTAGTTCAAATATTGTACCATGTCCAATTTTGATCCGATCCGGCTCGACCGAACCCGAACCCAAGCCCCATATTTGTAGGTCCTAAAAATCAAGTTGCACCCATCAAAAAAGCAAGGAAAATCAAATTGTGTACCCTTCAAATGAATTGCGCAGGTGACAGATTGCGCAGCAACTCAAGTGCGCAAGCTGAACTGCGCATACATCCAAGTGCGCAAGCTGACGTGGCAACGTCATCATTATCTGACAGAAAATCAGATCTTCTGACAGCTGACAGCACGAAGAACGAGGAAATTGTTCGTTTCTCGTACAGCACAGCGCTCGAGGACAGCTGCACATGCAGCGCAATCTGCCAGATTCTCTACAGCGCAATTCAATCTAGCACAATCGGAAGCCAGCGGAGTTCATGCGGCACACTCCATCAAGACAACTGATAATTTACACGTGGCCTACATGCCATCAATTACTCACCATGTGGCAACCGTCTGTACACGACCAAGCGTATTTCAATCAAACAATGCCACACGTCACATACAGGTGGTCTACGATCGAGTAACTGCCTGCGCAGTTCGATGCTTGCGCAATCCAATTGTAGGAACCCTAGAGGGGGTGAATAGGGTCAAGCTAACTAATCAAGCACTTAGCACAAGCAAATTGGCAATTTAAAAATATAAGTGCAAGAGAAGAAGCAAACACAATACCGACACCCAATATATCCTGGTATCCTCCTAAGAGGCAGTCCAGTCCCGGAACTCTCTCCGGCTTTAATCCACTATTTGAGCAAATAGTTACATACGAGTTTGGATCCGAAGAACTCGCCAACTTCTTACACAAGAGCTTTAATCCGAAGGGCTCTCCGACTTCAACCGAGAGTTTGGATACGAAGACTCTCCAACTTCAACCGAGAGTTTGGATACGAAGACTCTCCAACTTCAACCTTTCATAATAGGTTTTGATCTCCTTATACAATAGGATGAAGATCTCACTTTTCAACTCAATAACTCTAACACAATTTGTAGATGGCAAATGAAGGCTTTGTAGAGTTGTATGTGGATAAGCTTTGGTGGTTTGGAAATTTTTAGGCTCAAAGCATCAACCTTGAATGAAGGGGTTCAAGGCTATTTATAACCAAAGCAAAGGAAAGTGCAATAATGCAACTTTCACAGGCTGACGGATCATCCGCCGGATTTCTGCAAAAATCCGCCGGATCATCCGCCTGAATAGTCCAACGGCTATAAAAAGAGCCGTTGGGATCAATCATTCGTAAAATCCAACCGTTGAAATGCAAACGGTCATATGACGAAAAATCTGCCGGAATTTCGCGATTTTCTGCCGGATAATCCGAACACTCACAGAAGGTATTCTGTGAGACCATTCGGATCTTCCGCCGGATTTCCGCGGAGATCCGCCGAATTATCCGCCAGGATTCCGAAGATTGTCCTGGGATATATTCTACCCTAGCTTTCGATTTTGCCATCCATTTCTTGTGTTTACAATTATTCCTAAGACTCATTACAGACTCCAGATACACTATAGCAGGTGCAGGCTTCTTCAGAGTCTTGAAATGATGATGGCATGGCTTGGCTTCTTCCTTTAATAGGTGCTGGCTTTTTTCCTTGGCGGCAGCTGTCCAAAGATATCCAGTTTGTGAAAACTGAATACCTTTAATAGGTGCTGGCTTTTTTCCTTGGCTGCGCAGTCTGCTGTCTCTGCTGCCAAGACTGTTGCGCAGTCTGCTGCTACTGCCCATGCGCAGTATGCTGCTCCCCTTGCCAGTGCACAAACTACTTCCTATGCTGCTCTATCAAAGTGCAAGACTCCTCTTCCCCTGGCGCAGTTGGCTGCAACTCTGCCTGCGCAGTCCACTACTCCAGCAACCAGAGTGTAACTCAAACACTCTGAAATCAAGACTCCTGCTGCGCAATCTGCTGAGACTGTGGCCAGAAGACCTTCTGCCGGAGTTTCTCATACGCAACCTGTCAATGCGCCAACAGCCACGTCAACCCTTGCGCAAACTGTGCCAGCACAGTCTAAGAGGGACAGCCCTTTGGCTAATATCTCTTCTTCTCACAACAAAAGGAAAAACTCTGCTCCTCTTCCCAAGCATCCTGTTGCTCCAGCGCAATCCACTGGGGGTAGTTGTTTCACTTAACAAAATGTCAGGAAAAATTGGCCTTTGAAAATAAAACAAGAAAAAGTACAAGAAGTACACATTTGATTCTGGAAAAGTATTGCTATGGAAGTCTGATATGTAAATGATCACTTTGTTCCTTGGACCATATGATGATGATGAAGATCGCTGCTTGAAGTTGAACAACCGGAAGAACTAAGTCACCAGAAAGGTATCGACGCACTTTGGCACTGATGGCGAGGCCGAATGTTTTCCTGCTTTACTTCACTCTGTTTTGGAAGAAAGGTTGAAGAAGAATGCTCTCGAAAATCAAAATCTCTAAGTTCTGATCTCTGTATTCTCTCCTGTCCCTCTGTCCCCGTCTGTGTGTGTCAAATAAGTCCATTTATAGACTTGGGCTCTTGTGCGTAAAAACTCAGCGAAAATTCCGTCTTTACGCTAACAACCGCCACCTACGACCAAAGTCATCCTCTGTATACGTTGACACGTGTCCCATCCTTTCATTAAGAATAGGATGCACTGTCACGACCCGGTCCCCAAATACTTGGATCGAATCGGATCATGCCCAGCCTGCACCGTTGATGAGACGGCGGCAGTAAGCTGTAATCCATATGCAGGTAAATCAATAACAAATCCTAAGATTGCCACAACTTTTATTTAATCGATAACTTAAAACTTGTTCTGATACAAAAGATCCATAAACTGAAAATTAACAAAGATCAAACTAAACTCTCAAAGACTAAAGCAGAATCTATGGAGACGCCACTACATCATCATCAGCTGGTAGTACCGCCGGGTACAGATCAGGATCATAATAACTGTTAATCAGCAGCTCCTGGTCGTCAGCAGAACCTACGGTTATCCAATCAGGAAAGGAGCAAAGTACAATTTATGCTAATCTTGACAATTAATTTAACAATAAAATCATGCACTTTTAAACAGTTTTTGAAGATAAACAGTTTTGCAATAGTTACAGTATTGTGATGTGAATAGGCAATGTATATGACCGGCTTGGGTTGTACAGTTGTATCCTATTGATACGATATGGCTTATCCCCGTGTGTGTGAGGGGTAAGCTAACACAGTTGTTATACTAGTTTGGATGTGGTCATAAACATTACTCTACTCCCCCAGTCCCCAACAGTACAGTCAATACTCCCGAAAGAGTTCGTGTTTGAACAGTGGTTTAAAATTGCAGTGAAGTGATTATTAAATAATTGTAATCAACATAAATGTACTGAAGAACAGTTTGGCAACTCTAGAGGGGGGTGAATAGAGTATATATAGAAAAATGACCAATTAAAAATAACTCTTTCACCAATAAAAAATAATCAGAGTAAAGTGCGGAAAATAAAAGGAGATTAAAAGAGCATACGCAAACACAACAATTTTAACCTGGTTTCCCTCGTGGAGGACTAGTCCAGGCCTGAGAACTCTAGCTCAGGATTCAAATCCACTATTTGTGAAATAGTAGTTTACAACCGTGCCTTTACTTCAGAAGAGCACGTCAACTTCTAACAGAGGATCGCAGTGGCAATTTGCTTGGAATTGTTCAAGCGACTTCTTCGACTCTTGCACAAGAATCCTAACTGAGAGATGCTGAGCACTCGAGACTTAGGAGGCTTGTGGCTAGTAGATGGGAAGGGTATGGCTTATTTCAGCTATAAGAGAGAAGAGAAGAGAAGATTGGATTGATTAGAATGAGAAAATTCATGCCCTATTTATAGTGTTTTTATAGGCAGAATTCGGCCAGAATTCGGCCAGAATTTGGGTAGAAAAATTCAAATATTTGGCCGTTGGACAACTAGCAACCAGCTAACCCTAAAATTAGGGTTCCTGATTTCTAGGGGACAGAGTTCGGCCCGAACTCTGTGTGGAGGCAGAGTTCGGCCCGAACTCTGTCTCCATAGCACAGAGTGGTTCAAAGGGGATTTTTGGGCAGTGTTTGGTTCAGTGGAGCTTGGGATTTTGGGTAGGCTGTAGACTAAGTGTCAAGAGCTCAGCATGACTCAGAGTACACAAGTCTAGACTCAATAAAAATATAAAATACAGACTCGAAAACACACTGAGAACCGGAGACTGAGCTGTTGTCTGTCTTGAACGGAATGCAGACGTCGTGTGTCGTATTGAATTAATACAGACATTATTTAGTCAATGTAGTCAATATTTGGTTGACTGTGACTTTGTGTCAACATGTACTTGCCTTAAAATTGGTCGAACTGGAGAGTTGGTACTTCGGGGTTGATGGTCAAAAACTTCCTCGAAACCCTACATTCGGAAATCTGTCTCAGAACCAAACTATTCAGAACTGCCACACTAGTTGCAATCTCTAGTTGTTTCCTAGTTAAGTTTTAATCTTTTGATTACGCTAACACAAACAAAACGTTTATTTATTAATGCGTTGTAATTAAGAATCGTAAATTTACATTTAATTTCGAGAAAATTGTATTTTTCGATTTATTTGGAAAAACGTGGTATTTTATAATTATATAAATATAAAACTAAGTTTTTCTTTTTTTTAATGAGAAATACATGAATTTCTTATTTAAATTATTACAACTTTATTTTTCTAAGTGACAAAACATTAATTATTATATTCTTTTAAAATAAATAATTTATCATTTATACTACGTTCCTATGACTATAATCATCCAGAAAATAAAAGAAAGACAAACTTAAAGCTTAAGTTATTACAATCTTACACCCAGAATAAATAAATAGGCTTATGCCTTTACATTCCCAAGAATTAAAATAAGAGAAAATTCGTTAGTCCTGTAAACTGCTTATAAAATTAAATATAAATAATAATTAATAAATCTAATTAAAATATAAAAAATATTTTTGAGTCTCAGAATGGTCCAATCGTCATTTTTATAGCTAATGCCTCAACGTCCGGACGAAACCGGTTTCGTTTGCATTTAGCCGGGCCCATTGACCTATAAGGTCGTCGCCCAAAAATCCAAAAATAGTATTCTTTTCCGAAATTCATTTTAAAATTATATAATTAATTTTTATAGAAATTTCGGCAGCATTCCCTCTATTTTCGGGATAACCCAAAACTGGAAAACGTGCCGATTTTTTCTGCAAAATAAATCCCAAACAAGGGATACCCCAATATAACCACAAAACTATTTTCCGAAATAAATTTGAAGTCCTGAAATGATATCGGAATTCCCGAAATAATATCGGAAACTAACAGAATTCCTTTCGAACTAATTCTCGGAGATTCCGAGAAAATCACAGAACCAAAATAATATATATATAAATCTATAACCACATAAATGTTTCCGAAGGAGTCAAAAATTCCGAAATCGAAAAGATCACAGAAACAAAACCAACAGCATACCAATTCCGAAGAAACTTCGGAAAAATCGAAATGGTAACGTAATTGAAACGTAACCAAAAATCCGAATTCCCGAAGGAATCGGTGGACCAAAATCATCATAGACCAAAAGAGAACTATGGGACTATCTAGAAGTTATCGAAATCGACGGAATCCGAAGTGATGCCTCGGACTCGAAACACGCCTCGCCGGAGTTCGACTGCGTGTACAGCACCCAAGCTTTGGAAAAGACCACAGTGAGGTTCCACGGAAAGCACAGGAACGCTCGAGAACGAACTAGACAGCGGATCGGGAATCCCGCGGGGTGCTGCGACTCGGGAACGCGAAGGAACAGCGACGAAGGGGTCGCCGAAGCTGCGGTGGCGCCGAGGGTCAGCGAGGGTGCGGTGGCGCCCTGGTGGTTGGGCGGAGACGCCGCGGGCGGAGCGCCGGGGTCGCGGGTCGGGGCGCGCCGGAGGGGTGCGAAGGGGCGGAGTTGGGCACAGGGAGGTCGGCGGCCAGAGGGGTGCGGCGTCGGGAAAAACCCTCGGGGCCGATCGGGCGGCGAAACTTCGGTCGCCGGAGGGCTCGGCCGAGGGGGTGAAATTGGGGTTAGGGCTTGGAAATGAGGGATGAAGAGTGGAGAAGAAGGTGGGAGTTTATATAGGATGGAGTGAAGGGGTTACAGGAGGAGAAGAGTTGTCGGGGAGTTTCGGGAGGGGGAAAGTCGGCAGTTGGGTGTGCCAAGGGTCGGCCAACCTAACAGAAGGGGAGAAAGGAAAAGTCCTTTTCCTTAAGAAGGAAAGAGAAGAATGAAATAAATGTGTTGAAGTGAATGAGTAGTTAGGGAATGGTCCCGAATGGAAATAACAGTGAATAGTTATAACTTAATGGGTTAAAGGCTATACAAAAAGGGCTAATGGGTTTCCAAAATTTGGTTTCATAATGGGTTGCTCCTTTAATGGGTTTGGGCTAAATGGGTTTTGTTGTTGGGCTACTGGAATTATGGACTTAAGGCAAAAAGGATTTAATGGACATTAAGAAAATGGATTAGGTTAAAGATTTAAATATTATTTTCTTTAGGAAAAATTGTAACTAATTTTTTTTTTTAACTCTAAAATATATTCGGGCTCAGAATTGGGTTCAGGACTGGGCCAGACAAACAAAAATCCAAATTCATTTATTTTGAAAATAATTTTCTATTTAATTTGGAAAATTAAAATTAGCAAACACATATTTAATAATTAAAAAGAAATCGAAATTTTACGGGTTTTACAACCTTCCCTCCTTAAGAAATTTCGTCCTCGAAATTTAAAGAGATAAGGTTAGGAATTACCTCAGGTCTCAAACAAATACGGGTACTGCTCCCGCATCTCATCCTCTCGCTCCCAGGTAGACTCGCATGGAGAATCGTGCCTCCACATAACTCTGACTATGGGAGTCACTGAAGTTCTAGTCCTCTTCTCGTCTCTATCCAAAATTGCTACATGCCTCTCTGGTACTGTGAGGCTCGGTCCAATCTCCAGCTCCGAGTGATCCAAGATGTGACTCGGATCCGGGATGTAGCGTCTGAGCTGCGAAACGTGGAAGACGTTGTGCACACCCTCAAGATTAGCTGGTAGAGCTAACCGATACGCCACTTCACCAATTCGGCTCAAAACTTGAAATGGTCCGATATATCTGGGACTCAGCTTCCCAGCTCTGCCAAATCGGATAGTTCCTCTGGTAGGAGAAATCTTTACAAAGACACTATCTCCTTCTTCAAACTCCAGTGGTCGACGACTGCTATCTGCCTAATACTTCTGCCTGTCTTGGGCGATCCTGAGCTTGTCTCTGATTACCTTCACCTTCTCTGCTGCATCAGTCACCATCTCTGGCCCCAGTAGTACTCTTTCTCCTACGTCGTCCCATGCAAGTAGAGTACGGCAACGACGTCCATAGAGTGCTTCAAATGGGGTCATACCAATGCTAGCTTGGTAACTGTTGTTGTAGGAGAATTCTACTAAATGCAAGTGATCCTCCCAAGATCCTCCGAATTCCAAGACACAAGATCTCAGCATATCTTCTAGCGTCTGGATGGTCCTCTCAGATTGTCCGTCAGTTTGGGGATGATAGGCTGTGCTGAACTTTAGTTTTGTTCCCAAGCTGTCATGTAAACTCTTCCAAAAATGTGAGGTAAATCTAGTATCTCTGTCAGATACAATACTTACCGGTACTTCATGGATCCGGTAGATGTGTCGCATGTATAGTGCCGCCAACTTCTCGGTGGATAAACCAACCTTAAAGGGAATAAAGTGTGCCGACTTAGTCAATCGGTCCACAATAACCCAAATAGCGTCCTTCCCTCCTTGAGATCGAGGCAATCCTAACACAAAGTCCATGTTATATGCTCCCACTTCCACTCCGGAATGTCCAGCGGCTGTAGAAGTCCTGCGGGTCTTTGTCTGCTAGCCTTTACTTGTTGGCAAATCAAGCATCTAGCCACAAATCTAGATACATCCTTCTTCATTCCATACCACCAAACGATGGTACGCATATCCCGATACATCTTATTAGCTCCAGGATGTATGGAATACTGTGACTGGTGCGCTTCTTGCATCAGCTCACTCCTCAGCTCGCCAGATGGTACACACAGCCTCGTACCATTCTTCAATGCTCCGTCACTGGCGATAGAGAAACCTTCAAGTGTTCCTGCCAGCACTTCATCTCTGAGCTTGCAAAGCGTCTCGTCTTGGAATTGTGTCTCCTTGATTTTGTCCATCAGACTTGAATGCAATTGCAACTGCATCATGGTTGAGTCAGCTCCAGGTACATCAGCTTCTCGCCCCAGTTCCTTCATCTTCTCCTCGGACAGTACAATCTCCAGACCAAGCTTCTCTATGTCCTCCAATAAGTATCGCTCCTTGGTCAAGAACATCGCCACTGGGTATCGACTAAGTGCATCAACGACCACATTAGCCTTACCCGGATGGTACTGCAGGTCGATGTCAAAATCTTTCATCAGTTCCAGCCACCTTCTTTGTCTCATATTCAGCTCTTTCTGAGTGAAAACATATTTCAGACTTTTGTGGTCTATATATATTTCTACTCTCTCTCCATAGAGATAATGCTTCCATAGCTTCAATACAAAGATGACTGCAGCAAGCTCCAGGTCATGTGTGGGATAATTCTTCTCATGGTTCCGTAATTGCCTAGATGCGTAAGCAATCACTTTCCCATTTTGTTGAAGAACGCAACCCAGTCCTTTTCCAGAGGCATCGCTGTAGATTGAGAAACCACCAGTTCCTGCGGGTAGCGCAAGGATTGGTGCAGTGGTCAGCCTCTTCTTCAGCTCCTCGAATGCAGCCTGGCAATCTTCCGTCCAGATGAACTCTTCATTCTTCCGAGTAAGCTTCGTCATCGGTTCAGCAATTCTGGCAAAATCTTTCACAAACTTCCGGTAGTAGCCAGCCAAGCCCAAGAAACTTCTGATCTCAGCAACTGAGCTTGGGGTAGACCACTTCTCCACAGCAGCTATCTTCTTAGGATCCACCGAAATTCCTTCTCCTGTGACAACATGGCCAAGAAAATCCACCTTGTCTATAAAGAATTCATATTTGGATAGCTTACCATATAACTTCTCTTTCCTCAAAGTTCCCAAAACTTTCCTGAGATGCTCCTCTTCAGTCTTCGAATAGATCAAAATGTCATCAATGAAGACAACGACAAACTGATCTAGGTATTCATGGAAAACCTTGTTCATAAGGTTCATGAATACAGCATGAGCATTAATCAGTCCAAACGGCATGACCAAGAATTCAAACTGCCCATACTTGGTGTTGAACGTCGTCTTGGGAATATCCTCCTTCCTGACCTTGATCTGATGGTAGCCGGATCTGAGGTGAATCTTCGAGAACACCTTGGCTCCACTGAGTTGGTCAAACAGGTCATCGATCCGGGGCAGAGGGTACTTGTTCTTGATGGTGATATTGTTCAGCGCCCGGTAGTCGATGCACATCCTCACAGTTCCGTCCTTCTTGGGAACAAACAAGACAGGTGCTCCCCAGGGTGAAGCTCCGTCTCGGATAAATCCTAAAGCCTTCAATTCATTGATCTGATCTTTCATCTCCTTGGCCTCCTTCGGGTTGACTCTGTAGCATCCTTTAGAAATAGGGGAAGAGCCGGGGACTAGATCAATGATGAACTCTATGTCTCGGTCTGGGGGTAACCCGGGAAGACTATCAGGGAAGACATCCATGAATTCTGCTATGATAGGATGGGGAGGTCCGAATTCTTCTGTGATAGAGGTGTAGGTAACACACTCCATATCCTCCGGAGTTCGAGATATTTCAAACTCCGGTTCTCCAGGTGGGCTGAAGACTACACATCCACTGTGACAGTCTATCAGCACATGCTGCTTACTCAACCAGTCCATCCCTAGGACTACATCATAATTGGGTAAGGGCATTACAAGCAAAGGTGCTATGAATTGGTGGCCTGATATGGTGATAGGGCAATTACAGGTCTCAGTGATGGGTAGGGGTCCACAGGCACCGGTGGGGCAACTGGTGTCACGCCCCAGAACCAGAATACTGAAGAACGGGGACGTGCACAGCCAGCTACGTATAACGGAACGACAACCATCCCGCTATACGGTCACGGCTGTCTAGCTATGTGAGGGTACGCTACAAACCATCAGTCTCTTAGGATCAAATCAAGCTATTGTCTCAATCTTAACAAGTAATGATAATAACAAGATATCAGACCACCAAATATACAATTGTAAGGCGTCCCAAACATTACATATCCAGATGATCATGAAGCTAGTCGTACAAAATGTAAGGACTAGCAAGAGTTAAGTCATACATGATCAACCTCGAGTTGCCAATCATGATTACAGCCCGTAGGCAGACAGAAGTAAAGTGCATCGAGCTAACAAGTGCTCGTCGGCTAAACGCCTCAAAAGAATATCAGTTAACAATACAGTGGGAGAAACAAAAAGAGAAAACCCACTCGTTGCCCGGGTTCCGTCTAGTGTTCACCATTGGGCTGGAAAGCAGGTAGATCCTTTGCTGCTGCTCCGGTATCTGGCCATACAAAACCAGCTGGGTCAGACCCCAGAAAGAGCAAGTGCCACAAAGGAGGCCACGAAATAAGAACAAAAGCCAGCAATCAGCACAATAATATAATTACATAATAAGAGACAGTAATTTAAGAAAAAAGCATGATAGTTAGATATAAAAGACAAATCTTGTACAGAATCGATAAAAGACAGAACATATGGAAAGGCATGACAGGATGATATACGATGAGATGACCATGGGACTATTCAAATAGCCAGGTTACAACCCGTAAACCAAATAAGGACCGGGGTTGTAACCCTTCGTCTGAACGGAACTTGGTTTCTCCCACCATTTATCGGCAAGATAAAATACGCGAATTCAAGACTTGCAATTAAACATGATTAAGGTAAGGCACGAGTAATCATGTCATGTCATGACCTTGCACAGGATCAGGACAGGACAAGAGGGACTAGACTCCATTCAATCAATCACGGCCAAGCAAGTACTACGGCTTACTACTTTAACTAACTAGGGTTATCACAGACCTGATTACTAACAAGATGCAATAAGAATTCCAAGTCCGGTTACCTGTTTGTTACTACCTGAATGCTCCCAGCAAGAAAAGGAAAAGATAGCATGATATAGCAGACACACTGTAGTAAGATACATGTGTCCTAAGGTACCACGCTCGACGGCGGGCTGGAAGTGCGCTCATCTCGACGGATAGCAACAAATCCCATGTATATATATATAAGGCCGGGACCAAAGGGGCAACAGGTAACTGGGAAATTCTCCATGAACTAATTGATCAATCTAGTCATTAACCTAGCCAGATTCAGTATGAATCCCTGACCGTGGGAACCAGGGAGTCACGTCCTAGACATGATGCAAGACAATACGAGTGGATTGCACAAGCAAGCAGGAACACCCACGGTGTCAAGACAAGTCAAGCTAAGTTATCAAGTCATGTCAAGTTAAGAGTGCGCCGCCACGGCCACTATCAAGTTATCAGGTTACCAGTTACAAGTCAAGTCAAGAGTGCGCCACCACGGGCCACTATCAAGTCAGGTTAGTCAGGTCAGAAGTGTACCACCATGGGTCACTTATCAAGTCATGCTAGTTCCTTGTCATACCGTGCCATGTACAATAGTCATTCCAATATATTAAGCAAAAATCAAGTTCATGCCAAAAGGCGTAAGGATATAAAATGGGCGTAAAATACCTAATAAAATACTAATATAAAATAGGACTAAAGAAGAGCCAAGATCATGAAATATCAAATTCATCATAGACAAGTTGGTAGCACAAGGGGGTCAAAGGTTGGGCTACGCAGGGTATAGACTGCGCATACAAGGCTGCGCAAGAGTTGTCTTGCGCAAGGGTTATATTGCGCAAGGGTTACATTGCGCAAGGTGAGCAGTACGCAAGCAATACGCAATGCACAGTACGCAAGCCACTACGCAATGCACAGTACGCAGGCCAGCATACGCAGGGGCTACGCAAGTCACTACGCAAGCAATACGCAATGCACACTACGCAAGCAATACGCAGGCCAGCATACGCAGGGTGCAATACGCAGGGTGCAATACGCAGGGTGCAATACGCAGGGTGCAATACGCAGGGTGCAATACGCAGGGTGCAATACGCAGGGTGCAATACGCAGGGTGCAATACGCAGAAGACCCTAAGCAAGGGTTCTACGCAAGCAACACTACGCAGGAGCTCTACGCGGAGGCCGTACGCGGGAGCCGCGTGGCCAACAAGAGGGAAAGGCTATGTTCTTCTCCTACCTCTGTCCGAGAGGAAGAACACCCAACCCAAAAACTTCAATTCTTCATAACTTTGCCAAATCAAAACCAAATTTAGATTTTCAAAGTTCTAATTTGAGTAAAATTGAATTCTCTTCCATATGGAAGCATCAAAAACCCATAAAATCCAACTAAAATAGATCAAAACCATGTAAATCCAAAAATAATTAAAACCTAGATCTAGAACAATGGAGACTCCAAATCACAAAATTCCAAGTTCTAATGTTGTTCTCCATGTCCTAATCTAGCTAATGAACAAATAAAAGAGGTGCTTATTTAATGGCAAGATGCACTTGCCTAATGGGTTGGAGGGTTGTGTGGAGGAAGAAGAAGAAGAATTAATGGAGGAAAAATAATGAGGAGAGAGAGTGTTAGGTGGGGATTTTAATGGGGGAGGATAAGTTGTGTTGAGGGTGGAGGTTAGCTAAGATGGTCCAATGCATAATAAACCAAACCAAACCAATTCCTATCTAAATAAAACCAAGCTCCATTAATCAGAATTAATCCAGGAATGATAAATGACAATTAAACTACAATACTAAGTATGAAATATACCACAACTTAACTGGTCAAGAAAAATGAAAAAATACTGGTCAGAAATACGATCACGTATAAAATACGTATCACGAATTTCGGGGCACTACATCCTACCCACCTTAAAATAATTCCGTCCTCGGAATTTAATCAAGAGGCTAGAGATGTCGGGACGGCTATACTATCGCAAGCAATCTATGCTACCAATCAATCATACAATCATACATGCAAGCAAGGAATCGAAGTGCAAGGCATAAGGAAGATATTACACCTCACGAGCCAAACCGATTGGGATAACGTGATCGGATATCATCCTCACACTCCCACGTTTGACTCTCCAAGGAGCGACGAACTCAAGCAACATGGACTTAACTGATAGTCTTGCGCTTGAGGTCTCTCTCTTTGGTCAAACAGGGACACGGGCCTCTCCTCATACGAAAAAGGTTGGTACCAATAACCGTTTTCGAATGATCTAGGACATGGCTCGGGTCCGGGATATACCGTTGTAGTTAGGACACATGGAACATGACATGTGCCCTCATAACGACGGTAGAAAAGCAAGATGAGAGGACACATATACCTCTCGGCCGATTCTGGATCTGGGCCTGGGCCAGGGCGAACTGCTGAGGCCTCTGCTGCTGGAAGGCCTGGGCCTGAGTCGGCAATGGACCCGGGAACGGGAGCTGCTGTGGTTGGTGAACTGGAGCTGGTTCTGGTGCTGGTGCTGGTGCTGGTCCCATAACCGAGGGACTAGTTACTGTCGACGATGATCTGTTTCTGAACGGGCAAGATCCTATCATGTGGTCCGGTGCTCCACAAGCCAAGCACAACCCCTGTGCTCTACGACATTCAGAAACAACGTGCCCTGGCTTCCCGCAATGAGTGCAGCCCATTGCGGAAGACTGCTTCTGCTTCTGCTGCTGGGGATAGGTCAGGGCAGAATGCCGTAAGGAGGTAACCGAATCTGTCCTCGTAGCTCCAATGGTCAAGGCCCTAGCTGCTGGGGCCGGTGCTGACGATTGGTTCATCTGGTCGTGAGACCGCTTCCGATCTCCGGTCCGGTCCGTTATCCTTCGGGAAGTGTACTCATGCCTCCTCGCTGCTCGCAAGACGACATCAAAAGTTGTGTGCTCGAACTGCTCGACTGCCAATATGATTTCCAAATGGAGCCCCTGCTGGAATCGCTGTGCTCTGTCTAGCTCGGTTGCCACCAAGGTGGGAGCAAACCGACTCAACCTTGAAAACTCGGCCGCATATCCGTCGACCGTCCTGCTCATCTGCCTGAGATTACTAAACCTGGTCTGCAGGTCATATCTAGCCACTGCGTCAAAGTACTTGGTCTGGAACATATCACTGAATACCGCCCACATGACAGGCGTACCCAAACTCGCTGCTTGCATAGCCTACCAGCTGCGGGCTAGATCCAGTAACTGCAGGCGCACCACCGCCACCTTCTCTGCTTCAGGGGTCCTGGCTGCCTCTAAGATCACTTCAATGTCCTGCAGCCAGGCATCTGCAGCAATAGCATCCTCGCTGCCGTCGAAGAAGGGAGGGTTCAGGCGCTTGAAATTGTTGACCGCACTGTTCCCTCGAGGACCACTTCTGTTCAGAGCTTCTTGTACTGCTTGCTGCAAGGCATCACCTCGACGATCCTGAGACGCAATCAACTCACGGATGAGCCCTATCAAGGCCCCATCCTCTGATCCTGCTGGCTGAACTGGCTGGACTGGGGATACTGGTTCTCCAGGAGGTATGGCTCGGGAGGCGGCTGCTGAGGACTGATCTTGATCTTCTTGCTGTTGCTGGGCTGCTGGCTGAGCTCCTTCTGGCTGATCAACAGGAATGATGCCACTGAAGCAAATGACATCAGGGATATTAAGGAAGGACCAGGATGGAACAATGATGCAAGCATGTTATCAAGTCAGGAATCCAAGGAGATAAGAATTACGAGTGGAGATCAAAGGCGAGTACAGATTGAGACATCTATCCGGTAAACCCTCACATTTCTTGATTGACAAGACCTGCATGGGCCACCACTTAAACCGTGTCACGCCCCAGAACCAGAATACTGAAGAACGGGGACGTGCACAGCCAGCTACGTATAACGGAACGGCAACCATCCCGCTATACGGTCACGGCTGTCTAGCTATATGAGGGTACGCTACAAACCATCAGTCTCTTAGGATCAAATCAAGCTATTGTCTCAATCTTAACAAGTAATGATAATAACAAGATATCAGACCACCAAATATACAATTGTAAGGCATCCCAAACATTACATATCCAGATGATCATGAAGCTAGTCGTACAAAATGTAAGGACTAGCAAGAGTTAAGTCATACATGATCAACCTCGAGTTGCCAATCATGATTACAGCCCGTAGGCAGACAGAAGTAAAGTGCATCGAGCTAACAAGTGCTCGTCGGCTAAACGCCTCAAAAGAATATCAGTTAACAATACAGTGGGAGAAACAAAAAGAGAAAACCCACTCGTTGCCCGGGTTCCGTCTAGTGTTCACCATTAGGCTGGAAAGCAGGTAGATCCTTTGCTGCTGCTCCGGTATCTGGCCATACAAAACCAGCTGGGTCAGACCCCAGAAAGAGCAAGTGCCACAAAGGAGGCCACGAAATAAGAACAAAAGCCAGCAATCAGCACAATAATATAATTACATAATAAGAGACAGTAATTTAAGAAAAAGGCATGATAGTTAGATATAAAAGACAAATCTTGTACAGAATCGATAAAAGACAGAACATATGGAAAGGCATGACAGGATGATATACGATGAGATGACCATGGGACTATTCAAATAGCCAGGTTACAACCCGTAAACCAAATAAGGACCGGGGTTGTAACCCTTCGTCTGAACGGAACTTGGTTTCTCCCACCATTTATCGGCAAGATAAAATACGCGAATTCAAGACTTGCAATTAAACATGATTAAGGTAAGGCACGAGTAATCATGTCATGTCATGACCTTGCACAGGATCAGGACAGGACAAGAGGGACTAGACTCCATTCAATCAATCACGGCCAAGCAAGTACTACGGCTTACTACTTTAACTAACTAGGGTTATCACAGACCTGATTACTAACAAGATGCAATAAGAATTCCAAGTCCGGTTACCTGTTTGTTACTACCTGAATGCTCCCAGCAAGAAAAGGAAAAGATAGCATGATATAGCAGACACACTGTAGTAAGATACATGTGTCCTAAGGTACCACGCTCGACGGCGGGCTGGAAGTGCGCTCATCTCGACGGATAGCAACAAATCCCATGTATATATATATAAGGCCGGGACCAAAGGGGCAACAGGTAACTGGGAAATTCTCCATGAACTAATTGATCAATCTAGTCATTAACCTAGCCAGATTCAGTATGAATCCCTGACCGTGGGAACCAGGGAGTCACGTCCTAGACATGATGCAAGACAATACGAGTGGATTGCACAAGCAAGCAGGAACACCCACGGTGTCAAGACAAGTCAAGCTAAGTTATCAAGTCATGTCAAGTTAAGAGTGCGCCGCCACGGCCACTATCAAGTTATCAGGTTACCAGTTACAAGTCAAGTCAAGAGTGCGCCACCACGGGCCACTATCAAGTCAGGTTAGTCAGGTCAGAAGTGTACCACCATGGGTCACTTATCAAGTCATGCTAGTTCCTTGTCATACCGTGCCATGTACAATAGTCATTCCAATATATTAAGCAAAAATCAAGTTCATGCCAAAAGGCGTAAGGATATAAAATGGGCGTAAAATACCTAATAAAATACTAATATAAAATAGGACTAAAGAAGAGCCAAGATCATGAAATATCAAATTCATCATAGACAAATTGGTAGCACAAGGGGGTCAAAGGTTGGGCTACGCAGGGTATAGACTGCGCATACAAGGCTGCGCAAGAGTTGTCTTGCGCAAGGGTTATATTGCGCAAGGGTTACATTGCGCAAGGTGAGCAGTACGCAAGCAATACGCAATGCACAGTACGCAAGCCACTACGCAATGCACAGTACGCAGGCCAGCATACGCAGGGGCTACGCAAGTCACTACGCAAGCAATACGCAATGCACACTACGCAAGCAATACGCAGGCCAGCATACGCAGGGTGCAATACGCAGGGTGCAATACGCAGGGTGCAATACGCAGGGTGCAATACGCAGGGTGCAATACGCAGGGTGCAATACGCAGGGTGCAATACGCAGGGTGCAATACGCAGAAGACCCTAAGCAAGGGTTCTACGCAAGCAACACTACGCAGGAGCTCTACGCGGAGGCCGTACGCGGGAGCCGCGTGGCCAACAAGAGGGAAAGGCTATGTTCTTCTCCTACCTCTGTCCGAGAGGAAGAACACCCAACCCAAAAACTTCAATTCTTCATAACTTTGCCAAATCAAAACCAAATTTAGATTTTCAAAGTTCTAATTTGAGTAAAATTGAATTCTCTTCCATATGGAAGCATCAAAAACCCATAAAATCCAACTAAAATAGATCAAAACCATGTAAATCCGAAAATAATTAAAACCTAGATCTAGAACAATGGAGACTCCAAATCACAAAATTCCAAGTTCTAATGTTGTTCTCCATGTCCTAATCTAGCTAATGAACAAATAAAAGAGGTGCTTATTTAATGGCAAGATGCACTTGCCTAATGGGTTGGAGAGTTGTATGGAGGAAGAAGAAGAAGAATTAATGGAGGAAAAATAATGAGGAGAGAGAGTGTTAGGTGGGGATTTTAATGGGGGAGGATAAGTTGTGTTGAGGGTGGAGGTTAGCTAAGATGGTCCAATGCATAATAAACCAAACCAAACCAATTCCTATCCAAATAAAACCAAGCTCCATTAATCAGAATTAATCCAGGAATGATAAATGACAATTAAACTACAATGCTAAGTATGAAATATACCACAACTTAACTGGTCAAGAAAAATGAAAAAATACTGGTCAGAAATACGATCACGTATAAAATACGTATCACGAATTTCGGGGCACTACAACTGGAGTGGGCGAAACCACAGGGGGTTGCATCTCCGTTCGAGAAGATGCTGGATCCGTCGTCATATTAAGGGGACGGTCGGCCAGCTGCCGAGGTGTCGGATCTGGACTTGATTGGGGAGGTGGGGTATGATCAGGTGTTGACATCCCATCGCCAGCAGGGTTGGTTTTGTCAGTGGCCATTCTCTGGAAGGTTTAGGATATAAACATAAGCAAGGTAGCCTATCTATAATCAAAAAATATTTACTTATAATATATTTCAGTCCTACGTTGTGATAAATTAATGTTCTTGTGTTCTAAATGTCTCTAAATAGGTTTTCCTAAGTCGTTGTTTGGACCTGCATGGGCCACCACTAAAAACATGTCACGACCCGGTCCCCAAATACTTGGGTCGAATCGGATCATGCCCAGCCTGCACCGTTGATGAGACGGCGGCAGTAAGCTGTAATCCATATGCAGGTAAATCAACAACAAATACTAAGATTGCCACAACTTTTATTTAATCGATAACTTAAAACTTGTTCTGATACAAAAGATCCATAAACTGAAAATTAACAAAGATCAAACTAAACTCTCAAAGACTAAAGCAGAATCTATGGAGACGCCACTACATCATCATCAGCTGGTAGTACCGCAGGGTACAGATCAGGATCATAATAACTGTTAATCAGCAGCTCCGGGTCGTCAGCAGAACCTACGGTTATCCAGTCAGAAAAGGAGCAAAGTACAATTTATGCTAATCTTGACAATTAATTTAACAATAAAATCATGCACTTTTAAACAGTTTTTGAAGATAAACAGTTTTGCAATAGTTACAGTATTGTGATGTGAATAGGCAATGTATATGACCGGCTTGGGTTGTACAGTTGTATCCTATTGATACGATATGGCTTATCCCCGTGTGTGTGAGGGGTAAGCTAACACAGTTGTTATACTAGTTTGGATGTGGTCATAAACATTACTCTACTCCCCCAGTCCCCAACAGTACAGTCAATACTCCCGAAAGAGTTCGTGTTTGAACAGTGGTTTAAAATTACAGTGAAGTGATTATTAAATAATTGTAATCAACATAAATGTACTTGCCTTAAAATTGGTCGAACTGGAGAGTTGGTACTTCGGGGTTGATGGTCAAAAACTTCCTCGAAACCCTACATTCGGAAATCTGTCTCAGAATCAAACTATTCAGAACTGCCACACTAGTTGCAATCTCTAGTTGTTTCCTAGTCAAGTTTTAATCTTTTGATTACGCTAACACAAACAAAACGTTTATTTATTAATGCGTTGTAATTAAGAATCGTAAATTTACATTTAATTTCGAGAAAATTATATTTTTCGGTTTATTTGGAAAAACGTGGTATTTTATAATTATATAAATATAAAACTAAGTTTTTTTTTAATGAGAAATACATGAATTTCTTATTTAAATTATTACAACTATTTTTCTAAGTGACAAAACATTAATTATTATATTCTTTTAAAATAAATAATTTATCATTTATACTACGTTCCTATGACTATAATCATCCAGAAAATAAAAGAAAGACAAACTTAAAGCCTAAGTTATTACAATCTTACACCCAGAATAAATAAATAGGCTTATGTCTTTACATTCCCAAGAATTAAAATAAGAGAAAATTCGTTAGTCCTGTAAACTGCTTATAAAATTAAATATAAATAATAATTAATAAATCTAATTAAAATATAAAAAATATTTTTGAGTCTCAGAATGGTCCAATCGTCATTTTTATAGCTAATGCCTCAACGTCCGGACGAAACCGGTTTCGTTTGCATTTAGCCGGGCCCATTGACCTATAAGGTCGTCGCCCAAAAATCCAAAAATAGTATTCTTTTTCGAAATTCATTTTAAAATTATATAATTAATTTTTATAGAAATTTCGGCAGCATTCCCTCTATTTTCGGGATAACCCAAAACTGGGAAACGCGCCGATTTTTCCTGCAAAATAAATCCCAAACCAGGGATACCCCAATATAACCACAAAACTATTTTCCAAAATAAATTTGAAGTCCTGAAATGATATCGGAATTCCCGAAATAATATCGGAAACTAACAGAATTCCTTCTGAACTAATTCTCGGAGATTCCGAGAAAATCACAGAACCAAAATAATATATATATAAATCTATAACCACAGAAATGTTTCCGAAGGAGTCGAAAATTTCGAAATCGAAAAGATCACAGAAACAAAACCAACAGTATACCAATTCCGAAGAAACTTCGGAAAAATCGAAATGGTAATGTAATTGAAAAGTAACCAAAAATCCGAATTCCCGAAGGAATCGGTGGACCAAAATCATCATAGACCAAAAGATAACTATGGGACTATCCAGAAGTTACCGAAATCGACGGAATCCGAAGTGATGCCTCAGACTCGAAACACGCCTCGCCGGAGTTTGACTGCGTGTACAGCACCCAAGCTTTGGAAAAGACCACAGTGAGGTTCCACGGAAAGCACAGGAACGCCCGAGAACGAACCAGACAGCGGATCGGGAATCTCGCAGGGTGCTGCGACTCGGGAACGCGAAGGAACAGCGGCGAAGGGGTCGTCGAAGCTGCGGTGGCGCCGAGGGTCAGCGAGGGTGCGGTGGCGCCCTGGTGGTTGGGCGGAGACGCCGCGGGCGGAGCGCCGGGGTCGCGGGTCGGGGCGCGCCGGAGGGGTACGAAGGGGCGGAGTTGGGCACAGGGAGGTCGGCGGCCAGAGGGGTGCGGCGTCGGGAAAAACCCTCGGGGTCGGGCGGCGGAACTTCGGTCGCCGGAGGGCTCGGCCGAGGGGGTGAAATTGGGGTTAGGGCTTGGAAATGAGGGATGAAGAGTGGAGAAGAAGGTGGGGGTTTATATAGGATGGAGTGAAGGGGTTACAGGAGGGGAAGAGTTGTCGGGGAGTTTCGGGAGGGGGAAAGTCGGCAGTTGGGTGTGCCAAGGGTCGGCCAACCTAACAGAAGGGGAGAAAGGAAAAGTCCTTTTCCTTAAGAAGGAAAGAGAAGAATGAAATAAATGTGTTGAAGTGAATGAGTAGTTAGGGAATGGTCCCGAATGGAAATAACAGTGAATAGTTATAACTTAATGGGTTAAAGGCTATACAAAAAGGGCTAATGGGTTTCCAAAATTTGGTTTCATAATGGGTTGCTCCTTTAATGGGTTTGGGCTAAATGGGTTTTGTTGTTGGGCTACTGGAATTATGGACTTAAGGCAAAAAGGATTTAATGGACATTAAGAAAATGGATTAGGTTAAAGATTTAAATATTATTTTCTTTAGGAAAAATTGTAACTAAATTTTTTTTTAACTCTAAAATATATTCGGGCTCAGAATTGGGTTCAGGACTGGGCCAGACAAACAAAAATTCAAATTCATTTATTTTGAAAATAATTTTCTATTTAATTTGAAAAATTAAAATTAGCAAACATATATTTAATAATTAAAAAAAAATCAAAATTTTACGGGTTTTACATGCACGTACACACGTTCTTCGGGATGTGTGGCATGAAAGCCATGTAGGCAAACCACGTTCCAAGCTGGTCAGAAAGAATAGGGCGTAAAAATAAGCCCAATGTACTCTGAGCGTAAAGCAGTAGACTAGGCGTAAAATAGCCCCGACATAGACTTCCCGCGTAAAGTGGTTGTTAAATAATCTTGAGCGTAAAAGTAGCTCAAATAGACTTTACGCAGACGTCAACTGTTGAGCGTAAAAGCTCGTATAGTCTTCATGCGTAAAAGAAGCCATAGTGTGAGCGTAAAGTAGCTCAATCCACATACTAAACGACAACATTGGTCTCTGTGTAAAAATAAATCCCTTTGAATTATGTGATATATGTCATCATTAATATCTCCATGTCAGAGTTTGCATTAAATGCAAGACTTGACAGCTTTGTCCAGCGTAAAAGTGGCTGGTCTGTCCTTGGCGTAAAACCATGGGTGTAGACCCGAGCGTAAAATGATCAGCCTGCTTTAGACGTAAAGTGATTAGCCTTGTCTTGGGCGTAAAGTATTTAGCCTCTCCGCGGCGTAAAGTAGATCAATTTGAGTGGAATGATCTATCACTTTGACTCTTTTTTTGAAGCACTTTTTACGCTCCTACAAGACCCCCTTCAAAGTTTTCAAATATCTCCAAAATTTGGAACACTTTGAACAGAAGCGTAAAAATTGAGTTTTGACCAGTCGGCGTAAAATTCGGGATACGCAACAGTCATCCGCGTAAAAGCGGGGACATCCTACAGTCGGCATAATTTCTAATAGTGTCGATCAACACTTAACCGTCACAATGAATTTCTTTCTCGAAACTTTCGAATGCCTTTTCGCTTCCCCGAGTTTGCATTAATAGTGAGCAGTTTCCAACGAGGAATATGAAGAGTTGATTTAATTGTATAAATAAGAAGAAATTCTTCACTCTTGTCATTCATCCTCATAGTGACATGGCGCCTAAGAGCGAGATTACCAACAAAGAGACTTCGAACTCCAAGCTTGATTTTGAGCGAGCATACAATCTTTTAGAGTGCTTTGGACTGACTCCAGCAGTCTTCAGTCGCATCGATGGCGGTCCTTCAACTGCGTATGAGGTAACAGGAGATGCAGAGGCATTTCTTAATCTGATACGTCGCTCCAGGATTCGCAATATGCGCGAGTTAGGTGCCTCCCTTCGTCAGCCCAACGAAGGAGACGAAAAATAATGTTTTATGCATTGCGACTCTTTTATCTGTAGGGGCCACTCCCTCCTTATAAATAAAATTTTGATGTTGATCTCATCTGTTAATATATATAATTATTTAATCACTTCTTTTGACTGCTTCTATGGTTGTTAATTTCCAAGAAACAAACCAACACGTGGCATCTGTCTTGTGGTTACGAGAGCCTTTTAATAGGATCTTCTTCCGAAATAAACTCACACCAAAAGTTTCTTCAATCTTTATAAATAGCCGAGAATGTTTCATATATTCTCATTCTCATTCCTCTGAAGATAACTTTTTGCGTCGTTGTTTTTCAACAAGTGACAATGGCGATGCTTTCCAACAGCGTTCCTTTGTACGCCCAGTCATCAGATGTAGATTCAACCATTATTAGAGCAAAACCATTTGACTTAAGTGGTAAGTCCGATCGTAAGCAATTATCTGCCTTTCGAATTTTTTTGTTGAAAACAGCTGCTCATGAGCGTAAATTCTTGACGAGCATAAAAAGCCTTGCTAATGAATTGCACATGAAGCAATGGCGTAGAAGCCTTGTTGAATGGTGGTACACCTGTGATACGCCAAAAACCTTGCTGAAGCACTAGCGTAAAAGCCTTGCTAAAGCACTGGCGTAAAAAGCCTTGCTGAATAGTGATACACCTGAAGCACTGGCGTAAAAGCCTTGCTGAATAGTGATACACTTGAAGCACTGGCGTAAAAAGCCTTGTCATCTGTTTTTAGTTAGCGTTTAATACGCATCTGATGATACTTCTGTTGTTTTCTGCAGAAGTTTGGCTGAAGAGCTTTTCCAGAACCGGTATTGGCGACTTTGACGCTGTGAGGAGCGTTCTTCTGACATCAACATCAGGGAGCTCATGCGCTTTTGATGCGCAAATCAATCAACTCAGAACTCTTCGTGGGATAGAAGGGTCTTCCTCTGTTGGTAGGAAGAGCCTTTATACACGGAGAGTTGGATGGTGGAGTAAACTCTAACCCAAGAAATTGGGTAGTAGAGTTCCTTTCACGGCGGAATTAGGAATCGTATCCCAATGCTGGATACATTCCCATCTTCTCTGAAAGGCCGCCCCTACTCCACCAGTTGTATTGGCAGCAACACGCCTTCGGGCTGCCATACTCTGGGATTCTTCTCTCGTCTGAGAGAGAAGACCAGAGTTTGATTCCTACTGCTCTGGTCGCCACAAAGGCTCGAACAGCAAGGAATTGACACCAACAACGAATCCGACGAAGAAGATCCAAAGAAGAAATAGATCTCCATTAGGTTATCGTTGTGTGTATAGAATGAAAATCCAAGATGTAATAGATTTCTATTATAATTTGTAAGAAAGTCTAAGAAATGTAATAGACTTTTTATGATATGAGAATGGAAATGATAATTCTTCTATGCTCAATGATTTGTATCTATCTGGATGTAATATGGACATGATAGATAAATGAAATCTTGTTTTCTGTTTTAGAGTATATAATACTATCAGAGGTAATATGGACATAACAATATATATGAACTCAAAAGAAAATTAGATTAATATCTATACAGAGGTCAAATAGAAATAATAGATAGGAAAAGTAAGTAGATTTAGTATTTATCCAGAGGTCATGGAAACATGATAAATAACGAATCCCACTTTCTAATCAATTGATAAAATAGAAGATATAAAATCCCTTTCCCAGGAGACAAGAAATCAGCTTAACCAAACCTTGGTAGCTAAGGAATAACGAGACAAATGTCATGAGCATATAGGTCCATATCAATGTATGAATGAATCAACATAACTTTCGGAAAAAGAAAACATTGATTTAATTCCATAATTAAATGAATGAACCTGATAGAACGAACGGACAGGTCTTTTCGGGAATGAAAGGTTGTTCTCAATTTCAAAGACCGGTTCATTTATAGTCCTCTTCTATAAATAGGTGAGAACTGCTTGTAACATTTCATTCTTATTTCTCCTCCTCTATTGGAAATGTCTTTCGAGGATGTACGTCAAAAGAATAAAGTCTCCAGGAAAATTGAGGACATCATTGAGACGTGCCCCGTTGAACCCACTGTATCAGGCCTAACCGAAATAGGTGGAAGCTCTTCTACGCCCAAGCCACCCCAAGACATCCTTGCTTTCTTAGTAGAGCCAGGGAAAACTCTTGAAGAAGAAGCATCGAGGATGGCTGTCTGCAAATTTTTTATGAGTTCAGGAAATGATGCCTTCTATGCATTGGCTGACTATGTATTCAATAAGGAAGGGAGTGGCCCTCGTCCTTAATCTTTTGTCTTGAACAAAAATAAATATAAAAGAAACTTTATTTTCATTCTGTCTCTTTTTTTTATACATAGTATTTCTTAAGAAATTTGCCATTGATTGGCATCATGAGTAGATCTCCATTAGGCTTTGATAACCGATAGACGCCATTGGAAAACACAGTCTCAATTACATAAGGGCCTTCCCATTTTGCTTGGAATTTCCCTTTGCTTTTATGAGTCATCACCATCGGTCTTCGAACAGCTAATACCAGTTCGCCAATCTTGAATACCCTCTCTTTAACTTTACGATTGAAAGTTCGAGATATGCGGGCTTGATATAGCTCAATATGCTATTGTGCTTGAAGACGCTTCTCATCCAATCCTTCAAGTTCTTGGAGTCGTAAGCGATCATTATTCTCTGTAGTTAGCTCATTAGCAATGGCTATTCGAAGGGATGGAATCTGGATTTCCAATGGGAGGACAGCTTCATATCCATAAACCAATGAGAATGGTGTAAAACCAGTAGAAGTTCGGACTGTTGTTCGATAAGCCCATAAACATTCTCCAAGTTTCTCATTCCAATCACGTTTATTAGAAGAGACAAACTTTTTGAGAAGTTTGATGATCGTCTTATTGAAAGCTTCGGCTAAACCATTAGCAGCTGGATTATAAGCCGTAGAAGCCAGATTCTGAATTCGATTCTTATCACAGAACCGATAAAATGCCTGACTGGCAAATTGTGGACCATTGTCATGAATTATTCGTCGAGGAATCCCGAAGCGATAAATGACATGGTGCTTGATGAAGCTGATCATATTAGATGTTTTCACTTGAGCAAGGGGAACTGCTTCTGCCCACTTAGAAAAGTAATCGGTTATAGCTAATATGAATCGATGTCCCTTGACAGAAGGAGGGTTAATAGGACCAATGATATCCATACCCCAAGCTTCGAAGGGCCAAAAGGCTGCTGTAGGATGTAGAAATTCAGACGGCTGATGAATAAAATCAGCATGAATCTGACATGCTTTACATCTTCTGGCATAGTCTACAGCATCTGCTATCATAGAGGGCCAATAATACCCCATTCTTCGAATGCGGTCTTGTAATTTAGGACCCGGTTGATGAGCACCACAAATACCATCATGAGCTTCTCGCAGCGTTTGTTTGGCTTCACTTTCTGAGAGACAGCGCAGCAAGAGTCCATCATATGAACGACGGTATAGCATATGCAAAGACGAATCATAATAGAATCTAAATGATCGTCTCTTGATTGATGCAGCTTCTTTAGGATCTTCAGGCAAAATCCCATGAACTGCATAATCAATGAATGGAGTTCTCCAATCCTTCTGTTGGGAACTTGACTCTGTGACATAACTTTGTTCAATATGCAGATTATTCTTCACACAGAACAAGTCTCGATCCAACAAAGTAATTATATTTTGCCTTCGGATTGGGACAGCCAAGTCTGCAGCTAAGCTAGCAAGAGCATCAGCCTCCACATTCTGAGAATGTGGTACAAATTCAATAAAGAATCCTTTGAATGAAAGGACCAACTCGACTACCACCTGATGATAAGGAATGAGATCAGGATTTCTGACTTCATAAGTCCCTCTAACTTGATTAACGATCAATTGAGAATCTCCATAAGCCTCTAGGAATTCAATATCCAATTGTTTTGCTACTTGGAGTCCGATCAATAGAGTATTATATTCTGCTACATTGTTGGAGCATGGCTCATTAAGAGAATAGGCACAGTATATGACCATTTTGTCAGGAGAAACCAAGACGATTCCTACCCCAGATACAATATTGCCTTTAGGTCCCACTCGTGACGCTCCATCAAAATATAATTGCCATATCTCATTCTTCAAAGTCATGTTACAATCCACGACTTCATCTGGACTGTCCTCATATAACTTCGATGTTTCCGGTATAGGGTGAGCAGCTAAGAAATCAGCTAATGCTTGACCCTTTACTGATTTTTGAGGTATATAAACCATGTCATAAGGAGTAAGCAACATCGCCCAGGTGGCTAACCTGGAGTTAAGAATGCTTGGTTTTCTCATCAATACCCGAATGTGATTTATTCTGGAGATGACATGAATAGTCTGTCCTGTCACATAATATCTTGTCTTTTGGACGGCAAAAACCAAGGCTAGACATTCCTTTTCCACAGGAGTATACCTGTGTTCAGCTCCGACCATCATTCTGCTCAGATAATATATTGCTTGTTCATGACCCATATCACTTTTCTGTGCAAGAAGAGCGCCAAGTGAATGATCCAAGGCTCGAACATATAACAAAAATGGTCTTCCTACTACTGGAGGTACCAGAACAGGTGGATTTGTAAGGTATTGTTTAATATCATTGAAGGCTTTCTGACATGCTTCATCCCAAACAAATGATACACCTTTCTTCAATAAACGGGAGAAAGGTTGGCATCTCCCAGAGAGATTGGATATAAATCCTCTGATATAAGCAATACGACCCTGAAAGCCACGGAGTTCTTTCAGATTACGAGGAGGACGTATTTCAAGAATTGCTTTAACCTTATCAGGATCAACATAGATACCCTGAGAGGTAATGACAAATCCTAAAAATTTTCCACTAGAAACCCCTAAGAAAGACTTAGTAGGGTTCATTTTCAATTGATACTGGCGCATCAATTCAAATACTGTCTTCAAGTCCTGAATGTGATCATTCTTTGACCGACTTTTAACAGCAATGCCATCTACGTAGCATTTAACTATTTTCCGTAGATGTTCTTGAAAGATATTGCTCATAGCCCGTTGATACGTAGCGCCGGCATTTTTAAGGCCAAACGGCATAACCGTATAGCAATAAACCCCAAGGGGTGTACGAAAAGCAGTATGCTTCTCATCTTCTGGATGCATTTTGATCTGATTGTATCCTGAGAATCCGTCCATGAAAGATATGCGTTCAAAACCACATGTATTGTCTATCATGACATCAGTAATTGGAAGTGGAAATTCGTCCTTTGGACAAGCTGCATTAAGATCTCGATAATCTATACAAACTCGGACCTTTCCGTTCTTCTTCATAACAGGAACAATATTGGCAACCCAATCCGGGTGTTGCTCTTCACGAACAAACCCACATGTAATCAACTTTTTGACTTCTGCTTCAATTGCATCCATCATATCTGGTCTAAAGCGCCGTTGCTGTTGTTTTACAGGCTTGACATTGGGCAAAATATTGAGTTTATGAGTAGCAACTTTAGAATCTAATCCTGGCATATCCTCATAACTCCATGCAAAGATGTCAATATATTCTTTGATAAGTTTTATCAACTCTTCCTTTTCAACTTCAGAAAGATGCTTACTGATGAATATTGGTTTGGACGTAGTTCCATCTATAACATCAATCTGGATAACCTCATCTTCTGTAGGTGGCTGTCGCTGTTCAAAACGGAGTTTCCACTGAGTATCCATCTGTTGAGCCCAAGGATCATTCTCAAATGGCTCTGATTCACCATCAATTTGAACCATATTGACTGAGAATATTTGTCCGGATTCATCATATGAGGAATGAGACATATCGGATTCGACGAATTAGATTTCTTTCGAATCTGATGACTGCGAAGAGCTAGAAGAGAATTCTTCTTGTATATCGTCATTAAACATGTGGAACAGATCATATCCCAACCCATGATGAGTCTTCTGGTAAAACGGAGATATTTCTAGCCAGACCAAACACGATTTGGCGCTTGTTTTTCTTATTAGACGAAACCACGAAATAAGATTCTTCGTGACGTCTAAAAGTTACGCAGGCTTGTGATGAAGCGGCTACAGGTAGAAGATAGGAAGAAGATGTCAGGAACCTTTGAGCATAAGGTCCAACATCTACATGAGGAGGAAATTTTTTTTCCTTATGATCAATGTATAAAGTTTCTTCTGGCTCTATGTCGCTTTTTTTATGACTTTGCTTATCCGAAGATAAAGTCATTCTTTCAATAAACTTGACAGCCATATACTCGAAAAGGAAATCTTTATTGATATCAAAAAGTACAGAATGATCAATATTTACATCATTTACAATCTGATTACTACGCTTCGGATTAATCAACAGTGGACCATTATCCATCTTATGCGTAGATTTACCAAGATTGACAATCAATGGTGGTTCTGGATCATTCGTACAAGAAGTACGCCCTTTGACCTTGATCATAAAATGTTGAACTTGGTTCTTAGCAAGAATATTTATTGATTCCTCGGATGAAGTTTGAGTTCTTCCTTTAACCTTGATTATCAAAGGTTGATCATTGACAGGTTGGGATTGGATTCGTCCCTTGACTATGATCTTCAAAGGTTGCTCTTCTGACGAATCTTCATTAAGAGATTGATCCTCAGTAGATGATTGATCCTCAGCTATGTCTGATATCTCTTTCATATGCTCTTGTTTATAAAGCCTTGAATCAGAAAAATAGGCTTCGACACCCTTGAAAGGATTGATATCAGCAAACTCAGTCTTCACAACTCCTTGGGAATCCACATACTTGAAGCATTGGTGGAGAGTTGAAGGCACGATATTATGCTCATGTAACCATGGTCTTCTAAGAAGGATATTGTAGGATACGTCTGAGTTGATAACATAGAAGGTTACCATAGTTCGGAGATCGCCAATCTGAATCTGCAGACGAATCTTCCCCAGTAGTTTACTCTTGCCAGAGTTAAAACCGACTATCGTAGTACTAGTGTAAGTCAAATCACTAGTAGGAATCCTCAGGGGTCTTAGCATACTCTGAAGAATTATGCTAATTGAAGACCCAGGATCAATGTAGATCCTGTCAATTTCAGTAGATCCAATATACCCAGTATAGCACAGAGGCCTATCATGTTTGTTATGCTTCAACGGCATATCTTCTTGTGTAAAGGTGATGTTGGGAATTGCTTCCATCACACTATGACATTGCGGACATGAAACTGGAGTATTATCAGGACTCTTGAGTTGAGCCAAGCATGAATCTGCTTACAGTAAGGCTTCACTCAAAGTCTTCCTGCTTTCTCTAGAAAGGCGAAGCAGTTCAAATATAGATAGTCTAGCCGGAGTATTAGCCAACTGAGCTAGAATATCAAACTTGTAAGGCTTCATCACCACCTCCTGACTGGAAACAGACTTCAATGGGACGTCAAAGCGTACTGCTTTCTGTTTCCCCTTTTCAACCACGGAAGGTTTAGCCGGAACAGGAGAAGATTGAGTTGGTAGTGTTTCCACTACGTCTTCTGCTTCTTTAGAAGATCCTTCATAATCTTTGTGGTACTCTTTCCCAGATCTTGTACCAGCAAAAGTTTCTTCCTCATACTCAGAAGAAGGAAGTACCATATTACAGGATTTAGTCTTCCCTCTCTTAGCCTTCTTCTTGTAAGAAGCTTCAGAACCCAATCCAACAGTGGAATTTTGATTTTGAATTTGTAAAGGAAGTCGTATTCCTTTATCGTAATTCAAACCTTCTGCCTTTTGAAAGTCATAACCCATCTTTTTCATGAGAAGGACAGATTGCTGACTATACAAATGAGTGGGCAGCGGACTTTTAACGGGTGTTTCAACAGAAGAGGAAGAAGCAGGACCTTCTGTAACCATAGGAGAATGAAGAATAGATGTCTCTGTAGCTACGGGAGGAGAAGGATTTGGAATACAAGGAAAAATCCCTGTCGGAGCTTTTTCATAAGCAGCGAAGACTTGTTGCGCCCGGTATAAGGTAACACTATTCATGGCTAGCCACTGCTGATGAGTAAGCTTGAGCTTGGTAGGAGGAGCTAGACTTGGAGGACAGATGTTCAGTCCTCTCAATCTATCTTCTAAAGGAAAGCCATCCCATAGCCGATCCAAGTCATCAGGATCTGGAATATCATGAGAAATCATGTTGCAGGTTTTGACTTTCTTACCCTTCTTGGATTTTGAAGTTTTACCTTCATTTTCTAACTCAGGCACTAAGTCAGGATGTACCCACATGATTTTACCATTCTTTAGTGTGAGTAGCAGCAATCCTGCATTTTTTTCTCTGGCAGGCGGGATATTCACGATCTTCATTGTCGCCTTCGGAATTGGGATAATTCCATCTGGGACTTACTGTGGAGGAAAATCTCCGAACTGAAGAGAAACCATATTGGTCGTAACCGTATGGTCATCATTGGTTAAAGCAATAGCACCACCATTTATCAGCTCTTGGATTTTCTTTTTCAAAACATAGCAAGCACTGGTAGGATGATTAATATATCTATGATAGATACAATATTTGGGATTATCAGTCAGATTCACTTCATTAGGCCTCTTGGGCTCCGGAATCTGAAGTTTGCCACTTTTTACCAGATATTGGAATATCCCTGGGATATCACTTTCGTCAAAAGAGTATTCTTCTTTTGGCCTGGAAGATTCTTGATTATTCGGCGTCGTTTTGTTCTTGGAAAGATTGACCATAAGAGTATCTTTTTCTTTCACATTACGATTGCCAGAATTATTACCAGGATTACTTTTCTTTTCTTTATCTTCTGAAGCGAAAATCATTCCATGCTCACGAGCCAACCTACCATTGGTCTCGGCAGAAACTGCTGCTATGATGAACGAAGCCCAATCTGTGAATTGGGAACCCGTGAAAACAGCGATGGATGGTCGCAGATTCATCTTGCATGTATCAATCAACGCTGAATCTGGCATACAAGGAGGCATCTTTAGAGTAGCCTGTCGGAAACATTCGATGAATGTCCGAGTATCTTCTTTCTCCTTTTGTTTGATTTCTATCAAGGAGGACATGTTCATGTCCATACCTCCTTCATAGAAGCGGGAGAGAAACATTGCCTTGAATTCGTCAAAAGACGAAATAGAATTATCGGATAAGCTACGATACCAGTCGTAAGCTGAACCCGTCAGGCACCCGATGAACACTCGAGTGAGAAGAGCGTCATTTTTCTGCAAGTGCACAGTCATAATATCAAAGTAATTGATATATTGACTGGGAGATGCTTTTCCATCGAACAAAACCATAGATTGTGGCTTGAATTTCGGTAGAAAGGGTACATCATTCCAATAAGGAGGATAAGGTTGCTTAATCCCTAACCTTTGGAGCAGATCTTTGTGCCTCAAAACTTCAAACTATGCTTTGAGCTCACGCACTGTTTGAATGGCTTTACTGGTTTGAGGAAGCACATTTGATTGAATGGTTGTTGGATGTACCGTAACCCCTACTGGAAGTGGTACGTCTTCAGGAATGATGGGATCTGGAGATGCAGAATTTTGATTAACAGCAGGCTCTTGAATATTCAAAGGTATTTCAGCCCCTTGACTATCTTGAGTTGGTGCTGCTACTGGTACCGGTGTTACTACCGCCGGCTGAGCAGTTTGCTGATTCAAAATTATCTGATGTATGCTTTGCACCATGTTAAGCATGTCTTTCAGTGATTGCTCCATGGCAGTGAGACGTTGTTCCGTATTAGCAGATGACGTCTCTGGTTCATCTCCAACAGCGTAGGATTCAACCTCTCTTGAAGATATAGAGGGATTAGTATAGAAGTATGAATCCACACTATCGGTATCAGACTCAAAAGATTGAGTACCTCCAGTTTCTGAATCAGAAGTCTGCAATTGTCTTTGTCTTCTTGATCGAGTATTCTGATATACTCCTTCAAAGGAATCAAGAAGTCTGTTGAACTGTTGTTGACCTAGAGTTTGGGACATATTCCGTCTTGGATGTCGTCCTCTGTTAGTATGAGATGCCATGTTGACTGATGCATATGACAACTCATGTTCTTGGTCTTCAGCTTGATGTTGAGGCAAATTAAAACTTAATCGATCAAAAACTGACCTTTTTGAAGCCGAACAACAACAGTTGATCACAATCTGGTGATATTCACAATGATATTTTTCTTGGGGGAGTGTCACCAGAGATTGTCTGTTCTTACGCTTTTGCATTAGCAATTCACGTAAATCCGAAGGAACAGATGGAGTATTCTTCTTTATTACATTTGGGGTAGAAAAACGTTTAGTCCCTTGTGTATAAAGAAGATTACTGGCTGCATTCGCAGAACCAAACTGTACATTTTTACGCGTTTGGAGTTGTGTGCGTAAATCTTGAGATTTTTGAGCACGAAGGACTCCATTTTCATGGCATGTAATTTGTAAGTTTGGTACTTTGCGTAAAGCAGTATAAGAAGGTTGTTGGTGTAGGACAGAAGCCTTACCAACAACATTTTTATGCTGTACACGTTTAGGTATATTCACATTAGATGTAAAAATATCGTTGTGAATTTTATCTACACTGTCAAAGACAGGAGACTTACCTTTACACGTAGAGCGTAAAAATTGGTTATCTACCACGTCACAGATGGGAGATTTTGTTTTACGCGAGGAGCGTAATTTATTTGGGCCTACCACGTCACCGACGGGAGACTGATTCTTACCCTCAGAAGCATTAACATTAGAGTCTGCCGCATTACAAATGGGAGACTTATGCTTATGCGTTGAGCGTAAGACATGGTTTTTACCCATTGGGCGTAAAACCTGGTTCTTACGCAGTGGGCGTGAAACCTGATTATCTTCACCGTGACAGACGGGAGATAAGTTGTCACACTTAGAGTGCAACTCTGAAGTAAGGACTGTCTCGTTACGAACGGGAGCCCCTACGACAGGAGTAGGAAGAATTCCCTTGTCATCAGAAACAACAGAGAGATCAGAAGCCACTTTGGATTTAGGAATCCAAACTTTTCGTGCTTTGCGAGACTTTTGAACATTGGAGCAGCGAGAACCACCCCCAGTTCGGAGCATTTCTTCATAGGCAGTCTGGTCGAAGTGCACAACCAGAGTCTTCTTGGTCGAACCGACCGAAACATCATCATATTGAGCAATTGCCTTCTCGTCAGAGGAGAAGGTAGTCCCCAGCAGAGTCGCCATTTTTCTTTTACTTAACAAAATGCCAGGAAAAATTGGCTTTTGAAAATAAAACGAGAAAAAGTACAAGAAGTACAAATTTGATTCTGGGAAAGTATTGCTATGGAAGTCTGATCTGTAAATGATCACTTTGTTCCTTGGACCATATGATGATGATGAAGATCGCTGCTTGAAGTTGAACAACCGGAAGAACTAAGTCACCAGAAAGGTATCGACGCACTTGGGCACTGATGGTGAGGCCGAATGCTTTCCTGCTTTGCTTCACTCTGTTCTGGAAGAAAGGTTGAAGAAGAATGCTCTCGAAAATCAAAATCTCTAAGTTCCGATCTCTGTATTCTCTCCTGTCCCTCTGTCCCCGTCTGTGTGTGTCAAATAAGTCCATTTATAGACTTGGGCTCTTGTGCGTAAAAACTCAACGAAAGTTTCGTCTTTACGCCAACAACCGCCACCCACGACCAAAGTCATCCTCTGTATACGTTGACACGTGTCCCATCCTTTCATTAAGAATAGGATGCACGTACACACGTTCTTCGGGATGTGTGGCATGAAAGCCATGTAGGCAAACCACGTTCCAAGCTGGTCAGAAAGAATAGGGCATAAAAATAACCCCAATGTACTCTGAGCGTAAAGCAGTAGACTAGGCTTAAAATAGCCCCGACATAGACTTCCCGCGTAAAGTGGTTGTTAAATAACCTTGAGCGTAAAAGTAGCTCAAATAGACTTTACGCACACGTCAACTGTTGAGCGTAAAAGCTCGTATAGTCTTCATGCGTAAAAGAAGCTATAGTGTGAGCGTAAAGTAGCTCAATCCACATACTAAACGAGAACATTGGTCTCCGTGTAAAAACAAATCCCTTTGAATTCTGTGATATATGCCATCATTAATATCTCCATGTCAGAGTTTGCATTAAATGCAAGACTTGACAGCTTTGTCCAGCGTAAAAGTGGCTGGTCTGTCCTTGGCGTAAAACCATGGTGTTTCATTTAACAAAAATATGCCAAAAAAAGAAAATTGGCCTTTTGAAAATAAAACAAAAAAAAGTACAAGAAGTACAAATTTGATTCTGGAAAAGTATTGCTATGGAAGTCTGATTCGTAAATGATCACTTTGTTCCTTGGACCATATGATGATGATGAAGATCACTGCTTGAAGTAGAACAACTGGAAAAACTAAGTCACCCGAAAGGTATCGACGCACTTGGGCACTGATGGCGAGGCCGAATGCTTTCCTGCTTTGCTTCACTCTGTTCTGAAAGAAAGGTTGAAGAAGAATGCTCTTGAGAATAAAAATCTTTAAGTTCTGATCTCTGTATTCTCTCCTGTCTCTGTGTGTGTCCTTCTTATGAGAAAAATAAGTCTATTTATAAACTTGGGCTCTTGTGCGTAAAAACTCAGCAAAAGTTCCATCTTTACGCTAACAACTGCCACCCACGACTGAAGCCATCCTCTGTATATGTTGACACGTGTCCCATTATTTCATTAAGAATAGGATGCACGTACACACGTTCTTCGGGATGTGTGGCATGAGAGCCATGTAGGCAAACCACGTTCCAAACTGGTGGAGAAGAATAGGACGTAAAAATAGCCCCAATGTACTCTGAGCGTAAAGCAGTAGATTAGGCGTAAAATAGCCCTGACATAGACTTCTCGCGTAAAGTGGTTGTTAAATAACCTTGAGCGTAAAAGCAGCTCAAATAGACTTTACGCACACGTCGACTGTTGAGCGTAAAGGCTCGTATAATCTTCGTGCATAAAAGAAGCCATAGTGTGAGCGTAAAGTAGCTCAATCCACACACTAAACGACAACATTGGTCTTTGTGTAAAAACAAATCCCTTTGAATTCTGTGATATATGCCATCATTTATATCTCCATGTCAGAGTTTGCATTAAATACGAGACTTGACAGCTGTCCAGCGTAAAAGTGGCTAGCTTGTCCTTGGCGTAAAAACCATTGTCTTAACCCTGGCTGCTTTTAGGCGTAAAAGTAATTAGCCTTGACTTGTGCGTAAAGAGACTAGCCTCTCTGTGGCGTAAAGGAGATCAATTTTGAGTGAGATGATCTATCACTTCGACTCTTTCTTTGAAGCACTTTTTACGCTCCTACAAGACCACCTTCAAAGTTTTCAAATATTTCCAAAATTTGGAACACTTTGAACATAAGCGTAAAAGTTGAGTTTTGACCGATCAGCGTAAAATTCGGGATACGCAACAGTCATCCACGTAAAAGCGGAGACATCCAACAGTCGGCGTAATTTCTGGAATTTGAACCGATTTGAAAACTTTTCTATAAATAGGGTTCTTCAGAGAGAGATAAGACACTTCCACTCATCTTTCTGCAATCTCGAATTCCTTTGCCCTTTCTTTCTTCGAAACCCTCATTTTGATCCGATGGCTCCCAAGAAATCATCCGCCGCCAGCAACAAGGGGAAGAAACCTGCCGTCGATTCATCGTCGGCTCCCATTCGATCATCAACACCACATCGACAACCCAACCCGGCCGTAGCTCCGCCTATGATGGGTAAAACCCTATTCTCTGGCTGGAAGAATTCGTCGAGGAAGAAGAAGATAACCCAAACTTTCAGCTTTTTACGCCCACGTTGTACGTGTTAGCGTAAAAACTGAAATAACAACATGCGCCCACGTTGTACGTGCTAGCGTAAAAGATAAAAAAGAATACGCCCACGTTATACGTGCTAGCGTAAAAACTTAATTACGCTCATGTTCGTACATGCTAGCGTAAAAAGTCATATTACGCTCGCATTAACATGTGGTAGCGTAAAATTCCTCAATCATTGAGAGACTTTATAAAACAAAGACTTCATAAACTTTTATCAACTTTTAGTGAGCGTAAAAGTCATAGAACTTCCAAACTAATTTGATCTCTTCTGTCCTTTTGTCAGTGGATTTGCAAGTTCACCCTCTTGCAGAAGTTTTTGGCTCGTCAGTTGGCATGGTGGGTTCGAACTATCTGGAAGATTTATCTCATGTCCAATTTCCTCAATCGAACCCTGAATACCCAGTAGAGAGGGCACAACTGATAGCAGCTCAAGGAGATAGGATGTTGTTATCCATGATGAGTGGAGATTTGTTGATTTTACTAGATACACAACAATTTGCAAAACCGGCCTTCTCGTTTGGAGACGCCCTTGACTGTAAATCCCAGACATACCCCAAGAAGGAGTCTTGGGTATTCAAATTTGGGGATAGAGCCATGTATCTCCCAGATATGGACCGAGATTATCCTTTGTCAGCATTTTTCCATGCTACCCACCATCGACAAATGCTGTGGAATTTGACTCCTAATAGTTACGGAAGACCAGGTAGAATTATTTTCAAGAGGGAGCGTGCTAATGACATGGAGTATTTTGCTAGTGTTCCCAATGGTGGTGTCACTCCTATTTTTGGCCTCATGCCAGGAGCTAATCCCAGTGAAGACTCGGGTTTAATTCAACCAGTACAAACTCCGATGTTTGTCAACGAATTTATGAGGGCTGCTGTATTGTATCCTCAGACGAACCCCAGGCTGCCGGGATGGTTGACTCCGTTCAATCAAAACTGGATCCAGATAAGTATTTGGATGATGAAGAACTTTGAAGCAGAGTTGAAAGACATTGGTTTATATGAGGCGATAGCTTCCACTAGTCAGGGTATTCCTTCGAATGGAAACTTATTTCTGGCCTTGATGGAAATATATATGAGTTCGACGGGAACTTTTGCCACTCCGAAAGGCGAAATGGGCCTTGCTCTTCATGAGATACAGTTCATCTCGAAACTGCCGATGGAGGAAGCCCCATATGAGGAATACGTTTCTTCCAACAGAGAACTGGCTGAAATCAGAGAGACTAATCCTCAGTTGATTGAGGTCTATGAGGAACTGATGTGTCACTACCTAATTTATACTACAATGCATAAAAGTACATCTCATTTGGCGTACATCAACAAGTGGACGACTTATCTCTTCTTCCATAAGGATAAGATATCCAAGGAAGACAAAGAAAGGTTTCAGGAAAACAAAGCTCCGGCAATCAACATAGATTCGACAATCCCTTCTAACAAAATTAGGGATATGACGATTGCCTATAAATTCCCTAATAAATATCTGTCTACAAAGACTGGGGAATTCCTTGCCGGAACTGAAGCCGTAAGCTTCCTTAGATATGGTAGCCAGAAAATCTCTCGGAGAGCTTTGCTGGCAGGCTTTCTTTCTTTATGGTTGAGAAGATGGGTTGTACCGGATATTGGTACCGTTGACAGAATCCACCGTAGTGTGCTATGGCCGGCAGTTCGTCTAGTTTTTAAAGTCAGGATTAACCTGCTGTCAGCCATGGTGTGTCGAATAAATACAGGTTTAAGGACCTTCGGCGAGGAGTTAATCAAAAATGCTCCTCATCGGAATGTTTTCCCTAGAGTAGAAATGCCCTACACTTATCTGATGGGCTGGTTGTTGCATCACAACTGCAGATTGTTACCACCAGGCCCAGGTGATGATGCGGAGGTCTTCCTCCAAAAATTCAGCAAAGCTACATGGATTGCTACGACTGTGGCGGATACCCGAGCAGTTCTAAACTATTCTTATGGTTGGAACTTCTTCTGTACCCGACCGCAAGTTCCAGCAGATTGCTTCGGTGTTCAGTTTGAAGATGAAGTCGAAGGAAGAGTTGTATTGCCACAATCAGTCTTTAGATGGCTTCAGTGCATCAGACCTTCTCATCTGATGTACAGAAATGAAGATAATTGTGCGTTTGAACCATACTTCCCCAGTAGGTTTGCTCGCCAATTTGGGTACGACCAACTTCATGTTGATAATCCTTCGACTAGTTTCCGTCACTATAGGAAATTACTTGACGGAGCTAGGGGTTGGAGGTATTTCGGAGCTGCTCGGACTGGTGCTAAATTTAAAATTTCGACCGCCACCAGCACTACTGAACTACGTATACTCCATACGTATGCCCACTTTTATGCTTCAATTCGTTCTTTTGCCCACGGTTACAATATGAGGGGTAGTCTGAGGTGGCCTAAAGAAGGAGATATTGAGGAGTAGGTCAGGGTACCAGCAGACATCCCTGACGATACTGGCATTCCAGATCCATTTTTAGAAGTTATCCCAACAAGAATTGGAGAACCAGCTGCAGAACCTATCATCATTGGCAAAGGCCGAAAAAGAAAACAAAGTGCAGCCGTCACATCTCCAGCGAAAACTCCGGAAAAGAAGAAGAGGTCTACCACAAAAGGGCCTTCCAAACCAAGAGCCCATACTCCAGAAGACGATACTTTGATTGAAGAGGATCATCTTGTCAGTTCTTCCTCAGTCCATCCAGGAGAAGGATCTTCAGCCCCTCCATCAATAGTTGGATCAGGAGCTGTAACACTTTTGTCTCCTGGGCGTCTTAGCACCTCACTCCATTTATCTTCGCCAATCAAGGCACAAGTTACGGAGGGTACTACTACTGGATCTACTGCTGATCAAGACCGTATTCCCTCAGATGAGCCGGCTCTTGACTTCGAAGATGATGACTAGGATGGTGATTATGACTCATATCTTGAAAAAATGCACATATTCCAAGTATTACACAAAACCTATACGGAATTATATACCATGATTTTGTATATTAACTTATTTTGTTTGTTTTTTGTAGATGTCATAATTGCACCAAAGCCTATGGCTCCTCCTCCTCAAGAAGAGGATATTTATGAGGAAAATGAGGAATCTGCTGATGAGGCTTCTTCTTCTAGCGAAGATGGTGCTGATGAAAAAGGAGGACAACAACCCGCGATAGAGCATCAAGAAGCACATCCTGAAGTATCCTCTCATGTTGAAGATCAGCACCAGAAAGAGGCTGCAATAGACCCCACTGCAGGTGATGATGAACCTGCTGGAGGAGAACCGGTCTTAAATAGGGAATCAGTTGTAGAAGATTTTACTGCAACTGAAACAGTGAAAAATCCTGTGGAGCCGTCAGTTGAAGAAGGTGCTGCGGAGCCGACAGTTGAAGAAGGTGTTGAAACCAGAAAAGTAATAGTGTCTTCTACTGTAACTGCTGATTCAATATCAGTTTCTGATAAGCCGATACCGGAACTTGAACCAGCTCCTGTAATTGTCACCACATCCACTAATATCACCGCCGCCAGAGCTCCAGAAACGGCTGGAGTAACAAATGTTGGAGACATTGCTTATGAAGTTCCTGGAAACCCATTAGTTATAGCAGCAGTGACATCAGCAGCTCTATCTCAGCCTGTTGTTACACCAATGGTATCTGTAGGTGTTGGAGATACAATCCCTGAAGCTTCTGGGGATTAATTGGCTATAACGATAGTAACAACAATGACTTCATCTCATCCTGCTGTTGCACCATCAACATCTGCTCTCGGTCTCCAAGGAAGAGATCTGTTAGATATTACCGCTACACCAAGCTCCAGCATAGAAATGAATCTCCTGGTTGAGATTCATACTGAGAATTTTTATAAAACTCTGGCAACTTTGATAAAGATGGTCTTGAATAAGGGTCTCAGCTATGAGATTTTGAAGACGGCAATGGCTCTGACTATCAAGAATGTTGCCATGTTCAATGATGTTGAGAGAGCTGCCACATTGGAGAAAATTATGGAGGACCTTGAGCAGCCGATTGGAGAATATCTCAGGCTGTCAAATGAGACTGTTGAAGGCCTCATTCAGGAGGAATATAATACCTTAACGGCTGATTATCTTGCTCGAGAGACTACATATAATGCAACTCTCCATGAACACAGTCTGAAGGTCGCCAAAGAGAAAGCCTTTTTGGCTGGCATAAAACCTGCACTGCATGGTCACAGAGTGGCTTATGATGCTTTGAACATAGATATTCAGAGCAAGAACGACAAAATCTGCGAAGTTGAGGCAGAGCTAGCTTGCTTGAAGGCTGAAAGAGAGAAGATGATCGATGTTCGAAATCTGCACCTCACCCAAAGCTCAATTTTAGAAGAACAAGCTTTTGGGGCTGAATCGACTATCAGAACCCTTGATGAAGCCAAGGACAATTTGATAATCACTTTCGCTGAACTTTCCTGTATTTGTACCCTCGAAGCCCGTCGTGTAGAGGCTACCAAGAAGGTTATGAGTTCTCGTGGCAAGCGGCTAGAAGAATTAAAGAAGTTGCTTCAAGATGTTTCCACTCCACCTTAAGAGAGTGCTTTGTCATCTTTTGCCTTATTCATTTTATAGTATTTCCACCAGAAATGAATGAATGATTTGTTTTGTGATCCTATCGTTTATTTGGAATTTTTAAACGATATGTATGAGATAGAAAATACTTATCAGAGGTTATAGGAGCATGACAAGTCTTTTCAACTCAATACATTATATCTATCCAGAGGTAATATGGACATGATAGATAACGAAATCTTGTTTTCTGTTTTTAGAGTATACAATACTATCAGAGGTAATATGGACGTGATAGTCTGTAAGAACTCAAAGAAAAGTAGATTAATATCTATACAGAAGTCAAATGGACATGATAGATAGGAAAAATAAGTAGATTTAATATTTATCCAGAGGTCTTAGGAACATGATAAATAACAAATCCAATTAATCAACTGATAAGATAGAAGATTAACTTCTGGTTGAGAGTATGCAATACTATCAGATGTGATAGTATGTAAAAACTCATGATAGATAAGAAAAGCAATCAGATTTAGCATTTATCCAGAGGTCGTAGGAACATGATAAATAACAAATCCAACTTTATATACCAACCGGTAAGATAGAAGAAAGAGATGAATAATCAGCTTAACCAAACCTTGGTAGCTGGGAAATAAGGAGATGGATGTCATGGAAGATATACGTCATTATTGATAAGAGAATGAATGAATCAAAAAAGGATATCATTCCCAAGGATCATTCTCAAATGGCTCTGATTCACCATCAATTTGAACCATATTAACTGAGAATATTTGTCCAGATTCATCATATGAGGAATGAGACATATCAGATTCAATGAATTGGACTTCTTCTGAATCCGATGACTGCGAAGCGCTAGAAGAGAATTCTTCTTGTATATCGTCATTAAACATGTGGGATGGATCATATCCCAACCCATGACGAGTCTTTTGATAAAACGGATCACCACATAATGGTAGTCGTCTACCCTTGTCTTGATTGAGACCTTGCATAGTCTTCAAATCATATCCCATGTTCTGGATAATCTTGATAGATTGTTGACTATACTTGTCAATTCGGATTCTTCCTTTGTCTTTATCTTTCAGCTCATCTGTCTGATTAACAGGGATATTTCTAGCCAGACCAAACACAATTTGGCGCTTGTCTTTCTTATCAGACGGAACCACGAAATAAGATTCTTCGTGACGTCTAAAAGTTATGCAAGCTTGTGATGAAGCGGTCACAGGTAGAAGATAAGGAGAAGATGTTAGGAACCTTTGAGCATAAGGTCCAACATCTACATGAGGAGGAAAAGAATTTTCCTTATGATCAATGTATAGAGTTTCTTCTGGCTCTATGTCACCTTTATATTGATGACTTTGCTTATCCGAAGATAAAGTCATTCGTTCAATAAACTTGACTGCTATATACTCGAAAAGGAAATCTTCATTGATATCAAAAGGTACAGAATGATCAATATTTACATCATTTACAATTTGATTGCTACGCTTCAGATTAATCATCAGCGGACCATTATCCGTCTTCTGCGTAGTTTTGCCAAGATTGACAATCAATGGTGGTTCTGGATCATTCGTACAAGAAGTACGCCCTTTGACCTTGATCCTAAAAGGTTGAACTTGGCTCTTAGCAGGAATATTTTTTGATTCCTCAGATGAAGTTTGAGTTCTTCCTATAACCTTGATTATCAGAGGTTGATCATTGACAGATCGGGATTGGATTCGTCCCTTGACTATGATCTTCAAAGGTTGCTCCTCTGGCGGATCTTCATTAATAGACTGATCCTCAGTAGGTGATTGATCTTCAGCCATGTCTGATATCTTTTTTACATGCTCTTGTTTATAAAACCTTGAATCAGAAAAATAGGCTTCAACACCCTTGAAAGGATTGATATCAGCAAACTCAGTCTTCACAACTCCTTGGAAATCCACATACTTGAAGCATTGGTGGAGAGTTGAAGGTACAATATTGTGCTCATGTAACCATGGTCTCCCCAAAAGGATATTATAGGAGACGTCTGAGTTGATAACATAAAAAGTTACCATGGTTCGAAGATTACCAATCTGAATCTGCAGTCGAATCTTCCCCAGTGGTTTGCTCTTTCCAGAGTTAAAACCGACTATCGTAGTACTAGTGTAAGTCAAATCACTAGTAGGAATCCTCAGGGGTCTTAGCATACTCTGAAGAATTATGCTAATTGAGGACCCAAGATCAATGTAAATCCTGTCAATTTCAGTGGATCCAATATACCCAGTGTAGCACAAAGGTCTGTCATGCTTGTTATGCTTCAACAGCATATCTTCTTGTGTAAAGGTGATGTTGGAAATTGCTTCCATCACACTATGACATTGTGGACATGACACTGGTATACTATCAGGAGTCTTGAGTTGAGCCAAGCATGAATCTGCTTGAAGTAAAGCTTCACTCAAAGTCTCTCTGCTTTCTTTGGAAAGGCGAAGCAACTCAAATATAGATAGTCTAGCCGGAGTATTGGCCAACTGAGCTAGAATATTAAATTTGTAAGGCTTCATCACCACCCCCTGACTGGAAGCAGACTTCAATGGGACGTCGAAGCGTACTGCCTTCTGTTTCCCTTTTTCAACCACAGAAGGTTTAGCAGGAACAGGAGAAGGTTGAGCTGGTAGTGTTTCCACTACATCTTCTGCTTCCTTGGAAGATCCTTCATAATCTTTGTGGTACTCTTTTCCAGATCTTGTACCAGCAAAAGTTTCTTCCTCAGACTCAAGAGAAGGAAGTACCATATTATAGGATTTAGTCTTCCTCCCTTTAGCCTTTTTCTTGTAAGGTTTGTTGTGAGGAATTTCAGAACCCAGTCCAACAGTGGAATTTTGATTTCGAATTTGTAAAGGAAGTCGTATTCCTTTATCGTAATTCAAACCTTCTGCCTTTTGAAATTCATAACCCATCTTTTTCATGAGAATGACAGATTGCTGACTGTACAGATGAATGGGCAGTAGACTTTTAGCAAATGATTCCACAGAGGAAGAAGAAGAGATCTCTGTATCTACAGAAGAATGAGGAATATATGTCTCTGTAGCCACAGGAGGAGAAGGATTCGGGATACGAAGAAAAATCCCTGTCGGAGCTTTTTCATAAGCAGCGAAGACTTGTTGTGCCCGGTATAAAGGAACACTGTTCATGGCTAGCCACTGCTGATGAGTAAGCTTGAGCTTGGTAGGAGGGGCTAGACTTGGAGGACAGATGTTCAGTCCTCTCAATCTATCTTCTAGAGGAAAACCATCCCATAGCCGATCCAAGTCACCGGGATCTGGAATATCATGAGAAATCATGTTGCAGGTTTTGACCTTCTTATCCTTCTTGGATTTTGAAGTTTTACCTTCATTTTCCAATTCAGGCACTAAGTCAGGATGTACCCACATGATTTCACCATTCTTTAGTGTGAGCGGCAGCAATCCTGCATTTTCTTCTCTGGCAGGCGGGATATTCACGATCTTCATCGTCGCCTTCGGAATTGGGATAATTCCATCTGGGACTTGCTGTAGAGGAAAATCTCCGAACTGAAGAGAAACCATATTGGTCGTAACCGTATGGTCATCATTAGTTAAGGCGATAGCACCGCCATTTATCAGCTCCTGGATTTTCTTTTTTAAGACATAGAAAGCACTGGTAGGATGATTAATGTATCTGTGATAGATACAATATTTGGGATTATCAGTCAGATTCACCTCATTAGGTCTCTTGGGCTCCGGAATCTGAAGTTTGCCACTCTTCACCAGACACTGAAATATTCCTGGGATATCACTTTCGTCAAAAGAGTATTCTTCTTTTGGCCAGGAAGATTATTGATTATTCGGCGTCATTTTGTTCTTGGAAAGATTGACCATAAGGGTATCTTTTCCTTTCACATTACGATTGCCGGAATTATTACCAGGATTACTTTTCTTTTCTTTATCTTCAGAGGCGAAAATCATCCCATGCTCTCGAGCCAACCTACCATTGGTCTCGGCAGAAACAGCTGCTATGATAAACGAAGCCCAATATGAGAATTGGGAACCCGTGAAAACATCGATGGATGGTCACAGATTCATCTTGTATGTATCAATCAACACTGAATCTGGCATACCAGGAGGCATCTTTAGAGTAGCCTGTCGGAAACGTTCGATGAACGTCCGAGTATCTTCTTTCTCCTTTTGTTTGATTTCTATCAAGGAGGACATGTTCATGTCCATACCTCCTTCATAGAAGCGGGAGAGAAACATTGCCTTGAATTCGTCAAAAGACGAAATAGAATTATCGGATAAGCTACGATACCAGTCGTAAGCTGAACCCATCAGGCACCCGATGAACACTCGAGTAAGAAGAGCATCATTTTTCTGCAAGTGCACAGTCATAATATCAAAGTAATTGATATATTGACTGGGAGATGCTTTTCCATCGAACAAAACCATAGATTGTGGCTTGAATTTCGGTGGAAAGGGTACATCATTCCAATGAGGAGGATAAGGTTGCTTGATCCCTAACCTCTGGAGCTGATCTTTGTGCCTCAAAACTTCAACTGTGCTTTGAGCTCACGCACTGCTTGAATGGCTTCACTGGTTTGAGGAAGCACATTTGATTGAATGGTTGTTGGATATACCGTAACCCCCACTGGAGGTGGTACATCTTCAGGAATGATGGGATCTGGAGATGCAGAATTTTGATTAACCGCAGGCTCTTGAACATTCAAAGGTATTTCAGTCCCTTGACTATCTTGAGTTTGTGCTGCTACTGGTACCGGTGTTACTACTGCCGGCTGAGCAGTTTGCTGATTCAAAATTATCTGATGCATGCTTTGCACCATGTTAAGCATATCTTTCAGTGATTGCTCAACAGCAGTGAGACACTGTTCTGTATTAACAGATGAGGTCTCTGGTTCATCTCCAATAGCGTAGGATTCAACCTCTCTTGAAGATATAGAGGGATCAGTATAGAAGTATGAATCCACACTATCGGTATCAGACTCAAAAGATTGAGTACCCCCAGCTTCTGAATCAGAAGCCTACATTTGTCTTTGTCTTCTTGATCGAGTATTCTGATATACTCCTTCAAAAGAATCAAGAAGTCTGTTGAATTGTTGTTGACCTGGGGTTTGGGACGTATTCCGTCTTGGACGTCGTCCTCTGTTAGTATGAGATGCCATATTGACTGATGTATATGACAGCTCATGTTCTTGATCTTCAGCTTGATGTTGATATGAATTAAAATTTAATCGATCAAAAACTGACCATTTTGAAGCCGGACAACAACAGTTGATTACAACCTGGTGATAATCACAATGATGTTTTTCTTGGGGAAGTGTCACCGGAGATTGTCTATTCTTACGCTTTTGCGTTAGCAATTCACGTAAGTCAGAAGGAGTGGAGGGAGTAGTCTTATTTATTACATTAGGGGTAGAAAAACGTTTAGTACCCTGTGTATAAAGAAGATTACTGGTAGCATTCGCAGAACCAAATTGTACATTTCTATGCATTTGGAGTTGTGTGCGTAAATCTTGAGATTTTTTAGCACGAAGGACTCCATTTTCATTGCGTGTAATTTATAGATTTTGTACTTTGCGTAGAGCAGTATAAGAAGGCTGTTGGTATAGAACTGAAGTTTTACCAACATCATTTTTACGCTGCACACGTTTAGGTACATTCACATTAGATGTAAAAACATTATTGTGAATTTTATCTACACTGTCAAAGACAGGAGATTTACCTTTATGCGTAGAGCGTAAAAATTGGTTATCTACCACGTCACGGACGGAAGATTTTGTTTTACGTGAGGAGCATAATTTATTTGAGCCTACCACGTCACCGACGGGAGACTGATTCTTACCCTCATAAGCATTAATTTTAGAGTCTGCCGCATTACAAATGGGAGACTCATGCTTATACCTTGAGCGTAAAACTTGGTTCTTACGCAATGGGCGTAAAACCTGATTATCTTCACCGTTACAAACGGGATATAAATCGTCACACTTTGAGTGCAACTCTGAAGTAAGGACTGCCTCGTTACGAACGGGAGCCCCCATGACAGGAGTGGGAAGAATTCCCTTGCCACTAGCAGCAACAGAGAGATCAGAAGCTATTTTGGATTTAGGAATCCAAATTTTCGTGCTTTGCGAGACTTTTGAACATTGGAGCAGCGAGAACCACCCCCAGTTCGGAGCATTTCTTCATAGGCAGTCTGGTCGAAGTGCACGACCAGAGTCTTCTTGGTCGAACCGACCGAAACATCATCATATTGAGCAATTGCCTTCTCGCCAGAGGAGAAGGTCGTCCCCAGCAGAGTCGCCATTTTTGTTTCACTTAACAAAAATATGCCAAAAAAAGAAAATTGGCCTTTTGAAAATAAAACAATAAAAAGTACAAGAAGTACAAATTTGATTCTGGGAAAGTATTGCTATGGAAGTCTGATTCGTAAATGATCACTTTGTTCCTTAGACCATATGATGATGATGAAGATCACTGCTTGAAGTAGAACAACTGGAAGAACTAAGTCACCAGAAAGGTATCGACGCACTTGGGCACTGATGGCGAGGCCGAATGCTTTCCTGCTTTGCTTCACTCTGTTCTGAAAGAAAGGTTGAAGAAGAATGCTCTTGAGAATCAAAATCTTTAAGTTCTGATCTCTGTATTCTCACCTGTCTCTGTGTGTGTCCTTCTTATGAGAAAAATAAGTCTATTTATAGACTTGGGCTCTTGTGCGTAAAAACTCAGCAAAAGTTCCATCTTTACGCTAACAACTGCCACCCACGACTGAAGCTATCCTCTGTATATGTTGACACGTGTCCCATCATTTTATTAAGAATATGATGCACGTACACACGTTCTTCGGGATGTGTGGCATGAGAGCCATGTAGACAAACCACGTTCCAAACTGGTGGAGGAGAATATGGCGTAAAAATAGCCCCAATGTACTCTGAGCATAAAGTAGTAGATTAGGCGTAAAATAGCCCTGACATAGACTTCCCGCGTAAAGTGGTTGTTAAATAACCTTGAGCGTAAAAGCAGCTCAAATAGACTTTACGCACACGTCGACTGTTGAGCGTAAAGGCTCGTATAATCTTCGTGCATAAAAGAAGCCATAGTGTGAGCGTAAAGTAGCTCAATCCACACACTAAACGACAACATTAGTCTCTGTGTAAAAATAAATCCCTTTGAATTCTGTGATATATGCCATCATTAATATCTCCATGTCAGAGTTTGCATTAAATGCGAGACTTGACAGCTGTCCAGCGTAAAAGTGGCTAGGTTGTCCTTGGCGTAAAAACCATTGTCTTGACCCTGGCTGCTTTTAGGCGTAAAAGTAATTAGCCTTGACTTGAGCGTAAAGAGACTAGCCTCTCTGTGGCGTAAAGGAGATCAATTTTGAGTGAGATGATCTATCACTTCGACTCTTTCTTTGAAGCACTTTTTACGCTCCTACACATGGGTGTAGTCCCGAGCGTAAAATGATCAGCCTGCTTTAGACGTAAAGTGATTAGCCTTGTCTTGGGCGTAAAGTATTTAGCCTCTCCGCGGCGTAAAGTAGATCAATTTGAGTGGAATGATCTATCACTTTGACTCTTTTTTTGAAGCACTTTTTACGCTCCTACAGTAGTCTGTTGACTATTCCTCCTCCACCTCAGAACAAAAGAAAAGGCCCGTTGGTCTTTTCTTAAATTTCCTCGTCTCATGACTTGGAAGACAACAGAGGGAAACGCTCTTTAGCTAACCCTTCTTCACAAAACAAAAGAAAAGGCCCTTTGGTCTTTTCTCAGTCTTCCTCGGTTTTTACCGTAGAAGATCAATCTGAACGTGCTCCGGCACCGGTCAGTACAAGAACTCTTTCAAACAAGAGTTCTTCTTCCTTCCCTGCCGAAGGGAAGTGTACTGATCAAAGAGGTATTCTGCCTACTCCGGTAGTAGAATTTTAAGATCTTCCAACTCTCAAAATATCCCGCTCGAAACAGGAAAAATTGCTGGTGTCTCAGACAGAAACCCCTGGGGGTGAATTTGCTGATCTAAGAACATATCTCAATAGACCAACTTCGGCGAAATGCAAACAGCCAATGCCGAAGACCAACCAGTATCAGAGGCAAACTTCCAGGATTAAAAATCCCGACACCTATGCTAATGAAATGAGCACTTTCCTGTACACTCAAGGGACAAAACATTTGAAGAACCGGAATCATGTTCCGAATGTTGTCAAAGAACATATCCCTCGAACTTTTTCTCGTTCCGTCATTGTTCCCGATCTCCGAGAACACCTCAAACAAAAACGGGACAACATCTCAACACCTCCAGTGCAATCACTTGGACACCATTGTAATCATAAGGTTGTCATTAAGTGTTGCTGTCAGACAACAAAACGATCTGTCTTCGATCGTTTGAATTTTGCAACGTTTGAACCAATGTCAGAAGATGAAGACGAAGTTTTGTACGCTTCTGTCAACATGACTTCCCGAGACACTGGAGATAGAAAGTGCTCCAAGCAAGGCAAGCCTCGCAAGCCCAGCCAGCGGTATTTAGATCTACTCCAAGAATCTTCTGAAGGAGTATTTCGACATACCAGATCCCGAAGCCGAGACACAATCGGTCAAAAGAATCTTCAAGAGCCTTCCGGTCATCTTCCTCTTTCCCACTCAGGAGATGACTCTTTCTCCTACTATGATGCATACAGCGAAAGTTCTGAACAGACAGTGTCCTCCACTGTACCTAGAGAAGTGACAGCTTATGTTGTCACTGAAGACCCAGATGCTTCTAGTTCAGCTAGTCAAGAACAACGAATAGCTGCACTAGAAGATAAGTTGAAGACCATGGCTGAAATGGTTGCTAGTATGCATTCTATCATCGTGGCCCAACATACAGTACCACCGACTGTACCTGCTACAAATCCTGAGATCATAGCATCGTCGGTGCCTGTCAATGCAGGGCTGGGGGTAGCATCTCCTCAAATACCCCCTGTACAGATTCAACCTACACCCAGTCAGTCAGGTGCTGGAGGTAGTACTTATCACGCTGTTCCTCCTCCTAACACTCTGATTCAGCCTGCCCCTTCTACATCATTAGAGGATGCTAATGAAGCTGTCAAACTCCTGCGCACTCAATTCGAGGCCTTCAAAGAGAAAGATAACTTACAGAGATTGGGGATTAAACAACCCTACCCAGTTGAATGGAAGGAAGTCCCATTTCCTCCAAAGTACAAGATTCCAACAATCTTCCTGTTTTATGGCAGCACTTCTCCCAGTCAGTTCATTAACCACTTTGAGGTAATGACTGTCCAACTTCAGCCAAATGACGCTCTTCTTACCAGGGTATTCGTCGGCTGTTTAGCCGGTATGGCATACGATTAGTATAGAAGCTTGCCCGATGGCTGTATCACCTCCTTCTCAGGTCTAAAACAAATCTTCTTGGAACGATTCTATGAAGGGATCAACGACATGACCATGTCGGCCCTCAATAAAATCAAACAAAGACACAATGAAACTACTGAGAGTTTTATTGAAAGGTTCCGTCGAGAAGCTTTAAAAATGCCTCATGGAACTCCGGCTGTTGTCACCATAGACACCTGCAAGGCAAATCTTTTGCCTATCATCAGCATGTGGATGGGGTCAACTCAGTTCCAAGACTGGCCATCCTTCATTGTCAACGCTAAAGCAGCTGAAGTTAGTGCTGAAAAATTCAAACAGCTAGGGGTACACATGTCTAACCCTGACCGAGACGAACATCAGACATCGAGTGGTAGCAATCGCCAGAACAACCGCAAGGGAAAAGAGACTTTGAATATTAACTTGAAGAACAAAGAATCTCTGGCAGTCAACGTAGCTCCACTTACGTCGTCTACTTCTACTCCTACTGCACCTCCAGCAAGGGAACCTCGTCCGAAAGTGGAGTACTCCTTTGACAAAAATGACACAATGAGCATCTTTGATTGCTTGATCAAAAACAATAAGCTCCAACTCCCAGACCCGAAGAAGCCTGATAAAGTCGGTAAGACTGATCATCCTAAGTACTGTGTCTATCACAGGTTCATTGGGCATCCCACTCGAGCATGTTATGTGCTCAAAGACAAAATTCAGGAGCTAGTCAACGCTGGTGTTGTCACTCTGCAGCAAGACGAGAAGACGGTTACCGCAAACATGGTCTCAGTTCAGTTCGGTGACTTCCCTCCGCAGATGGTACAGCACGGTGTCATCCCTATCCCCAAAGCTACTCTTGAGATTGAGAATCTCCCTCCTCCACGAAGTGAAGGTCTCGTCCCCTTGTCTCTTGACAACGGTGAGATTATGTGGATTCACCCTGATCTTGCTTCAGAGTTCGAAGTTCCCTCTTCCTCCAAGAAGAAAGAACGCTCTAAGGACAAAACAAAAATCTGTAATATGGTGTCTTTTGACCCCATAGTTGACGAGGAAATCCTGCTGGGCACCAGATCAGGGAAAGCCTATCTAAAGGATTATTCCGAAGCTCAAAAGAATCCTGTTTCTTTTTCTGAGCCTGTTCCAGTGCAACCTGCTTCCACCGAGGATATTCCTGCTGTATCCTCACCGGTTGTAGAACCTACTCCTCCCAAGCCGACAGTCGCCGACAAAGGCAAACAACAAGTCCGTTTCGACAAACCTTTGAAGAAGTCATCTCCTTCTGGACTTGAGAAGCCTTACAACTTTGATATCTTGGCTCAACTAGCCAATACACCGGCCCGACTGTCAATTTTCGAGCTCTTGCGCCTCTCCAAAGAGACTCGGGAAACTCTGAGTGAGGCTCCCATGCAGGCAGAAACCTGTTTAGTCCTTCTGAAGAAGCCAAAAGCAGAGCCTGTCTCTTGTCTTTATTGTCATAGTGTATTGGAGTTAATTCCAAACATTACCTTCACCCAGGATGACATGCTGATGGAGGACAATAGGCACGACCGTCCTTTATACTATACAGGATATGTCGACTCGATGAAAGTCGATCGTATTCTGATAGATCCAGGGTCTGCCCTCAGCATCATGCCGAAGACAATGTTAGATGCATTGAAGATTCCAGTGCATAGTCTCTCAAGTACAATTACCACCATCCTCGGGTTCAACCAGGGAAGAAGTGAACCTCTGGGCAAGATTCGTCTAAAACTCCAAATAGGCAATCTCCGCACAAAGGTGACCTTCTACATCATTGACAACCATGGTTGTTCTTACAATGCTCTGTTGGGGAGACCATTCTTACATGAACACAACATTGTTCCTTCGACTCTCCATCAATGTTTCAAATATGTCGATGATAATGGAGAGGTTCAAAAGGAGGTTGCTGATCTCTATCCGTTCAAAGGTGTCGAAGCATACTGCAACGATGCTCGTATGTACAAGGATGAGTTTATGAAAGTAGTACTGTCTCTTGACACGGAAGAAGAACAAGAAGCAGTGCCTAATGACACCCTTATCATACCTGTCAAAGGGTGTGTTTCTCGTCCTCAATCCTCCAAACCACTGGCTATTCACTTGCCAGTCCAGAAGCAGCCAACTGATGATGGTCAGGATCAAAGAGAGCTCACCTCTTCTGAGCCACTTGTTATCGACTTACGTTGTAACAAAGAAAAAAGGCAGCTCACCTCTTCTGAGCCACTTGTTATTGATTTATCTCATAACAAGGACAAAAGGGAGCTCACCTCCTCTGAGCCGCTTGTTATTGACCTCCGTCGTAATAAGTCCAATCCTCCTCCACGTTCTTCTTCTCCCCCTCTTGTAATCAATCTGACCAAGTCTGTTAAGGCTAAAGGTCTTGTTGTAAATACAGATGTACAAATCAATGAAAAAGTATCTCCTTTCCAGTATACTGATGTTATTTATCATGCTAAGTGCTATTTGGATATGTTAGATAGCTTTCAGTCATTTACAATGGGAGTTGTACAGTCTCTTCAAACAGAAGTTTCACTCGAACATCCAAATGACTCATATCGTATTGTTCCCGCTCGAAAGAGAGGCGAGAGTCCAATACTTTTTAGTAAAGGACCGGAACAACAATTCAGCTATACGGATGATAGCAAAAGTAACGGTACGGGACATCTCCAACTGCGTCCTTACAGTCAACAATCAAAAGACATCATTCGAAAGATGGGTTATGACTTTAAGAATGGTCTCAACTATGGTAAGGGTAGAAGAACTCCTATCCGTACGGCTGTTCCGAAAGGAAAATTAGAGACATATTACAGCAGGACCAAAAGAGGTCTCGGATATGCTTCACCTCCTATCTTATCCCCAGCAATCTCCGAATCCGATAGTAAAGAGCGCTCTAACTCTTCTGATTCCAGATCATAGAATTCTGACACAAGCATCGGTCAAGTTCATCGGTTGATCGTATCTTCTAACAAGGTTTCCGTCGAACTTCCAGAAGGCTATGACGAGGATATTGAAGAAAATCCCGAAACAGATCCTTGGGCTCAACGAATGGATACTCAATGGGAACTCCGATTCGAACAACGAGAACCTCCTACCGAAGATCAATTAGTTCAAATTGACGTAGGAAAAAGTGGGTCACCTCGTCCAATATTCATCAGCAAGAACCTTCCAGAGGCAGGTAAGCAAGAATTAATTCTTCTTATTCAAGAATACATTTATGTTTTTGCCTGGAGCTATGAAGATATGCCAGGTCTAGATCCTAAAGTTGCTACTCACAAATTGAATATCCTGCCAAATGCAAAACCGGCCAAACAGCAACAACGGCGCTTTAAGCCAGAAATGATGGACGTAATCGACGATGAAGTCAAAAAGCTCATCGCTTGTGGCTTTATCCGAGAAGAACAACATCCAGATTGGGTAGCCAACGTCATTCCAGTCCTGAAGAAAACCGGCAAAGTTTGAGTCTGCATCGACTTTCGGGATCTTAATGAAGCCTGTCCAAAAGATGAATTTCCTCTTCCTATCACGGATGTCATGATTGACAACACCTGCGGGTTCGAAAGGATATCTTTCATGGATGGATTCTCCGGATACAATCAGATTCGGATGAATCCTGAAGATGAAAAACACACTTCTTTTTGCACTCCTCGCGGAGTCTACTGCTATACTGTAATGCCATTTGGTCTCAAGAATGCTGGTACAACTTACCAACGAGCCATGAGTACCATTTTTCGAGATTATCTGTGCAAGACCGTTGAATGCTACGTCGATGATATTGCTATCAAAAGTCGTCTGAAGGAAGATCACATCCAAGATTTGAGAACTATCTTTAATCTCATGCGCCAACATCAACTCAAAATAAATCCTACAAAGTCATTCTTGGGTGTCTCTAGTGGCAAATTTCTCGGCTTCGTCATTACCTCTAAGGGTATATACGTGGATCCCGAGAAGATCAAAACCATTCAAGAGGTGCGTCCTCCACACAATCTAAAAGAGCTACGAGGATTCCAAGGTCGACTTGCGTACATCAGGATGTTCATTTCGAATCTGTCTGAACGCTGCAGACCATTTACTCAGCTAATGAAGAAGGGTGTATCTTTCATTTGGACTGAAGAATGTCAACGAGCATTTGATGACATAAAATAATATTTCATGAATCCACCAGTCTTGGTGCCACCAATCTCTGGCATACCGTTCTTAATGTATGTCCGTGCTATGGATCATTCATTGGGTGCTTTACTTGCCCAAAAGAACAAAGAAGGTCACGAACAGGCCATCTATTATCTCAGTCGTACTATGATTGGTGCCGAACACCGTTATAGTCCGGTCGAAAAAGAATGCCTAGCTCTTATGTTCGCTGTTCAAAAGACTCGGCATTACATCATTGGCCAAACTATTCATGTCATATCCCGAGTTAATCCTCTTCGGGTACTGATGAAGAAACCCAGCACACTCAATTCTCGGCTGGCTACATGGGCCATTCTGCTAGCCCAATATGACATGGTATATGTTCCTCAAAAGTCTGTCAAAGGTCAAACACTGGCGGATTTCTTAGCAGCCCATCCTGTTCCAGAGACATCCAAACTCTATGATAAAATTCCAGACGAGACATTGGAATCAAATATGATCTCCGAAGAATTTTCTACTTGGCGTCTATTCTTTGACGGTGCATCCAGAATTAGACCTAATGGTGCCATTGTTGCAGGAGTTGGAGTTGTCCTTATTTCTCCAGACAGGTCAACTATTCAAAGAGCCTACTCCTTAGATGAACCTTGTTCCAACAAAGTAGCAGAATACAATGCTCTACTCATTGGTCTTCAGCTAGCTAAACAATTGGATGTCGAATATCTTGAAGTTTATGGTGACTCCAAGCTGGTTGTTAATCAGGTTAGAGGGGCCTATGAAGTTCGCCATCAAGATCTAGTACCTTACTATGAAGCGGCAATTAGCATGGCTACATCATTCAAAGCCTTCTTCATCGAATATGTCCGACGAGCTTGCAATACTGAAGCAGATGCTTTGGCCAATCTTGCAGCAGTCCTAGCCATCCCTATCAAAAGACAGCAGGTGGTGGTTGTCTCTAATCGAGAATTGTTCTGTATCGAAAACAATCGTAATATTGAGTTCAGTAATCTTACTGAAGCCAATGTTATCAGTGAAGATTGGAGAACTCCTTTCATCGACTTCGTAGTTCATGACATACTTCCTGAAGATCCCAAGGAAGCTACGAGTATTCGCCGACGGTCTCTGTGATTCTACTACAATCAAACCACCAAAACTCTTCATCGGCGGACTTATGACGACCTACTCTTGCGCTGTCTTGCTGGTGATAAAGCAAAGCAAGTATTGCGTTAAGCTCACGACGGTGTCTACGGAGCACATCAACCCGGTCCTAAGCTACAGGATCGTATCCGACGTATGGGTTACTACTGGCCCTCTATGGTATCTAATGCCATCGAATATGCAAGAAAATGTCGAGCTTGTCAAATCTATACAGATTTTATTCATCAACCATCAGAATTCCTTCATCCGACTGCTGCCTCCTGGCCTTTTGAAGTTTGGGACGTGGACATTATAGGTCCCATCAATCCTCCTTCTTCTAGAGGACATCGGTTCATATTGGCAATAACCGATTACTTCTCCAAATGGGCCGAAGCTATACCCTTGGCTGAAGTTAAGACCAGCAGTGTCATCAACTTCGTCAAACACCATGTCATCTATAGATTTGGTGTACCTCGAAGGATCATTCATGATAATAGACCTCAGTTCATCAGCCAAAAGTTCACAAGGTTCTGTGATGATCACCGGATTGACAATGTCACTTCGACAGCCTACAATCCTGTTACCCCCGTTTTCCGTTCTACGTATTTCCAGTATACGTATACGGAATCTTGACATGTATTTTATTTTTCCTGCCTGGCTAGCTAATTTCAGTTTAATCTTGATTAGGTTCATTATGGCATGTAATGGTTTAACTTGGTTTATTTTGGGTTGGCTTGGTTTATTGGTTCATCATGTTAAACCCACCACCATCCCCCTTTATAATCCACCTAACTTTTCTCTCTCCTCCACTTTCTCATTAACTCTTCTTCCTGCTCCATTAAACCCACCACCAACCAAGAACACCCCTTAGGCAAGTGCAACTTGCTTTCACAAGAGAGCCCATTTTTATTGTTCCATTAGCTTTTCTTCATGTTTCTAAGACACATTAGAACTTGTCATTTTCCATTTTGAGGCTTTAATTTTGGTAGATCTAGAAATTAGCCATTTTCGGATTTTCGTAGTTTTGATCTATCAAACTTCTTTGTTTTCAAGTTTTGATGGTTCCATGTTGTAGAGAATTTCATTCTACCCAATTTTGACCATTTGAAAGTTGGATTTGGACTTGTTTTGACCAAGTTATAGACTTTTGAAGCTATGGGTTCAACCATGGAGTTCTTGCTGATTTGGAGAAGACAGTGAGCAGTGTGCACGAGCTTTTTAGCTTGCTCCACTGAGTTGCGCGTGCTCTTTAGCGCAGCGCAGTCTGACTCATGCGCAGTCTGACTCATGCGCAGTCTGACTGATGTGCAGTCTGACTGATGTGCAGTCTGACCCAGGCGCAACCTGACTCAGGCGCAACCTGAGGCATGCGCAACCTAGCCTTGCACAGTCTAGTGCCTAGCACAACATGACTTGGCCTGACTCTTCCTGGTGCAACTTGACCCGAACTCGTGCATTCTAGTGCTTGGCACCCTCCTTGCCTTGGCGCAACCTGTTAACCTGGCGCAACTGGGCTAATGCCACTTGTTGGCCATGGCACCCCTTGTCCCTCCCCCTTGGGCGCATTATGTCCCCAGTTTCCCCCTTTTTATGATTTTCGATATAAACTCGACATGAACCCGATGTGAGCATGACATGGTTTATGAAGGTTAATCTGAGCACGGCTTAGTGATGGAATTGTATGATCAGTGACCCGTTGTGGTGCACTTACATAGACACGATATGATATTATGACCTTATAGGATAACTCTTGATAGTGACCCGCCGTGGTGCACTCTTGACAAGTAATTTGATATAATAATTCTTGATGGTGGTCCGTTGTGACGCACCCTTACCTTGATAAGTAATCTTGATAAGCAACCCGACATGATAACCTTGATACGCTGTTGCGACAGCTAACCTGACATGCTAAGTGAATTCTTGACACCGTGGGTGATTGTATTGAATATGCTTGTATAAGCAACCAGTCTTGTCTCGCATCATGTCTAGGACATGTATCCCTGGTTACCACGGTCTGGGATTCATACTGAATCTGACTAGGTTAATGACTAGATTGATCAAGTAGAGCATATAGAGAGGTATTCCGGCTACAAGCAATCCCGTTATCTGGGCGCCTTCCTTGATGGACTTGTAGCCTGCCGACGAGTAGGGCACATTTCCAGCTCACTGTTATGTGGGGCACTACATAAAACGATTACTATGCACACTGTCATGTGTTGCATCCAAGTCACCTAACAAGGCATGATAACTCTAATCTTGAACCTTGTGTCTAGATAACCTGGATAGTCTGCAGGGCTTGTGGCAGTAGGCGTACCTCATTGCATCTTGCTAGTAACTAAGATTGTGATAACCCTAGTTAGTTAAGTATCAAGCCGTACTCTTTGCTTGGCCGTGAATGATGGATGGAGTCCTATCTTGTCTAGTCTTGCCTAGATCCGGTACATAGATATCTCCGGACATGCTTGTTTATGCTTTACTTTATCGATAATTGGTTCGAGGCTAATTCTGTTCAGGTGAAGGGTTACAACCCCGGTCCTTGTTTGGTTTACGGATTGTAACTTGGTTACCGAAATAGTCCTTTAGTTATCTTATCGTTTATCATCCTATTTTCTTTAACTCATGTCTTATGTTATTTCATCTATGACTTATGTGCTGACATGCTGGTTTTAGTTCTTAAGTGAAGCCTCCTTTGTGGCACTTGCTCTTTCTGGGGTCTGACCCAGCTGGTTTTGTATGGCCAGATTTTGGAGCAGCTACCGAAGATCTCCCAACCTTCCTGCCAGATGGTGAACACTAGAAGGAATCTCGGCAACGAGTGGTTTTATTTTACTCTCCCACTCCCTTGTAAAAATATTCTTTTGAGGCGTTTAGCCACCGAACAAGTGTTAGCTCATTTGCAACTTTATTTACTGTCTGCCTATGGGCTCTAGCATGATTGACAAATCCTAGGATTGATCATGTATGACTTAAACTCTTGCTAGTCTTCATATTTTGTATGACTAGCTTCATGATCATCTGAATATGTAATGTATGGGACGCCTTACTTGTATGTTTGATGATCTACCATCTTGTTATATCTACTCGCTTGCTTGAGATTGAGACATTAGGCTTGTTATTAACCCTAAGGGACTGATGGCTCGTAGTAAACCCTTATGCATCTAGACAGCCGTAACCGTATTGCGTGGTAGGATTCACTTCAATATACGTAGCTAGCTGTGTCTGTCCCCCGCTCTCCAGTATTCTGGTTCTGGGGAGTGACAAATCCTGCTGCTAATGGCTTGGCTGAAGCTTTCAACAAAACCATCATCAAGCTCCTCAAGAAGTTTGTGTCTACTAACAAACGAAACTGGAGTGAAAAGCTTGGGGAATGTCTATGGGCCTATCGTACTACGGTCTGCAACCCTACAGGCTGTACACCCTTCTCTTTGGTGTACGGCTGTGAAGCAGTTCTACCCTTGGAACTTCAAATTCCATCTTTAAGGATTGCCATCGCCAACGAACTCACTACAGAGAACAACGACCTTCTTCGACTCCAAGAATTAGAAGCGCTCGACGAGAAACGGCTATTGGCTCAACAGCATATTGAGTTATACCAAGCCCGCATCTCAAAGACTTTCAATCGCAAAGTTAAGGTCAGAGCCTTTCAGAAAGGAGAGCTCGTTCTAACCGTCAGACGTCCTATGACTATGACTCACATGAGCAAGGGCAAGTTCGACGCGAAGTGGGAGGGACCATATATCGTGAGCAAAGTCTTCTCAAATGGAGCTTATCAACTTTCTGAGCTAGACGGTCGAGTGGCAATGATGCCCATCAATGGCAAGTTCCTCAAAAAGTATTATGTATAAATATAAAAGATATTGCTTGTAATCATCAGACAAGTTCATAAATAAAATTTGATTTTATTTCATCATGAATGATAGTACATAATATCAAGGAAGGTCACTATCATCCTTCTCAAAATTAGGACGCGGGCCACTGCCGTCCTTATCGAAGACATAATCAGCAAAAGAGCCGAGAACATCTTTGTTCGAACCCACCAGGAACTTGCAAGCAGCCGTCCTCATGGCTTCTTCTTCCTCTGTCTTCCCTGGTTCAAGAAGGAAGTCTAAAATATCCCTTGGCGGCTTGGATGCAGATGAATCTTCGCCTGCATCTGTCTGCTTTGACTGGGCCGGCTCGACTGGACGTTCTTCAGTAATCGCTTCAACCTTTGAGGCGATCTCAGCCTTCTTGGATGCATCTCCAGACGACATCTTTATGTTGAAAAGTGAAAGTAATCAGTCTATCTGATTTTCTGTTCTATTTATAGACAGAGGTTCATGGAACAATGAAGCGACACATTCGCTTGACGGTTCGCCCGTTCATTACATTCATCCGACGGTTCGCCCGTTCATTACATTCATCCGACGGTTCGCCCGTTCATTACATTCGCTTGACGGTTCGCCCGTTCATTCACAATCATTTGACGGTTCGCCCGTTCATTACATTCATCTGACGGTTCATTCGTTCATTTCATTCATCCGACGGTTCATCCGTTCATTTCATTCATTTGATGGTCCATACATTCATCCTGACGATTCATTTCGTTCATACATTTTGACGAATCATCCATTTCGTTCATATCAGCAACTTGTCATCTTTGATTAAGTTGTCTACTGAAATAATTATATTCAATAAATTATATTCTACCATATCCACAATACCTCTGAGCAGATATAATTGAATATAATTATTTTCTAAATTAAGAAATATATCATGTCTTGCACCTCTGAATATATTTTCTATCGCTATTATTTATATCTGAATAAGATATGCAATAAATAATAGAGCCATGAAGAAAATGTCTTTTTATTGATCAAAATTGAAAGACATTATAAAATTACATGTCACAAAAAATTGAAGATACAAAAAGTCTTTCTCATTCCGCTGGCGGGGTCATCAAGCTAGTCATCTGCTGCTTTAAAGATTGCAGTCGCTCCTCACGAGAGTCCATCACTCGCTTTCTAGCTTCCTCCATCCCAGACTTATCGTCGAAAGATGGCATGGTTACTAGTCTGCGAGAGATTTCAGCCTGATGAGTTGCGACATACTCATCTCTTTCCTGAGTCAGAGCGTCCAGTTGTTGAACTGCAACCTGATGTTGTGTGGCCTCATCCTCCAGAGCAAGCTGAACAAGTCTCAGCTCTTCTTGAAGACGGGCAGATTCTGCTTGCAGCTCAACAACTTTCCTCTCCTTCTCCTCAGCAACAGATGCTATTATTTCCACTTGGGAATTGTACTCAGCAGACTTAGTAGAGAAAGTGTCCAAGAGAACTTGGAGATCAACCTTCGCAACTGCAATCTCTTGTGACATCCTCTCAAACTCGGCCTGTACCAAAGGCTCCACCTTCTCCCGATTCAAATCTTTGTAGATCCTCACCGACTCCTCTAGCTCATCCAGGATGTGCTCAAGGTAAGCAGCTTACGCTTCATCACCTTGATTCCGGATGGCAGCTATCAGATAGGAGGTTGGACCCCTAACAGTTGTGAAACCAATGTCTTCTCTCCCCATTATCCTCTCTACTACGGGTCCTAGGGAACTGAAGAAAAGATTGGTAAAAGAACCGATGATGAATCTGTTAGTGACAACAGCACCAGGAGTAGCATCTACTCCCATAGACGATGAAGCAGCAGCAGGTGCTTTTGCAGATAGATGTCCAATTTCTTGCATATGGGTGGAGGTCTCTCTAGATAATGGAGCCATGGTAGAGCTAGTATCCCCTCCCAAGTGTTCCTCTGCGAATCAAATAAACACCATCAGCTGGCTGTCATTAGCAACTATCAAGAAGGATCAAAAGTAAGGGCAGTCTTACTATTGCTAGGTCCGGGGACAAGTCTGTCATCTGTTGGCACAGGTTCCAACCTAGCAGAAGTAGCCTCAGACATTATTGCCTGGCTACTACCGGCCTCAGAGCTACCCGAAAAATGTCGGCTACCACTGGCTATAGCCGTTATTGGCACCATGTCTGTGCATGCTGGAGGAACTGGGGAAGATTCAAGTTCTGCATGGATAAAAATGTAGATGTCAGCTATTTAATCTATGAAAAGAAAATTTATAATCTCATTCAATACCTTTGGGATCAGCATAAATAGTTTCCTCAGGTGTTACTTCCTCACCCATATTCTTTTCTGGAGACACATGCACCTCAATATCCTTTTCAGGATCCAGTGTGTCATCAACAGTTTCGGAAGATATATAGATATCAGCGTCCTCTTCTGGATTTAAAGTATCATCAACAGCTTCTGTTGATGTATCTTCATTGCTTATACTATCTTCTGGTGCTTCCTCGCTGGCAGTTGCGGCAGCCTGATCGACATCATCCTGCAAGCCGAAGTCGCAATCATTTAGAGCTTCAATCATTAAACGATCTTCTTCTTCACGGAGTGTTCCTGGTGCAGCAGGAAGCTGGGTAGTTTTCACCGCAAGTGAAGGAGATCGCAAAACTTCATCCTCTCTCTCTCTATAATATCTTCTCTGGGCTTTACAGCCTCATCCCTCTGTTCTGGACTAGGAGTTTTCTGCCTGGGTTCAGAGGCAGGAGTAGGAGATGACATTGTAACTCCGACAATAGCACTAGCTACGACCGATGACATAGGTCGAGGAGTGACTACCTTCCTTTTCCGGAAGACTATCTTCTTTCTATGTAGAGGTCTCTCTGGACTCTCTACATCTATAACATTGTCTTGCCTTTGTATAGAGGTTGGGGTCGCCGTCTCTTCTCTTTGAGTTGATTCGGCCTGCTGCCGAGATTGTGATCGGGTCGTCACCCTTTCTGATGGATCCAAGACAAGTTTATTCTTCGCAACTGGAGAAGAAGTTTCTTCTCTCCTTCTCTTCCTCTCCTTGGCGGGAGATTTGATAACTTTCAAAGAGATACGCAATGGCTCGTTGATTTCTTTCGGGAAGTTGGCTTCCCTTGAAGCTTCCAACGGCGCATCGGCCGGTTCACGCTCTTCTTCGTTGCCAGGAGCCACCACAACAGTTGTTCCCTTCTTTAATCTGGTAGCTGTCGCGAAGCTATTGGCAAGACTGAAATTCTCAGCAAAGGTGTTCACCGATGTGTAGAAGATTGAATATGTGTACAGCATCCGCGGGCCGTGGTTGCTCTTCGTCGGCATTGAGAACATTCTTCTTGTGTCTCGGGCGTTATAATAAGCCCAAGCCCGGGCGCCATCGATCAAATAACCTTGTCCTTGCAGGCATGTTATGGCGTTACCCACGTGGAATTGGTCATAGCCGAATTGACGGGAAAAGCGGCGGAGAAGATATGGTTCCAAGTAACATCCATCTTCAAATCTATAAACCAAGTGCGACGGCCTAATTAATTGTCCTCAGCCAATCAAATGCTGCACGACCCAAAGGCTGCCCCCCAAGATCAACTAGATTTGTTGACATATGTTCATAACCAGTCGGAGGGGGAACACAGTAGAAATTTCACCCTTTCTCGAGATTCAAAGCTCGTCTGCAATCTCTTAGGCTGGTATATATCCATTTGCTCCTAGAGAATCTCCGCAAGAAGCTTCCGCTGACTGTCCCCATATCGGGGTTCATTAATAAAGGATGGTGCAGAAGCAACCATCCGAACAAATAAGTGTAGGAAAGCTCCAGCCGAGGGAAGTTCCCTTTCTCTCCTTTTCCCTTGAGCATTGAATCAACAAAAAGACGAAGACTCGCGTTCACTCTACAGGTCATCGCCGATAGCAGATCCATTTGGTAGCCAAAGACTAACCGGACAGCAGCAAAGAGCACACCGCGATGGAAACGATCGACGGCGCTCGCTCCGGGGACGACGAATCGTCGGAGCCAATATGTGAGGAAACCCGCCAGCTGGGCTTCCTTTGACATGGGCCTATAGCCCATTCTTATGAAACTTTCAATAACATCTCCTATCTTGAAAGAAGGATATTGAAGTTCATCATCAACCTTGATGTCCATTTCCTTGTTTTCCTCCATTAATCCTATCACCTCACTATGGCTGAGTGGTCTGAAGAAGTTAGGGTTGCACGTATCGTGCTCCTTAGTCTTCTTCTCCATGATGTGGTTAAGGAAGAGATAAGGCAACCACTTTGATGAGTAGCAAGTACCAGAGGAACCACTCTTGTAATACATGGAGCAGATCTTATGGTGGCACAGCAGTTCTTCAAAAATGGCCACCATGTTGGCGTTCTTCCGACGAAGACGGTCCAACTCGTCATTTGTGGGAACAAATTCTTCATAGGGGAAGTCTCCCATTGGTAAGCTCGAGATATACTTCATCTCATGAAGAGCTAGTCCAATCTCTCCACAGGGTGTCATGAAAGTCCCTGTCCTAAAATTGTACCTCTCCGCCAAAGCTAGAAAAAGTTGAGGGTTGGGGTGGAATCCATATACGGTAGAGTATACCGCCTGGTACAACTCAATTTCTTTGAGCTTTTTTCGAACTGAACCAATATCCAATTGGTTATGCAGTTCCATCTTTTGTTATCTGAGTTCACCAGACCTGTCAACCGGATGTCCTGATCCGGATATCTTCTCTCAAACTTTGCAAATTCATTCGCAAAGATCGGTGTTCTAACTGGCAGCAGCAGAGAGGAGTTCTCCGGTGGGATATAGCCGGGCTTCAATCCTCTGAGCAAAGAGCTGTGACGCTCAGAGGAGCTATAGAACATATCCTTGTTATTCAGTCCTTTCTTCACACAAATATTTCCTGTTCTGGCTTGCTGGAGAGGAGTAATATCCCAGTCCATCCTCCTGGGATAACTCGCATGAGCATAGCGAGATAAAGGGAGGCACCTGGCAATGTCTGGTAACAGTATTCTTTTCTCGCCTCTCTGAAAGAGTCTTTGTTCAACTCGAGGCCTCGGCTGAGAACTCTTATCAAGAGCCTCACCGAACAGAAATAAAGGCTTCTTATGAGTAACGGCGTCAGCAGTTTGTAGTGGCTGCCCGTTCATCAGACTTAGCAAGGTCTCATTGTCCTGTGCTATTAGAATGGCCTGTCGGGAAGATGGCAAAGCATACTGAGGAAATATCACATGGGACAGATCCTCCTTAAATTCAGGTTCAGCTAGGGTCCCTGCAAAGACTTCATAGTTCAGGTCTTCCCTGATATTAACTGCATCAAACAGAAAGACAGAATTCAGTACATGTCAAAACAAAGAAGTTTGTTCAAAAAATCAGCAAAGTGCGCAAGCATCAGATTGCGCTAGGTGCATAGCATCAGATTGCGCTAATGCAGCCTACGTGCACAAATTATCCAGTTGTACCAACTCATCCACTTGCGCAAGCCATCAGATTGCGCTGAACAACTTTCGCAAAGCATCAGTTTGCGCTGGACAGCCTTGCGCAAATCAGCAGATTGTGCTGAACATTTGCCAGCGCTTTCCACCGATTGCGCAAGAAAATAGTTTTCATAAAAATGAAAACTATTGAGTTTATGCAACCAAAATCCTAAATAGGGCGGCGTAATTCAACCAAATCCCTAAAAAGAGAAAGGTTCGAAAGTTCGACAATGTCAAAGAACCCTAAAAAGGGTTTTTGATCGAGTTCACTACCTTGCAGTGCGGGATGACCGATTTCGTGACGAAAAATGCGAGGCACAGCCCGAGTCGAAGACTCAGCGGGGGCTTGGACCTTCTCGGCGGCGGAGCGTTTCGGAGCCATTGATGTCGACGGAGAAGACGAAGAAGGGTCGGAGTTGGCTCAGGAGTTCTCTCTCTCAAACGTTTGGAAACAAGTAAAGAATGACAGAAAGAAAAATGAGAACTATTTATAGTTTTTCGAAACTAAACAGACGCCTCAGATTGCGCTAAAGAAATAGGAACTAATTCCTCCAATTGCGCAGACAGGGCATCACTTGCGGAACTTGATTTTAAAAATCAAAATTCAAAGTATTTCGAAGCTTTGAATATCTTCAAACTTCGAAAACTTTGAAGGGGGTCTTGTAGGTCCTAAAAATCAAGTTGCACCCATCAAAAAAGCAAGAAAAATCAAATTGTGCACCCTTCAAATAAATTGTGCAGGTGACAGATTGCGCAGCAACTCAAGTGCGCAAGCTGAACTGCGCATACATCCAAGTGCGCAAGCTGACGTGGCAACGTCATCATTATCTGACAGAAAATTAGATCTTCTGACAGCTGATAGTACGAAGAACGAGCAAACTGTTCGTTTCTCGTGCAGCACAGCACTCGAGGACAGCTGTACATGCAGCGCAATCTGCGAGATTCTTTACAGCGCAATTCAATCTAGCGCAATCGGAAACCAGCGCAGTTCATGCGGCGTACTCCATCAAGACAACTGATAATTTACACGTGGCCTACATGCCATCAATTACTCACCATGTGGCAACCGTCTGTACACGACTAAGCGCATTTCAATCAAACAATACCACGCATCACATACAGGTGGTCCACGATCGAGTAACTGCTTGCACAGTTCGATGCTTGCGCAATCCAATGTCTGTGCAATTCAGAATAACTAAAAGTTAGTTATTTCCAGAACTCTATAAATAGAGTTTGAAGTCTGCATTATCACGTACACACACAGAGATCATCACCAGAGATGAGGAGTTCTTGCCAAAGTGCTGCTGCATTCTTCAGAGGCTACTGTCTTTAAAGTTCACATCGTCCAATGGATAAAGCGATCGTCATTCAGATCGGATTCCTATAGTTGTAATTTCCCAGAATTCTTTTAATCTTCTTACAAAGTTTGTGAAATAAAGATCAACTTTTGTGTTTGCAAACAATATTGTTCTCTCCTGACTGCCCAAATATCCCACACAATATTTCTCTCTTTTTTCCTATTTTAAAAATATCTCTCCCTATGTACAAATATCTCTAATTCTCTCTTATATATATATATATATATATATATATATATATATATATATATATATATATATATATATATATATATATATATATATATATACATACATACATATATATAATATATATATGTGTATATATATTATTAAAAAAAACAAACACATATATAATATATATATATAATTCTCTCTTTCCCTCTCTTCCTAAAATAACACCTACACACACCACCCCTCCCCCCATGTACAGCCGAACACCCCCCCACTCTCTCTTAAATATCTCTCTCTCCTCTCTCTTAAATATCTATCTCTCTTTTCCTTATATAATATATACACACATATATATTATATATATATATATATAATTCCTCTCTCTCTCTCTCTCTCTCTCTAAACAACACCAACACCACTACAGCCATTTCCTCCATGGCCGAGAGCCTCCCCGAGCTCCTTCTTCCTCCTCCTCCCGAAACACCAGCTCATCCCTTCTCATCCTCCTTCTCCATGCATCATCACCATCACCCATCACCACCCCTCTCATCCTCCTATTCCCCACCATCATCTAACACCATCTCCACCACCACCGTGCCGCTCGCCGCTGCCGTGCTCTACTGGGCCGCCGCTGTGTGCCACCACGTGGCTGGCGGGCCACCGTAACAGCGAGCAGCAGCAGCGCCACACAGCAGTAGCAGTGGCCGCGCGCCCTGGCCGCGCGTGCAACACCGCCGCCGCCGACGTGGACGCCTTGGCCGCGTGGCCGGCCACCCATGGCCGGGCGACCCCTGGGCGAACTCCCCTACGCCGTCCTCGACCTCCCGGATGAGCTACGTAGGCGATTCGTGCATTTCGTACGGGACCCCGCCGTGACGCGTGCAAAATTGAACTCAGATTTGTGCCTCATCGCAGCGACTTCGTACCGATTTTTTGGACAATTCGACCGTTGGATTAACGATTTCTTTGCTCCGTCTCAATCTCGGTATATAGCTCTTCACTACCCTAAAATTTCATCCATTAATTTCGTCGTTTGATACATCAAAACCGGCCACCAAGTTGACCGTTTAAATTGTGTTATTTTTGGACAGTTTTGTGGAGCCGACTTCGTCGACACGTATCTCCTCCATCGCAGCTCTGTCTGGTGTGCTACTAGTTCCTATGAGAAGCTGGTATAACCCTCTTCCTACCCCTCCAGTTTCGTTTCATTGTGAGCACGTTTGATTGGTTGAATTCGACGCCAAAGTTGGCCGTCCGAATTCATAATTTCCAACTTGTAAAATTCCATTTTTGAACCCGGGACTCTGGATTCAATTTCTGACACCACCAGTAGACTTGTGGCGTCGTTCTGGCACATTTTCATATAAAGTTTGTTCGATTTGGAGGACGTGGGCCCTGGCACGTATTTCGGTGCAAAGTGGGCCCTACAGTCCGGGTCAACGGGACTTTTTGACGTCGGCTCATCGAAATCCAATTTCGGATATACCGTTGAGTTTGTATCGTCATTCTGGACTCGTTGATATATAATTTGCTAGGTTTTAGTGGATATTGGTTCCGGTACGCATTTCGGTGCAAGTCGGATACCAATATCCGGGTCAACGGATCATTTTGAGTTCGGCTCATTGGAATCCAATTCTGCATATACCGTTGAGTTCGTATCGTCATTCTGGACTCGTTGACATATAATTTGTTGAGTTTTGAGGACATTGGCTCCGACACGTATTTCTGTACAAATTGGATTTCAATGTCCCGGTCAACGGACCAATTTGAGATCAGGTCAACGGAATCCAATTCTGGATATACCGTTGGATTCGTATCGTCATTCTAGATTCGTAGACATATAATTTGTTAGGTTTGGTAGACTAGAATTCTTGCATATTTTTCGGTGCAAAGCGGGTCCGACACGGATACCGTTTTGACCCAAAATTACCTTTTTGCTCATGTGTCCAAATTGGACTTATGGACAGGCTATCCCAGCTGATTTGACCATTCTGGATACGTTGAAAATGGTTATTTCACCATCCGACAACATCTGTAGGTTTTTACCATATTATTATAATATTTCTTCCTTGGTTGTATTTCGAGATCCATCGATTCCAGTGATTTCACAATCACTGAAATTGAATGTGTTGACCCTGTGGATGTTATAGAGACTAGCTTTGACCCAATTTGACCATGGTTGACTACTTTGACTGAACGTCGAAGTAGAGTCAACATTTGACCTAGGTTAGACTAGTTTTGCCCTTGGTTGACCACAGTTGACTATTTTGACCAAAAGTCAACCGGAAGTCAACCGTAGCCTAAATTGACTAGAACTGGACCGAAGTTGACCAGTTGACCCAAAGTCAACTGTTAGTCAACGTTAGTCAAGTTTGACCTAGAGTTGACCTAGGGTTGACCAGAGTTGACCAGTTGACCAAAAGTCAACTGTAAGTCAACCCTTGACTTAGATTGACCTAGTTTGACTTGCTTTGACTTGTCTTGACCTAGTTTGACTTAGTATGACTTAATTTACTTCCAAACCCTTATATTGATACAGTATTCCACCTATAGGTCCTCGAGGCACTGTTCTAGGACTCAGTTGACATATTCCACCAGATCGCAGGCGAGTACATTCTCTGTAACTTCTTTCCAATTTATGATAACTGTTATGATTCATGTACTTAGTGTAGATATACTTATTCCTGACACATGGTTCTCACGGATTGGTATTCCTGGATCTCGACGAGAGATGTTGCTCCTTGTTATCTTGGGATGTATTATGCAAGCTCTCTTGTAGCTCTTGCACAATATATGGTCACCGATTCTAGAGAAGATTTGCTCCCTTTTCATAGAATCCCGTACAGTGACGTGTCCTGTTTGGATCCATTCTACCAGTTGGGGGTGGGGGAGTAGTAGCGTATGCCTGTGATCAAATCTATCCCGCATTCCCGAACAGTGTTAGTCATATACCACACTTATGACTAGCCAGGCTAGTTACTTACAGGTGCCCAAGCCGATCACAAGTTGAAACTACTACTCACACACATTAGAGAGATGGCTTACCCTGATTTGTGTACATACCATGATCAGTTCTACTTTTCTATTCTAGCTCTAGCTCTACAGCTTACCATGCCATGATACATATATGTACACTCCATGATTTCATTGTATATGCTCTATTTACAGTCTTATGGCTTTTATTCTATCTTGAGATCTGTTATGAGATATATGTACTCGTTCCATCCTGACCGGATATGTTGACAAAATTTTAGGAGTAGTTGTGCCCTCAGTATTGGACTTCATGATGTTGCTAGCTGAGGTGGATCTCACTATTCTTCTATGTGAGTTGCCTGATAGTTATCCTTAGTTAGTTTTGTTGTTCCTTCTTTATTTTCCTGTATTATGATCATTGTAGATTCTAGTTATTCTAGTGATATTGTTATTATTTTTTGTCTTATCTTTTTTAGTTTTCGTGATGTGACATGAGTACATTTCTAGTTATGGATCTCTAGATGTTGTAGTTAGTATAGTATACTTGACAGCGCTCTACCGCCGATACTGCGGCGTAGGCTGGGCGTGGCCCACGTATTCATACCCGTATATCCGGGTGTGGGTCGTGACACATTTTTAGTGGTGGCCCATGCAGGTCAGTCTTTGCAATTAATGCGAAGTCGTTGTAGTACTTGAGCTTTTCTTTACTACTGCGAGCCTGCCTAAGGATTAAGGTTGAGTCATGGAATATTTTAGGAATTTGGTACTCAGTCACATATTAGGAAACTCTTGGTAGATTCCAGGGATGACCCCTGGGAATCTTATTTCGAACTTTTCGAAACTTTTCTCATTTGTTTCTGTCTGTCCTGATTTCTGAAACATCTGTCCGTTATCAACTTTATTCTTTCTTGGAATGAGATTGTGGACCCCAGAGGGAAGGTATAAGTTGGACTTATATATCTTCTAGGTTGAGACATGTGTTTGCAAAAACAAAAGTTGTTCTTTATTTCACAAACTTTGTAAGAAGATTACAATAGAATTCTGGGAAAGTACAACTATAAGAATCCGATCTGAAGACGATCGCTTTATCCCTTGGACGATGTAAACTTTGAAGACGGTAGCCTCTGAAGAATGCAGCAGCACTTTGGCAAGAACTCCTGATCTCTGGTGATGACTTCAAAGATCTCTGATCTGATCTCTGTCTGATCTGGGGTGATCTGGGCTTGATAATGAAGAATTGAAACTCTATTTATAGAGTTCTAGAAATAACTAATTTTTAGTTATTCTGAATTGTGCAGGATGGATTGCGCAGACATTGAACTGCGCAAGCAGCGAACTGTGCAGGCGGTTACTCGATCGTGGACCAACTGTATGAGACGCGTGGCATTGTTTGATTGAAATGCGCTTGGTCATGTACAAACGGTTGCCACATGGTGAGCAATTGATGGCATGTAGGCCACGTGTAAATTGTCAGTTGTCTTGATGGAGTGCGCCACTTGAATTGTGCTGGCTTCAGACTGCGCTGAGATTGAATTGCGCTGCAGAAAGTCTGGCGGATTGCGCTTCGATTGGGCTGGTAGCTTGCGCTGCATGTACAGCTGTCCTCGAGCGCTGTGCTGCACGATAAACGAACAGTTTTCTCGTTCTTCGGGCTGTCAGCTGTCAGAAGATCTGATTTTCTGTCAGATAATGATGACGCGGCCACGTCAGCTTGCGCGCTTGGATGTGTGCGCAATTCAGCTTGCGCACTTGAATTGTTGTGCAATCTGTTTCCTGCGTAGTTCACTTGAAGGATGCACAATTTGATTTTCATGACTTCTTTGATGGGTGCAACTTGATTTTTAGGACCTACAAGACCCTCTTCAAAGTTTTCGAAATTTGAAAATATTCAAAGTTTTGAAATACTTTAAATTTCGACTTCAAAATCAAGTTGCGCAAATGATGCCTTGACTGCGCGTTTGGAGGAATCAGCTCCTAATTTCTCGACGTAATCTGAGTTGACTGTTACTTTTTGTCACGACCCGCACCCGTTTTTTTTTTTTTTCTTAAACGGATACGAGACGTGTCCAAGCCAGCCTACGCCGCAGTATCGGCGGTAGAACGCTGTCACGACCATGAAGATCAAATCACAAACAATGCTCATTCACATAATTAATTTAATTTACAAAGATCACAAGTTTTACATTTGTAGAAGAATATAAACTTGTACAATTCAATGAATGACTACAACTCAACTATCTAGCTAGTCTCTAAGCTCATGTCCGCAAGTATCCCCGTATCTCCTATGCTAAGTGAATCCACGGCTAACCTGAAAAATGTTGATTTCCAGTCAGGAATGGAACGAGCACAATTCACTGAATGCAATTTCAAATAAAGAAGATGACTATAAACAATGGTTAGACATCAATCATGGGTTTGAAAATAAACATGAAATATAAAAAAACCAATAGTAAGTAAATAGACACAAAATACTCTCCCCGACTGTTAGAAGTACCTTTTTGATATGTGATCGGTCTGGGGTACTACACCGCACGGTCTACAATGTCTACTTGCAGAAAAATAAGCACTGTCTACGATGTCTACTTGCAGAAAAATAAGCACTGTCTACGATGTCTACTTGCAGAAAAATAAGCACTGTCTACGATGTCTACTTGCAGAAAAGTAAGCACTGTCTACGATGTCTAAGCACTGTCTACAATGTCTACTGCATGAAATAAACACGAGCTACACTACTGCAGAAAATAAACACGGACTACACTACTTGCAGAAGGTAGACACGGGCTACACTTCTTGCAGAAAATAAACACGGGCTACACTACTTGCAGAAGGTAGACACGGGCTACACTTCTTGCAGAAAATAAACACGGGCTACAATGTCTAACACGGGCTATGGTCAGATCACATATCTTTGGTACTTCTAATTCCTGACTCCACAATTTATAATAGAAAATAATCACATAATCAATGACCAACCAATGAAATATAGTGAAAATCAATATCGAAATGCAGACAATAAACTGTACTCGCCTGTGGTCCTGTGCTGGTGAAACCGATGATCCAAATAACTCAATATGCCACAATAGTCAAAACCGTACAACAGTCCCCGGATGCTGAAATAGACAATACCAATGATCTCAGAATAGTCAAATTAGCTAGGATTGTCTGTCCTTAAGTCCAATTCTGGACACCGGGGCAAAATGGTAATTTCGGGCAAAAACGATGTCCGCCGTTGGACCCGCTTTGCACCGAAAAGCGTGCCAGAGTCAAAGGTCTCTAAAGTCGTCAAACTACATGTCTACGGATCCAGTTTTTCGATACGAACCCAACCGTATGTCCAGAGTTGGATTCCGGCGGGCCGTGCACAAAATCGCCCGTTGAGTGGAACCGTGGGGCCCGCAAAACGACGTCGTTTTCGACTGTCTCAGAATCGGACCAAACTTGGCATGCAAGACCAGAAAAACGATACGGTCCTGTTGGCACGAGTTTCGTCTCGATCTGACGAGCGTGCACAAAGTTATGACTGAATTTGCATTGGACGGATACGGGGCGATTTCGACGGATACGCGTCGAATTCGTCGCGCACACGCGACCAATTTGAATTCCGTCAAAGCCCACACGACCACGAAGCTGTTACGCAGCTTTCGATCCTTTCGGTTCACGACCACGTCGTCTGGAATGGCGGGACGGACGTCGTGTGGGACAATTTCTAAGTTTTTAAAACAGGTTTTTCCTCAATTTGGAAAACCGATTTCTCGATGCTCGATCGACGAAATCAGATTCTGTAAAAAGGGTTGTGAAGCCCTACAGGTTGTCTAAAAGTCCCTTCAAATAGTTTTTCTACTACTGGACTGGATTGATCGGGAACGATCCTCGAACATGGGTTCATGGACTGTTTTAATACTCTGTTTTCGAACAGATTTTTCGTCATGTTTGGAGCGATCTATCGAGCAACCTAGGTCTTTATCCTACAAGCTATTGGAAGAAAATCGAAGCCCTATAGATTGTGAGTATACCTGTACAAGGGGTTCGAGAAACGGATGACTGTGCACGACGATACGTCGTCGCGAAGTCGTCCGTTGCACAGCTGCTACTGCTGTCCTCCGCCTCGCGCGCGTTGTTGCTGTCGCCTCTGTTTCCCTCGCGCGCGCGCGCTGGGTCACGGCGGCGCGCGCGGTGGCCGTGGCTACGCTCGCGGTGAACTCCGGCCAGGTCGTCGGGGTGTCGGCGGCGCGTGTTAGGGTTTGATGTTGCGCGACACCTCCTCTGTGCGCATATATACGAGAGTCTCGGATTTGGCTCTTTCCGAGCTCGGGTTGGGTTGGAAGCCCTGTATGGGCTGGGAGACTTGAACATGTGGCCTGTTGGCCTATTGGCCGGGCTTGGGGTGGCTCCAGCCCGGGTTGGGAGCTCAGGCCCACCGGGTGTGGGGAGAAAAGGCTCGGGCTTGAGCCCGAGCACTTCTGTGTTTTTTTTTTCTTTTTTTTTCTTTTTCTCTTTTATATACTAAAGTATATATATATTTATATATACAAAATACCAATACACGTATATATATATATATTACCCTATATATTTATATACCTATATTTCTATATATACATATATACGCACTTATATACATACAATATATATTTTATACATATATACATATACATTTATATATATATATATCTATATATATAATCATTTATAGTTACTTATACCTATTTATAGTATTTAAAGAAAACAATATTATATATATATACATATAAATATATATATACATATCTCCATATATCATATATATATATATATATATATATATATATATATATATATATATATATATATACGTATATATTCACCAATTAATATTTATACACACACATATATAAATATCCACACAAATTATATATCCCTATATTTTCCTATATATATATATATATATATATATATATATATATATATATATACACTAAGCGTATATGTCCCCACATCTGCATATATACATAATCCAATATGTATATATATATACGAATATATATAAACCTATAAACATTTCTATCTGTAACTTCTCAATGAACTTAATAAAATCATAATTTCTAAAGTAGGTCCTTTACGTAACATTGTGTACACGAAACAATATTTATTTACAGAAATCTAAAAAATTTACCATTCGAATAAAATAATTAAAAATAAACTATTTCTAAATTTTTTTGGGAAGGGGAGCTACAAATCTACCCACCTTAAAATAATTTCGTCCTCGAAATTCTAATTCATAACTATTCCTTAAAATTTAAGTCTATCATCTCCCTAATCTCTTGAATTTAATTCCTCAAAATATTTTATAATCATCTTTAGCCATTTTGTAACGATGAATCTCCGAGGACTTCTACCCACCTTTGGCCACACTACTCCCTCATAGCTATGTCACTAAAAACTTTATAAACTTCCAACTAATTGCTAAAAACTAATTTCTACCCATAGATATCTACTGTTTATGCCCTCTATAATCCTTCTCTATCTATCAACCAACCCAAAACCTGACAAGCAACAATTTACACAAGTAGCTAAGAAATATTGGTAAATTCTAATAGGCATGACCATACGTTGCTCTAAAATAGGAAGGACAGGGAGAACAGTATGAATAACCGAAGACAATTATGAGTTTCAAGAATGGTAGAAGGTATCCAATGATGCAGATAAGATGGAAGTCTACGAACCATTGGCTTATTTGCTAGAGTGGCTACTCTAGCCCAGTCACTTGCTAGATCAAAGAACCATTCGTTCTTAGAGGAGCTTTGCCACCCGTGCAATACAGGAGTTCCGTTCTCAAAATTCTAAATTAAATTCCATAATAGAACGAAAATAGGAGAAATCAAGATTGTGATCTTTTCCGTGGTTATTTAACCACGCGAGCAAGGAATAAAGTGCAATACAAGTTCGTATCGCAACTTTCAGGTAGATGGAATAAGGGTTACGAATGACATCGCATTCTAAGAGGTGGAGACTACATAGTAGGTATAGGGACCTATTTCAAATAATTCGGTTTACAGTCCAAAAATGGTGGTACGCATGGATGGTTTTACTGAGCCTTAATGGGCTTCCTGTTTGGACATCCCTCGTTGGTTGGGTAAACCTTGGATTGCAATCTATATGGACTGGACAAGATTTCAATGATAAAACTATTCCTACTAGATTAGGGTATCTTAGAATAGGTTTCTACCCAGGGGATTGAGCTAGTTGCTAGTCAGGTTGGTTAGCTAGGTCCCTAAAGCTCAAGGTGTGCCTTTAGTGACTTGTCTGTTTAAGTAGCACATGAGGCCTCAATTGGGTGGATACTAGTGGCATGCGCATAGTGGGCTTCAGAGTAGATCACAACCATATATTGGGTCAAAGGAATGGGGTCGTGGTTAAGGCTCTACTGGAGGTTGGGAAGTATACCGGTACTATGGTGAAGGTTATAACTAGTCCTTCTATCCTGAAAGTCGTACCCCAAAAATAGAGTACAAGGGGACGGGTTTGAGTGGGACATGATATACCTAGGTGAAAGTAAACTCGTCTAGATCTTACATGTAAAATTTGTTGGAAGGTAACAGCTGGTCTCGTGCTCCGAATATTAATGACACGGCCGGGGACACAAAATGATCTAAATGAAAAGTGGGAGTCCATGGCTCTAATTGTCATCCTAATGGAAGTTGTTCTAATCACTCGGTAATCCTGGTATATCCTAAAATTTTAGAAGGCTTACAGTCTACCCACCTTAGAAGTTAGGACATGGTTTTAGGAATAATGAGGTTAGAAGAGTTCCAAGGTCCGGGTATTGTACCTCGATTCTCGGTAATAAGGAACAAGGTACGACGTGATGGAATATGGTAGATATAAGTCAAATCAAGGATCGTTCCGCAATAAATGGAAAACGAGTGTGTATAATGACACACGGTTGATAAAATAGGGTGATATGCTCGACCAAAGTACACAAGAGCTGTTGACGGGGTAACCAACTCCAAGGCACGACATAGGAAAAGATTTCTAAAAATTGAGTCGAGAATTTCTACTTGTGTCAACCTGCCAGACTATCGTCACAAGAGTTATAGTGATCATGTATTGCTGTTGACAACTGGTAGATCATAATATGACATGGTGTTTATGCTATGGTATTGGCTAAGCTAGTGACTGTGGTGTTCCAACACTAATTAGGTCTTAATAATAAAATTTACATAACTAGAGTAATATTTGTTGGAACACAATCTCGGGATGAGTGTCTACCATAGTCACGGTAAATTATTATCCTTAGCCTTGTCTATTCATCTCATATCTAAACTGTGGGCTTTGGTCGAGGGATGGTTGAGTCAAGGCATAAGGGGTGAAAGTAAAGGCAAGCTTCCAGCAAATAATTAGAGACTCACAATAATTGGTTTCTTGAGAATAGATAGTCTCCTAGGTTGGCGTTCTGACTAAGGGTAAAATCCTAATCATTCTCAACTTCAGATGGCTCAAAAGTCTCAATAGTAGTTTGGGGTCGATGGGAGAACGAGTAACTCAATCACATGACTGGCCGTTGGTAGCTACACTTGTGCCTACCATTATCATAGCCATGGGAATACTCTGTATCTCTCTACCATCACGAGCTTTCGTCTTTCCAAATCGGTGAAAGACAAAAACAATAAAGAATTCAAGGAAGATGTTACTGAATACAATTTCGTGATTCAAAGGCGAACATATAATTCGAGAGAAATTGTCAATGCAGTCGTGGATGAGACCCTAGAGAAATCTATATCTCAATCCACGTAGGATAATTAAATAAAGTGCGAACCAAATGCATCATGGTTGATCAGACCATAATACACTGATTCTGACTTAGACAATAAGTTAGCAGGCGTCCCCACTAAACATATGCCTCAAATCAAGCTTGAGAACAGAGTGAGCTTGCAAAACTAAGTTGTACCCGCAGCGTTTGTTAAGATAGTCGATTACAATTATGTGAGATTTTTGAAGGAAGAAACAAGTAGTTCGATTTTTGTGAGGGTCAAACCTTACCCGGTGTTCTGCTTATACGGTTTCCCTACTATCTTCTTATCCATAAAGCCTTGGTCGACTAATGGGTTATGGACCTCAAATTTTTATATTCTAGGTAAACCTATTAGTGTCAATCAATTTCCTCGTCAATAAGTCACAAGGACCATGGAATGCTAGATCGGGGACGTGTTACCCAACTATAAACTTCCACTAACATTGGCTTCGGGTCTTACGGAACATACATGGCATTGTCCTATGCTTCATAGAATCCTAAACCTGTAATCACGTCTGAAGTCATTCCACCGAGAGTTATGCCTTGCCCGTATACTCTGGCTGTGGTAAACCCTTGGTTTCGTGATTCATATGTGATACAAAATCGAATACTTCTTAGCTCTAACCAATATAGACTCAAGGGTAATTATGAAAAAGAGGACCACTAGCCATAGTTTTTAGTAACATTCTATAACCTATATTTCTTAAACAAATTCCAACTCTTGGGGTCGTGTCTCGCCAGTGCGCTGCTGGCTGCAGTGAATTCATAGCCTCCGTAATTCAATTAAATGGCGGCAGTGCGCTGCTGTCCTGCCATTATGAGTTAGCTAATATTTAACTACATCTAGAAAAATCCATGAGCTTCTAGATATTCAAACAAGTTGCCTATGGAATAAAGCGTAAGCATCTGTCCTATCAGTCACAACCCTTAATATAAAAGATTGTACAGGGGAAATAACTGAGAATAAAGAAATACAAACATTCTATCCTTTCCATGTGTACTCAAGCCCTTGAGGAAAAACTTGAATCGAAACTAATTCGAGGTTCACATATGGGTAACATAATCAGAAATTATATATATATAGAATATAATTCTTAGCCAAAATAGGAACTAAATAGGCAATTTGGTCTAGAAGGTGAGGATGTTATCTAAGAGGCAAGGAGAAGAAATTGAATAATTTATCAGGGTTAGATCATTAATTCTATGAAGCCCTGCCTTACCAAGGGAATAATCTATCCAAATTAGATTACATCGACTTATCAAGAGAAAAAGTGTGTCTATAGGGATCTAGCAAGCTATCCGAATTTAATAATTTTAAATTGCATGGCCTATCTAACAATCCTTAACTACCCGACGGTCAATTTGAACAAGGGACTCCTAGTCCTAGTCAATCTCTTAAATTAAATTAATCCTTAATTCGTGAATGAGCATTTTTTTGTCGCAGGCTCGCAATAGTACGGCTAACTTAAGTACTATCACGAGTTCGCATGATTTGCGAAGACAGACCTGCATGGGCCACCACACTTTTGAAAAACTATAAATAGTTCTCATTCTTCTTTCTGTCATTCTTTACTTGTTTCCATTTGTTCGAGAGAGAAAAAGCTCCTGTGCCATCTTCGACTCTTCTCCTTCTCCTCCGTCGACATCAATGGCCCCCAAACGTACAGCCGCCGAGAAGGGCAAAGCCCTCACTGAGTCTTCGACTCGGGCTGTGCCTCGAATTTCTCGTCACGAAGTCGGTCACCCTGCGCTGCAAGGTAGTCGATGGACTCGATCAAAAACACCCTTTTTAGGGTTCTTTGACATTGTCGAATCTCTTTTTAGAGATTTGATGGAATTGTGCCGCCCTGTTTAGGGTTTTGGTTGCACGAACACAATAGTTTTCATTTTTATGAAAACTATTTTCTTGCGCAATCGGTGGAAAGCGCTGGCAAATGTTCAGCACAATCTGCCGATTTGCGCAAGTCTGTCCAGCGCAAACTGATGCTTTGCGCAAGTTGCTCAGCGCAATCTGAGGACTTGTGCAAGTAGATGTATTGGCACAACTGGATATTTTGTGTATGTAGACTGCATTAGCGTAATCTGATGCCATGTACATAGCGCAATCTGATGCTTGCGCAATTTGCTAATCTTTTGAACAAAATCTTTGATTTTACATGTACTGAATTTTGTCTCTTTGTTTGATGCAGTCAACCTCAGGGAAGACCCAAATTATGAAGTCTTTACAGGGACTCTGGCTGAACCCGAGTTTAAGGAGGATCTGTCCATGTGATATTTCCTCAGTATGTCCTGCCATCTTCTCGACAGGCCATTCTAACAGCACAGGATAATGAGACATTGCTAAGTCTGATGAACGGGCAGCCTTTGCAAACTGCTGACGCTGTTACTCATAAGAAGCCTCTGTTTCTAGTTGGTGAGGCTCTTGATAAGAGTTCTCAGCCAAGGCCTCGAGTTGAACAAAGACTCTTTCAGAGAGGCGAGAAAAGGATATTGTTACCAGACATTTTCAGGTGCCTCCCCCATCCCACTATGCTCATACGAGTTATCCCAGGAGGATGGACTGGGATATTACTCCTCTCCAGCAAGCCAGAACAGGAAATATTTGTGTGAAGAAATGTAGTGCCCCGTCCCTACATCGTGCCCCGTTGCCCGTCCACGGGGTGCGCGAGAAAGGAACACTGTCGCTATCGACTCGGTCGGGACCGATAGGTCGGGAACGATCGAATCGATCGAACGGGAACGGTTGAATTAAGATCCATTCCACGTTATGGAATGGCTTCTTCGGAACCAAGTCCCATATTCAGCGGGTTGCGTCTCGAGGATTGACTTTGCGGCTGAGTCGGGAGAGACCTCCCGTTGCTCTGCTTTTCACGCCGCTTGCGTTGGTTTTGGTTTTGGTTTTCCGAATGCGTTTTCGTGAATGTTTTCGATGGTTTTCATGGTTTACATTTCGAGCTCGCATTTCCTATCGAACTCTTGCATAAATACAGTGTTCTAATCGGTTGCTTGTGCGATTTCAGGTGATCGCGTAGGCGACGTCTAGCGCAGCCAACAAGTCCCTCGCCTCAAGCAAAACTCAAGGTGAGTGGCTGACCCCCTTCGTCTCGACCCTCTATTTCAAATGAGAACTCGGGTAATGTTACAAAAATTGAATGATTCGCTTGCAGAATACTAGTCTTGTATGTTAGAAGGGAAAAAGAAATGTGTTGTGTTGAAAAGAGATATAATTAATTCATGCCTGCAAAACGACCAAGTAAATGAATCGAACACATAACAAGCCCCAACGGTATCCTAAAAATACACCATGTTAACCTATCATGGACTTGGACAACTTGTCGACAAGTGTAATGGTTTCTTCGAGCGGCGACCCGGGGCCACGGGACCGACTCGGCCTAGGAAGAAACTGGTTTTAGCCGAGCTGGGTAATAGGCAATCGGTAAGACGGGGGCTTGCATCGGGGCTCGCTACTTGCGTTGTAAGGGTCCCGTATTACCAGGCTATGTCCAAGATGGCTGGTTAGGCCAATTGACCTCCATATCAAACACTTGATATAAATTGTTATAAACTAACTCGGTAAGTTTTATGTCGCACGGCGCGCTCCGCCGGAAGAAACCTTGGTGTAACCTAATGCTTCTTATGAAAACATCTAGGATGGTTAGAAAGATCACTGAATGAGCAAGTTGTATGATTTTATCAAATTCTTGAACCAAATGAGAGCCTGGAAATTAATTAGCCACTCGCCAGTACATGTTGATTGTACTGATCCTCGCTCTCTATACAGGTGCGATAGATCTGGAAGGGCGTGCTACGTAAAGGGAGGCAACGCTCGTGTTTTGAAGCTTCGTCCGTGCATTGAAGCTTGGATCAACCCTTTTGAAGACTCCGCTGTTGAAGCATCGAAGACAGATGGAGCGCCTTCCCACCATCCCAGGTGGTTTGTAATTTTGGTTGTAAAGTCAAGGGATGAATGTATGGAATGGCTATCTCGTCGACGTTCATTTTGTAATGGAGTCAGTTTGTAAAAAGCCCGCGCGGCGCCTTTGTATCGAGTCTGTAAAATGATGTTTCATTATCAATAAAGCTTATGTTTCCTTCTCTATAATGTGTGTTCAATTTACTCTGCGCATTCTGCAAGTTGCTGTGTTTCGGATAACAATTATGACTATGCCTTGTGCAAGCTCAACTTAGGCTCGCACGGCATCACGCCCGGGGGACGACTATCGATTCTACGGAATCGGGGCGTGACAAGAAAGGACCGAATAACAAGGATATGTTCTATAGCTCCTCTGAGCGTCACAGCTCCTTGCTAAGAGGATTGAAGCCCGGCTACATTCCACCGGAGAACTCCTCCCTGCTGCTGCCAGTTAGAACATCGATCTTTGCGAATGAATTTATGAAGGTTGAGGGAAGATATCCAGATCAGGACATCCGATTGACAGGTCTGGTGAACCCAGATAACAAAAGATGGAACTGCATAGCCAATTGGATATTGGCTCAGTTCGAAGAGAAGCTCAAGGAGATTGAGCTATACCAGGCGGTATACTCTACCGTATACGGATTCCACCCCAACCCTCATCTGTTTCTCGCATTGACGGAGAGGTACAACTTTAGGACAGGGACTTTCATGACGCCCTGTGGAGAGATTGGACTAGCTCTTCATGAGATGAAGTATATTTCGAGCTTGCCAATGGGGGAATTCCCCTATGAAGAATTTATTCCAACAAATGACGAGTTGGACCGTCTTCGTCGGAAGAATGCTGATATGGTGGCCGTTTTTGAAGAACTGCTGTGCCACTATAAGATTTGCTCCATGTATTACAAGAGTGGTTCCTCTGGCACTTGCTACTCGTCAAAGTGGTTGCCCTATATCTTTCTTAACCACATCATGGAGAAGAAGACTAAGGAGCACGATACGTACAACCCTAACTTCTTCAGACCACTCAGCCATAGTGAGGTGATAGGATTAATGGAGGAAAACAAGGAGATGGACATCAAGGTTGATGATGAACTTCAATATCCTCCTTTCCAGACAGAAGATATTTTTGAAAGTTTTATGAGAATGGGCTATAGGCCCAAGTCAAACGAAGCCCAGCTGGCGGGTTTCCTCACCTACTGGCTCCGACGATTCGTCGTCCCTGGAGCGAGCGCCGTAGATCGCTTCCATCGCGGCGTGCTCTTTGCTACTGTCCGTTTAGTCTTTGGCTATCTGATGGATCTTTTGTCGGCAATGACCTGCCGAGTGAATGCTGGTCTCCGCCTGTTTGTAGATTCAATGCTCAAAAGAAAAGACGAGAAAGGGAACTTCCCTCGGCTGGAGCTTTCCTACACTTATTTGTTCGGATGGTTGCTTCTGCACTATCCTTCATTGATGAACCCCGATATGGGGACGGTCAGCGGAAGCTTCTTGCGGAGATTCTCCAAGAGTAAATAGATATACACTAGTCTAAGAGATTGCAGACGTGCTCTGAATCTCGGGAAGGGGTGGAATTTCTATTGCGTTCCCCCTCCAACTGGCTATGAACATATGTCTACAAATCTGGTTGATCTTGGGAGGCAGCATTTGGGTCGTGCAGCATTTGATTGGCTGAGGACAATTAGGCCGTCACACCTGGTTTATAGATTTGAAGATGAATGTTACTTGGAACCATATCTTCCCAGCCGTTTTGTCCGTCAATTCGGCTACGACCAATTTCATGTAGGCAACGCAATCACGTGCCTACAAGGAAAAGGCTATCTGATTGATGGAGCCCGGGCATGGGCTTATTATAATGCTCGAGATACCAGAACAATGTTTTCGATGCCGACAAAGAACGACCATGGCCCGCGGATGCTGTACACATATTCAATCTTCTATACATCGGCGAATACCTTTGCCGAGAACTTTAGTCTCGCCGACAGCTTCGCGACAGCGATCAGATTGAAGAAAGGAGCAACTGTTGTATTGGCTCCTGGCAACGAAGAAGAGCGTGAACCAGCCAATGCACCGTTGGAAGCTTCAAGGGAAGCTAACTTCCCAGAAGAAGTCAACGAGCCATTGCGCATCTCTTTGAAAGTTGTCAAATCTCCAGCCAAGGAAAGGAAGAGGAGGATAGATGAACCTTCTTCTCCAGTTGTGAAGAAGAGGCTTGTCTTGGAACCTTCAGAAAGGGTCACGACCCGATCACAATCTCGGCAGCAGGCCGAGTCAATTCAAAGAGAAGAGGCGGCGACCCCGACCTCTATCCAAAGACAAGACAATGTTATAGATGTAGAGAGTCCAGAAAGACCTCTACATAGAAAGAAAATAGTCTTCCGGAGAAAGAAGATAGTCACTCCTCGACCTATGTCATCGATCGTGGCTAGTGCTATTGCTGGAGTTACAATGTCATCTCCTACACCCGTCCCTGAACCTGAAGCTTTCAGCCCATAGAGAAGGAATGAGGCTGTAGAAACCATGGAGGAAGCCGTGGAGAAAGAAGATAAAGTGGTGCGATCTCCTACATTTGTAGTGGAGACTACCCAGCTTCCGGCTACACCAAGAACACTTCGTGATGAAGAGGATCGATTAATGATCGATGCTCTGAACGATTGTGACTTTGGCCTCCAGGATGATGTTGATCGGGCCGCTGCAACTGACAGAGAAGAAGCACCAGAAGACAGTGTGAGTAATGAAGATACATCAACAGAAGCTGTTGATGATACTTTAAATCCAGAAGAGGACACTAATGTCCATGTATCCTCGAAAGCTGTTGATGACACGCTGAATCCTGAAGAGGATGTTGAGGTGCATGTGTCTCCAAAAAAAATGCAGGTAAAGAAGTAGCACCTGAGGAAACTACTACTGCTGATCCCAAAGGTATTAAATGATATTATCAACCTTCTTTTCATAGATTAAATAGCTGACATCTACATTTTTATCCATGCAGAACCTGAATCTTTCCCAGTTCCTCCCACATGTACTGATATAGTGCCAATAACGGTGATAGCTAGTGGTAGCCGACATTTTTCGGGCGGCTCTGAGGCAGGTAGTAGCTAGACAGTAATGTCTGAGGCTACTTCTGCTAGGTTGGAACCTGTGCCAACAGATGACAGACTTGTCCCCGGACCTAGCAATGGTAAGATTGCTCTCACTTTTGATCCTTCTTGATAGTTACTAATGACAGTCAACTGATTATGTTTGTTAAATTTTGCAGAGGAACACTTGGGAGGGGCGACTAGATATACCATGGCTCCATTATCTAGAGAGACCTCCACCCACATACAAGAAGCTGAACGTCCATCTACACAGGCATCTGCTGCTGCTTCGACGTCTATGGGAGTAGCTGCTACTCCTGGTGCCGTTGCCACCAACAGATTCATCATCGGTTCCTTTACCAATCTTTTCTTCAGTTCTTTAGGACCCTTAATAGAGAGGATAATGGGGAGAGAAGACATTGGTTTCATAACTGTTAGAGGTCCAACCTCTTATCTGATAGCTGCCATCCGGAATTAAGGTGATGAAGCGCAAGCTGCTTACCTTGAGCACATCCTGGATGAGCTAGAGGAGTCGGTGAGGATCTACGAAGTTCTGAATCGGGGGGAGGTGGAGCCTTTGGTACAGGCCGAGTTTGAGAGGATGTCACAAGAGGTTGCAGTTGCGAAGGTTGACCTCCAAGTTCTCTTGGACACTTTCTCTACTAAGTCTGCTGAGTACAATTCCCAAGTGGAAATAATAACATCTGTTGCTGAGGAGAAGGAGAAGAAAGTTGTTGAGCTGCAAGCAGAATCTGCCCGTCTTCAAGAAGAGTTAAGACTTGTTCAGCTTGCTCTGGAAGATGAGGTCACACAACATCAGACTGTAGTTCAACAACTGGATGCTCTGACCCAGGAAAGAGATGAGTATGTCACAACTCATCAAGCTGAAATCTCTCGCAGACTAGTAACCATGCCGACTTTCGACGATAAGTATGGAATGGAGGAAGCTAGGAGGCGAGTGATGGACTCTCGTGAGGAGCAACTGTAATCTTTAAAGCAGCAGATGACTAGCTTGATGACCCCGCCAGCAGAATAAGAAAGACTTTTGTATCTTCAATTTTTTTGTGACATGTAATTTTGTAATGTCTTTCAATTTTGATCAATAAGAAGACATTTTCTTCATGGCTCTATTATTTATTGCATATCTTATTCAGATATAAATAATAGCGATAGAAAATATATTCAGATGTGCAAGACATGATATATTTCTTGATTTTAGAAAATAATTATATTTATTATATCTGCTCAGAGGTAATATGGACATGGCAGAATATAATTTATTGAATATCATTATTTCAGTAGACAACTTAATCAAAAATGACAAGTTGCTTGATGTGAACGAAATAGATGATTCGTCAAAATGTATGAACGAAATGAATCGTCAGGATGAACGGGTGGACCGTCAAATGAATGGAATGAACGGATGAACCGTCGGATGAATGAAATGAATGGACGAACCGTCAGATGAATGTAATGAACGGGCGAACCGTCGGATGAATAGATGAACGGGTGAACCGTCGGATGAATGGATGTACGGGTGAACCGTCTGATGAATGAAATGAACGGATGAACCGTCAAATGAATGGAATGAACGGGCGAACCGTCAAATGAATGGAATGAACGGGCAAATCGTCAAGCAAATGTAATGAACGGGCGAACCGTCGGATGAATGGATGAACGGGTGAACCGTCGGATAAATGTGTCGCTTCATTGCCTTACGAATCTCTGTCTATAAATAGAACAGAAAATCAGACTGAATGATCACTTTTACTTTTCAACATAAAGATGTCGTCTGGAGATGCATCCAAGAAGGTGGAGATCGCCCTGAAGGTTGAAGCGGGCACTGAGGAACATCCAGTCGAACCGGCCCAGCCAAAGCAGACAGAGGCAGGCGAAGGTTCATCTGCATCCAAGCCGCCAAGGGATATTTTAAACTTCCTTCTTGAACCAGGAAAGACTGAAGAAGAAGAAGCCATGAGGAAGACTGCTTGCAAATTCCTGGTGGGTTCGAGCAAAGATGTTCTCGGCTATTTTGCTGATTACATCTTCGATAAGGACGGCAGTGGCCCGCGTTCCAACTTTGAGAATGATGATAGTGACTTTCTTTGATATTATGTACTATCATTCATGATGAAATAAAATTGAATTTTATTTATGAACTTGTCTGATGATTACAAGTAATGTCTTTTATATTTATGCATAATACTTTTTGAGGAACTTGCCATTGATGGACATCATTGTAACTCGACCGTCTAGCTCTGTGAGTTGATAGGCTCCATTTGAGAAGACTTTGCTCACGATATATGGCCCTTCCCACTTCGCACCGAACTTGCCCTTGCTCATGTGAGTCATAGTCATAGGACGTCTGACGGTTAGAATAAGGTCTCCTTTCTGAAAGGCTCTGACTTTAACTTTGCGATCGAAAGTCTTCGAGATACGGGCTTGGTATAACTTAATATGTGTTTGCCATTAAAATTGTTTGATTGAAAACTTTAATACAAACAGAACAGTATTACAATGTAGGACTTAGATGTAGTCCTAGGAGTACACTTTTGTTTAAGCTGGGTCCTTAGTGCCAATGGAGCGAGTGGTAATGCGTTGACTCCGTTGACCGGCTGACGACGGTTATCGGTTCTCTGAAGGCGTGGATTGCTCTGGGTGCTGGAGCTTGCTGAGAGGAGGAAGACGTTGAGTGTCTGTATCTGCCTCTCTGATGATTCCTTGTATGTTCATTGTGGATTCTCTGTGTGTGTGTGAAGGAGAAGATCCCTCTATTTATAGTTTTGCAGGCTGGCTGCTCATGCGCGCATGTAGGATGCGCCGGTATGTGGGGATGCCACGTGGAGGTTGTTGATGGAGGCGCGTAGATGATGCGCCCTGATTGAGGGGGAGAACTCTTCATACTGCTGTTGTGAGCCGGCACATAGCAGAGGAGAAGATCTTTCTGTTGCTGAAATCTTGGACGAGTTGAGTCAAAGGACACGTGTCATCGACCCATGGCTCGAAGATCTCGGATTTGGGGGGGGGGCAGTGATCTGGTGAGCTGCGCCTTGGATCTGGGCGCAGGAGGAGGCTGCGGTTCATAACCTTTAGGAGTTACAAACCATTTAGGGTACATGGCTTTTGGGGCGCATGCAGGTGACCTTCCTTCTGTCTTTCGGGATCAGAGATCAGTCTGGGGCGCATGGCTTTTGAGGCGCATGCAAAGCTTCAACTGGAGACTCTTCTTCTGTCTTTAGGGATCAGTGAAGAGTCTGAGGCGCATGGCTTTTGAGGCGCATGCTGGTTTGGACGCATGGCCGTAGAGACGCATGGCGATTTGGACGCATGGCCATAGAGGCGCATGGCGATTTGAACGTATAGCCGTAGAGGCGCATGCGGATGGCCACGTGGCAGTAGCCGTCGGAATAGAGTCATGATGATGCTGACGTTGCCGACGCTTCATTCTCTGAAAAAGCTGTCAACTGTTCAGCCTTTGGGAAGCGTGCTGCCAACTCTGGCGTCAGTTCAGCATTTAATGTTTGTGATGTTCGATGGACAGCTGAGTGGGCACATTGGTTGGTGTTCCACTCGGCATGGAGATGTGAGGGAGGGCGTATCCTCTGTGATGCGTCGGGTACTGTAGGGCGCGTCTGTGTGATGTGCCTGATGTTGGAGGGCGCGTCCGTGTGATGCGCTGTTTGGCTGGCGCGTCCCTTGTATGTCATTTCTCCATTGGTCCGACTATTGAGTTCTTCGGAGCTTTGATGGCTCTCCGACTTAGCTGAATTCGAAGGAGGCGAGTTCATTCATCATAAATACAAGTTCATTGCACCGACTTCAGAAAGGTTGCCACTTGGCGCATGGGTTTGATTTGCCCTGGCCTATGAATAGCAACAGTTTGTGAGAGTTTTGTTGTCTCTCCCTTTGACTTCTCGACGAAGATGGATTCGACTGATCCTCCTCCTTGGCAAGACGTTGTACTGTGGATGATGACTCTCTTTGTTCGAAGAAGCTTTGACGGTGAACTCCTTCAGAAGACTGAGATTTGCCGAGTTGGAATGGACATAGATGTGCCTAAGGCTCATTATGATGGAAGAGCCCCAGGCTGGCAGATGCGCCTGTGTGTTGACGAGGAAGTGATTCACTCTGAAGGGACGGAGTGATGCGCTGGAAGACAGGTACAACATGTTGCAACTGTTTAAACACAGACTGTCTAGGTGGTGGAGCCACTGTCTTGCGGTAGCAGCAGTTGATGGCGACCGTAGCACAAGTGTGCCCTGTGAGGGGCGTATTATGCTTGTTGGTCGTCTCTCCTGATCGGCGTTTGTGAGTGATCACGTTGCGCAGATCGTTGGAGGAGAGTGCCACCTTCGCACCCCCTTCAGGCGCATGGCAAGGCCAAGCGCCGGGGTGGTCAAGTGAGAGCGCCACCTTCGCACCCCCTTCAAGGCGCATGGCAAAGCCAAGCGCCGGGGTGGTCAAGTGAGAGTGCCACCTTTGCACCCCCTTCAAGGCGCATGGCAAAGCCAAGCGCCGGGGTGGTCAAGTGAATGCTGCACCCCCTGATCTCCCGATCAGTAGTGGGGGAACAACATTTAAAGTGATTTGAACGAACCTCAGACGCACAACCAGAGGAGGCGCGGGAGTTCAAGACCACTGGGTTTGCCTTGCTCGACTTGGTTGTGAACGCAATAGATGCGCCCAAGTGAGACAAGGACTTTGAAGGTCGGCTCGTTTTTGGTGCAGCAGCACCTGAGTCGACCTTATACAGCTTACCATCAGCAGCGCGCATGATTGTGAACGCATGCTTCTGGTTTACTGTTGGCATAGCACGTTTGCGGCGCATGGCCCGTGCCGCCTTGGACTTCTTCGTACCAGCCCGTGGGGCGCATAGTACTCAGAGTCCAAATTATCCTCGCCATGACAGCGAGTGAAGAGCTTGCAGCCGACCCAGAAGAAGAGAAGAACAACTGCAACTTGTGGCTCGAACGGGCTCCCTGGATAACGGGCTCCCTTTTCTTTATTTATTTTTTTGGTGCCCTTTTCAAAGGAGGCAAGAGGTCTCTATATATAGAGTGGAATGAGGCCTCCCTTCTTCTCCTTTCCGATGTGGGATTAAAAGAAAGATCCCTTCTTTTTCATGCTTCTACAATATGCTGTTGAGGCAATAGCCGCTTCTCGTCGGGCGCTTCTAATTCTGGGAGTCGAAGAAGGTCGTTGTTCTCTGTAGTAAGTTCGTTAGCGATGGCAATCCTTAAAGATAAAATTTGAATTTCCAGGGGTAGAACTGCTTCACAGCCGTACACCAAAGAGAAGGGTGTACAGCCTGTAGGGTTGCGGACCGTAGTACGATAGGCCCAAAGACATTCTCCAAGCTTTTCACTCCAGTTTCTTTTGTTAGTAGACACAAACTTCTTGAGAAGCTTGATGATAGTTTTGTTGAAAGCTTCAGCCAAGCCATTAGCAGCAGGATTGTAGGCTGTCGAAGCGACATTGTCAATCCGATGATCGTCATAGAACCTTGTGAACTTTTGGCTGATGAACTGAGGTACGTTGTCATGAATGATTCGTCGAGGTATACCAAATCAATAGATGACATGGTGTTTGACAAAGTTGATGACGCTGCTGGTTTTGACTTCAGCCAATGGTATAGCTTCGGCCCATTTGGAGAAGTAGTCGGTTATTGCCAGTATGAACCGATGTCCTCTAGAAGAAGGAGGATTGATGGGACCTATAATGTCCATGTCCCAAGCTTCAAAAGGCCAGGAAGCAGCAGTCGGATGAAGGAATTCTGACGGTTGATGAATGAAATCTGCGTGGATTTGACAAGCTCGACATTTTCTTGCATATTCGATGGCATCAGATACCATAGAGGGCCAGTAGTAACCCTTGCGTCGGATACGATCATGTAGTTTAGGACCAGGTTGATGTGCTCCGCAGACACCGTCGTGGGCTTCACGCAATACTTGTTTCGTTTCATCACCAGCAAGACAGCACAAGAGTAGACCGTCATAAGTCCGCCGGTAAAGAGTTTTGGTGGTCTGATTATAGTAGAATCGCAGAGACTGCCGACGAATACTCTTAGCTTCCTTGGGATCTTCAGGAAGTATGTCATAAACTACGAAGTCGATGAAAGGAGTTCTCCAATCTTCACTGATAACATTGACTTTAGTAAGATTACTGAACTCAATATTATGATTGTTTTCGATGCAGAACAATTCCCGATTAGAGACAACCACCACCTGCTGTCTCTTGATAGGGATGGCTAAGACTGCTGCAAGATTAGCTAAAGTATCGGCTTCAGTATTGCAAGCTCGACGGACATATTCGATGAAGAAGGCTTTGAATGATGTGGCCATGTTGATTGCCGCTTCATAGTAAGGTACTAGATCTTGACGGCAAACTTCATAGGTTCCTCTAACCTGATTAACAACCAGCTTAGAGTCGCCATAAATTTCAAGATATTCAATGTCCAGTTGTTTAGCTAACTGAAGACCAATGAGTAGAGCATTGTATTCTGCTACGTTGTTGGAACAAGGTTCATCTAAGGAGTAGGCTCTTTGGATAGTTGACCCATCTGGAGAAACAAGGACAACTCTAACTCCTGCAACAATGGCACCATTAGGTCCAATCCTGGATGCACCATCAAAGAATAGACGCCAAGTAAGAAATTCTTCGGAGATCATATTGGATTCCAATGTCTCGTCTGGAATTTTATCATAAAGTTTGGATGTCTCTGGAACAGGATGGGCTGCTAAGAAATCCGCCAGTGCTTGACCTTTGACAGACTTTTGAGGAACATATACCATGTCATATTGGGCTAGCAGAATGGCCCATATAGCCAGTCGAGAATTGAGGGTGCTAGGCTTCTTCATCAGTACCCGAAGAGGATTAACTCGGGATATGACATGAATAGTTTGGCCAATGATGTAATGCCTCGTCTTTTGAACAACAAACATAAGAGCTAGGCATTCCTTTTCAACCAGACTATAACGATGTTCAGCTCCAATCATAGTACGACTGAGATAGTAGATGGCTTGTTCGTGACCTTCTTTGTTCTTCTGGGCAAGTAAAGCACCCAATAAATGATCCATAGTGCGGACATACATTAAGAATGGTATACCTGAGATCGGTGGCACCAAGACTGGCGGGTTCATGAGATATCACTTTATATCGTCAAATGTTCGTTGACATTCTTCGGTCCAAATGAAAGATACACCCTTCTTCATTAGCTGAGTAAATGATCTGCAACGTCCAGACAGATTCGAAATAAATCTTCTGATGTACGCAAGTCGACCTTGGAATCCTCGTAGCTCTTTTAGATTGCGTGGAGGACGCATCTCTTGAATGGCTTTGATCTTCTCGGGATCCACGTGTATACCCTTAGAGGTAATGACGAAGCCGAGAAATTTGCCACTAGAGACACCCAAGAATGACTTGGTGGGATTCATTTTGAGTTGGTGTTGGCGCATGAGATTAAAGATAGTTCTCAAGTCTTAGATGTGATCTTCCTTTAGACGACTTTTGACAGCAATATCGTCGACGTAGCATTCGACAGTCTTGCGAAGATGTTCTCAAAAAATGGTACTCATGGCTCGTTGGTAAGTTGTACCAGCATTCTTGAGACCAAATGGCATTACAGTATAGCAGTAGACTCCGCGAGGAGTGCGGAAAGAAGTGTGTTTTTCATCTTCAGGATTCATCCGAATCTGATTGTATCCAGAGAATCCATCCATGAAAGATATTTGCTGAAACCCACAGGTGTTGTCAATCATGACGTCCGTGATAGGGAGAGGAAATTCATCTTTTGGACAGGCTTCATTAAGATCCCAAAAGTCGATGCAGACTCGAACTTTTCCGGTTTTCTTTAGAACTGGGACGACATTGGCTACCCAATCAGGATGCTGCTCTTCTCGGATAAAGCCACAAGCGATTAGCTTCTTGACTTTATCGTCGATTGCGTCCATCATTTCTGGCTTGAAATGCCGTTGTTGCTGTTTGACCGATTTTGCATTAGGCAGGATATTCAATTTGTGAGTAGCAACTTTGGGATCTAGACCTGGCATGTCTTCATAGCTCCAGGCAAAGACGTCAATGTATTCTTGAATAAGAAGAATTAATTCTTGCTTATCTACCTCTGGAAGGTTCTTGCTGATGAATATTGGACGAGGTGACCCGCTCTCTCCTACGTCAATTTGAACCAATTGATCTTCGGTAGGGGGTTCCCGTTGTTCGAATCGGAGTTCCCATTGAGTATCCATTCGTTGAGCCCAAGGATCTGTTTCGGGATTTTTTTCAATATCCTCGTCATAGCCTTCTGGAAGTTCAACGGAGACCATGTTAGAAGATACGATCAATCGATGAATTTGATCGATGCTGGTGTCAGTGTAATGTTCCAAATTCATGATACATATTTAGTGTACATATACGTGTTTTGGACCCATATTTTATTTAGTCATGATTAGTTATCTTGGTTTATTTTGCATTGGCTTGGTTTTATTGGCATTGATAGGCTTGGTTTATTTCATGGTTCATTTGGTTTAAATTGCTAGAGAGAGAGTTTATTGGCCTTGACTTGGTTCACCTTGGTTTATCTTGGCTTGGTTTATTTTGGGTTTGACATGGAGAACCACCACCCTACTATAAATATCAACTTCCCTCTCTCTCTCCTCAATTATTTTCTTCATCTTCTTTCTCATTACTCTTTCCTCTCCACCATTAACACACCACCAACCTAGGCAAGTTGCATCTTGCTATCAATTGAGGGCTACATTTTATTTGTCTAATAGCTTTATTAGCTCATTTTAAGCAACATTAGAACTTGGGTTTTCTCCATTTGGAGCTTAGAATTTTGTAGATCTAGGATTGAAGTATTTTCAGATTTTTGTGGTTTTGATCTATAAAACTTGTTCATTTTTATGTTTTGATTGTTCCATGTTGTAGAGAATTTAATTTTACCCAACTTAGACCTTTGCAAAGTAGATTTTCAATGAGATTTGACCTAGTTATGGTCTTTTGAAAATTTGAGTTCCATGGCCATTTGTTCTCAGCCTTGGGGAAGAAGACCCCCTGTCCCGAGCGCAATCCAGCTAGCCCAGCGCTTTTTAGCGTTGGCTCCACTCACCCGGTCTAGCCCAGCGCTCTTTAGCGCTGGCGCTGCCCAGCCCAGCGCCTCTTGGTGCTGGCGCTCTCCATTTCCCCAGCGCAATACAGTGTTGGCACAATCCAGTGCTGGCGCAATCCAGTGCTGGCGCAATCCAGCCTGGCGCAACCCAGCCTAGCGCGGTCCAGCTTGCCCCTTCCCAGCGCAGTCTGACTCAGGCGCAACCTGAGACATGCGCAACCTAGTCTTGCGCAGTCTAGTGCCTGGCGCAACATGACTTGGCCTGACTCTTCCCAGCGCAGCTCACCCTGGCGCAACCTGACCCTGGCTGCCCAGCGCAGTCTAGTCTTGGCACCTGTTTACATTATATTTTATTTCATCTTCTTTTAGTGCATGGTATTTCCTGTTTATATCCTTACGCCTTTTGACACGACATTGACATGAGCATAATGTGAGCATAGCATGGTTGATGTATTGAATTCTGTGAGCAACTTGATAGTGACCCGGGGTGGTGCACTCCAGATAAGTGAATGGCATAGTTTATTGAGCGCCGTTACGACGGCTCTATTGACATGATAATGTAATATTGACCTGGACACCGTGGGTGACTTGTAAATGTATTGATAAATGAACCAGTGTGTCTTGCATCATGTCTAGAGCATGGATCCCTGAGTACCACGGTCAGGGGTACATATTAAAATAAACTAAGGTTAATGACTAGAATAATTTACTAGTCATGAAGAGATGTTCTCCAGTTACAGGCGATCCCGTTATTCCGGCCGCAAATGTTTGGACTTGTAGCCTGCCGACGAGTATGGCACATTTCCAGCCCACGGTTATGTGGGGCACTTTCCGTTGTCACTTTAAATGATTGAATGATTGTCACCCTAGTGTATTGTTCTCTCTCTGATTGTCACTTTTAATGATTGAACTCTATTGTCACTCTAGTGTATTGCTCTATCTCTGATTGTCACTTTAATAATCGAACTCTCTAAATTGTCACTATAAAGTTCGCCTGGATAACCTGGATAGCTGCAGGGCCTGTGACTACTTGGAGCATCTCATTGCATCTTGCTAGTAACTAGGATTGTGATAACCCTAGTTAGTTAATGTTGACAGCCGTAGGCAATGATTGGCCGTGATTGATTGGATGGAGTCTAGTCCAGTATAGTATTGTCTAGAAGTGATTGATTGAAAGATTGTACCAGAATGATTGAATGATTGAATGATTGTCACTCCATTGTTACTATAATGATTGTACTCTATTGTCACTCTAGCGTATTGTACTCTATTGTCACTCTAGCGTATTGTACACTTCATTGTCACTTTTATCATTGTACTCTCTCATTTTTACCTTAATGATTGTCACCTTTAGCAATAAATGATCAGAGACTAAGTTCTGTTCAGGCGAAGGGTTACAATCTCGGTCCTTGTTTGGTTTAAGGATTGTAACCTGGCTTCCGGAATAGTACCTTCGTCTTCTCTTCATATACTGCCCAGCTATATTTTATTTAGCATGATTCTCCATTTGTCTTATGTCAATGATGCTTCACTTAGTTATTTTCTCTGATTGGGATAAGTGCATTGGTAGTGCACAAACCCCAATCTGTGTTACTTATTGTTTTCTTACATGTTGAATGCTAATGATTTGTTGGTTTTAGTCCTAAGTGAAGCTTCCTTTGTGGCACTTGCTCTTTCTGGGGTCTGACCCAGCTGGTTTTGTATGGCCAGATACCGGAGCAGCACCAAAGGATCTCCCTGCTTTCCAGCCCGATGGTGACCACCAGGCCTAACCAGGGCATCGAGTGGGTTTCTTTTGTTCTCCCACTGTAATATTATAAATTATTCTTTTGAGGCATTTAGCCGACGAGCAAGTGTTAGCTCGATTGCAGCTTTTACTTATTGTCTGCCTACGGGCTGTAACATGATTGACAAGCCCCGGGGGTTGATCATGTATGACTGAACTCTTGCTAGTCCTCATATTTTGTAACGACTAGCTTCATGATTATTTCGAATATGTAATGTATGGGACACCTTACTATTGTGTATTTGGTGGTCTGACATCTTGTAACTATTATTTGTTGGTTGAGATTGAGACAATAGGCTATTTTATGACCTTAAGAGACTGATGGATTGTAGTAAAACTCTCACATATCTAGACAATCGTGACCGTATAGCGGCTTAGATTCCATTCCGTTATACGTAGCTGGCTATGTACGCCCCCGCTCTCCAGTATTCTGGTTCTGGGGCATGACATGGTTTAAGTGGTGGCCCATGCAGGTCTTGTTAATCAAGATGTATGAGAGTTTACCGGATAGATGTCTCAATCTGTACTCTCCTTTGATCTCCACTCGTATCTTTTTATCTCCTTGGATCCCTGACTTGATAACATGCTTGCATCATTGTTCTATCCTGGTCCTTCCTTAATATTCTTGATGTCATTACTTCAGTGGCATCGTTTCTGTTGATCAGCTAGAAGAAGTTCGGCCGGCAGCCCAGCAACAGCAAGAAGATCAAGATCAGTCCTCAGCAGCAGCCTCCCGAGCCATGCCTCCTGGAGAACCAGTGCCTCCAGTCCAGCCAGTTCAGCCAGCAGGGTCAGAGGATAGGGTCTTGATAGGGCTCATCCATGAGTTGCTTGCGTCTCAGGACCGTCGAGGTGATGCCCTGCACCATGTAGTACAAGATGCTATGAGTGGAAGTGGTCCTCGACGGAATAGTACGGTCAACAGTTTCAAGCGCCTGAACCCTCCATTCTTCGATGGCAGCGAGGACGCCATTGCTGTCGATGCTTGGCTACAGGATACAGAGGTGATTCTCGAAGCCACGAAGACTCCAGAAGACGAGAATGTGGCTGTGGTACGCCTACAGTTATTGGATCTAGCCCGCAGTTGGTGGGCCGCACAAGCAGTGGGATTGGCAATACCTGTCTCTTGGGCAGTGTTCAGCGAGAAGTTCCAGACCAAGTATTATGATGCAGTGGCTCGATATGACTTGCAGACCAGGTTCAGTAATCTTAAGCAGATGGGAAGGACGGTCGACGGTTATGCGGCCGAGTTTTCCAGACTCAGTCGGTTTGCTCCCACCTTGGTGGCAACCGAGTTTGACCGAGCGCAGAGGTTCCAGCAGGGACTTCACCTGGAGATTATATTGGCAGTAGAACAGTTCGAGCATCAGACCTATGATGCGGTGTTGCGAGCAGCGAGGAGGCACGAGTATACCTCCCAGAGAATAGTGGACAGGACCGGAGGTCGAAAGCAGTCCCATAGTCAAATAAATCAGTCTTCGGCACCACCCCAGCAGCTAGGACTTTAACTATTGGAGCTCCGAGGCGAGCAGCTTCAGTTACGCCGGACCAGCACTCAACCCTAACGTACCCTCAGCAGCAGCAGCAGAAGCAAGCGCAGTCTTTCGCCGTGGGCTGTTCTTATTGTGGGAAGCCTGGACACGTGATAGCGGAGTGTCGCAAGGCGTTGGGATTGTGTTTATTATATGGAGCACCGGACCATAGGGTGGGGTCCTGTCCATTCAGAGTTGGTTCAACATCGATAGAATCTAGTCCCTCGGTTAGGGGACCAGCACCAGCACCAGTACCGGCACCAGCTCCAGTTCACCAGCAACAGCAGTTCCCGTTCCCGAGGCCATTGCCGACTCAGGCCCAGACTTTTCAGCCACAGAACCCGCGACAGTTTGCCCTAGCCCAGGCTCATGCTCAGAATCGTCCGAGAGGTATATGTGTCCTCTCATCTTGCTTTTCTACCGTCATTATGCGGGGTGCATGACGTATTTCATGTTTCCTAATTGCGACAAAACATCCCGGACCCGAGCCATATCCTAGGTCATTCGAAACTGGTTATTGGTACCAACCTTTTCGTATGAGAAGAGGCCCGTGTCCATGTTTGACCAAAGAGAGAGACCTCAAGCGCAAGACTAACAGTTCAGTCCGTGTTGCTTAGAGTCATCCCTCTTTGGGAGAGTCAAACTTGGGAGCATGAGGATGATATCTGATCAGGTCATCCCGGCTGGTTTGACTCGTAAGGTGTAATATCTTCCTTATGCCTTACGCTTCGAATCCTTGCTTGCATGAATGATTGTATGATTGATTGGTAGTGGTAGATTGCCTATGATAGAATAGCTTTTCCTTACATTTCTAGCCTCTTGATTAAATTTCGAGGACAAAATTCTTTTAAGGTGGGTAGGATGTAATGTCCCAAATTCGTGATACGTATTTAGTGTATGTATACGTGTTTTGGACCCATATTTTATTTAGTCATGATTAGTTATCTTGGTTTATTTTGCATTGGCTTGGTTTTATTGGCATTGATAGGCTTGGTTTATTTCATGGTTCATTTGGTTTAAATTGCTAGAGAGAGAGAGTTTATTGGCCTTGACTTGGTTTACCTTGGTTTATCTTGGCTTGGTTTATTTTGGGTTTGACATGGAGAACCACCACCCTATTATAAATATCAACTTCCCTCTCTCTCTCCTCAATTATTTTCTTTATCTTCTTCCTCATTACTCTTTCCTCTCCACCATTAACACACCACCAACCTAGGCAAGTTACATCTTGCTATCAATTGAGGGCTACATTTTATTTGTCTAATAGCTTTATTAGCTCATTTTAAGCAACATTAGAACTTGGGTTTTCTCCATTTGGAGCTTGGAATTTTGTAGATCTAGGATTGAAGTATTTTTGGATTTTGGTGGTTTTGATCTATAAAACTTGTTCATTTTCATGTTTTGATTATTCTATGTTGTAGAGAATTTAATTTTACCCAACTTAGACCTTTGCAAAGTGGATTTTCATTGAGATTTGACCTAGTTATGGTCTTTTGAAAATTTGAGTTCCATGGCCATTTGTTCTCAGCCTTGGGGAAGAAGACCCCCTGTCCCGAGCGCAATCCAGCTAGCCCAGCGCTCTTTAGCGCTGGCGCCACTCACCCGGTCTAGCCCAGCGCTCTTTAGCGCTGGCGCTGCCCAGCCCAGCACCTCTTGTTGCTGGCGCTCTCCATTTCCCCAGCGCAATCCAGTGCTGGCGCAATCCAGTGCTGGCGTAATCCAGCCTGGCGCAACCCAGCCTAGCGCAGTCCAGCTTGCCCCTTCCCAGCGCAGTCTGACTCAGGCGCAACCTGAGACATGCGCAACCTAGTCTTGCGCAGTCTAGTGCCTGGCGCAACATGACTTGGCCTGACTCTTCCCAGCGCAGCTCACCCTGGCGCAACCTGACCCTGGCTGCCCAGCGCAGTCTAGTCTTGGCACCTGTTTATATTATGTTTTATTTCATCTTCTTTTAGTGCATGGTATTTCCTGTTTATATCCTTACGCCTTTTGACACGACATTGACATGAGCATAATGTGAGCATAGCATGGTTGATGTATTGAATTCTGTGAGCAACTTGATAGTGACCCGTGGTGGTGTACTCCAGATAAGTGAATGGCATAGTTTATTGAGCGCCGTTACGACGGCTCTATTGACATGATAATGTAATATTGACCTGGACACCGTGGGTGACTTGTGAATGTATTGATAAATGAACCAGTGTGTCTTGCATCATGTCTAGAGCATGGATCCCTGAGTACCACGGTCAGGGGTACATATTAAAATAAACTAAGGTTAATGACTAGAATAATTCACTAGTCATGAAGAGATGTTCCCCAGTTACAGGCGATCCCGTTATTCCGGCCGCAAATGTTTGGACTTGTAGCCTGCCGACGAGTAGGGGACATTTCCAGTCCACTGTTATGTGGGGCACTTTCCATTGTCACTTTAAATGATTGAATGATTGTCACCCTAGTGTATTGTTCTCTCTCTGATTGTCACTTTTAATGATTGAACTCTATTGTCACTCTAGTGTATTGCTCTCTCTCTGATTGTCACTTTAATGATCGAACTCTCTAAATTGTCACTATAAAGTTCACCTGGATAACCTGGATAGCTGCAGGGCCTGTGACTACTTGGAGCATCTTATTGCATCTTGCTAGTAACTAGGATTGTGATAACCCTAGTTAGTTAATGTAGACAGCCGTAGGCAATGATTGGCCATGATTGATTGGATGGAGTCTAGTCCAGTATAGTATTGTCTAGAAGTGATTGATTGAAAGATTGTACCGGAATGATTGAATGATTGTCACTCCATTGTTACTATAATGATTGTACTCTATTGTTACTCTAGCGTGTTGTACTCTATTGTCACTCTAGCGTATTGTACTCTATTGTCACTCTAGCGTATTGTACACTTCATTGTCACTTTTATCATTGTACTCTCTCATTTTTACCTTAATGATTGTCACCTTTAGCAATAAATGATCAGAGACTAAGTTCTGTTCAGGCGAAGGGTTACAATCTCGGTCCTTGTTTGGTTTAAGGATTGTAACCTGGCTTCCGGAATAGTACCTTCGTCTTCTCTTCATATACTGCCCAGCTATATTTTATTTAGCATGATTCTCCAGTTGTCTTATGTCAATGATGCTTCACTTAGTTATTTTCTCTGATTGGGATAAGTGCATTGGTAGTGCACAAACCCCAATCTGTGTTACTTATTGTTTTCTTACATGTTGAATGCTAATGATTTGTTGGTTTTAGTCCTAAGTGAAGCTTCCTTTGTGGCACTTGCTCTTTCTGGGGTCTGACCCAGCTGATTTTGTATGGCCAGATACCGGAGCAGCACCAAAGGATCTCCCTGCTTTCCAGCCCGATGGTGACCACCAGGCGTAACCAGGGCATCGAGTGGGTTTCTTTTGTTCTCCCACTGTAATATTGTAAATTATTCTTTTGAGGCATTTAGCCGACGAGCAAGTGTTAGCTCGATTGCAGCTTTTACTTATTGTCTGCCTACGGGCTGTAACATGATTGACAAGCCCCGGGGGTTGATCATGTATGACTGAACTCTTGCTAGTCCTCACATTTTGTAACGACTAGCTTCATGATCATTCCGAATATGTAATGTATGGGACACCTTACTATTGTGTATTTGGTGGTCTGACATCTTGTAACTATTATTAGTTGGTTGAGATTGAGACAATAGGCTATTTTTTGACCTTAAGAGACTGATGGATTGTAGTAAAACCCTCACATATCTAGACAGCCGTGACCGTATAGCGGCGTGGATTCCATTCCGTTATATGTAGCTGGCTATGTACGCCTCCGCTCTCCAGTATTCTGGTTCTGGGGCGTGACAGTCAGAATCCCAGGATCTGGAATCAGAAGAGTTAGAGCGCTCCTCGCTATCGGATTCGGAGACTGCTGGGGATAATATCAGAGGTGAAGCATATCCGAGACCTCTTTTGGTCCTGCTATAGTACATCTCTGATTTTCCTTTCGGAACAGCCGTACGGATAGGAGTTCTTCTACCCTTGCCGTAGTTGAGGCCATTCTTGAAGTCATAACCCATCTTCCGGATGATGTCTTTTGATTGTTGACTGTAACGACGAAGTTGAAGATGCCCCGTATCGTTACTTTTGCTATCATCCGTATAGCTGAATTGTTGTTCTGGTCCTTTACTAAAAAGTATTGGACTCTCGCCTTTCTTTCGAGAAGGGACAACAAAGTATGAATCATCCGGGTGTTCGAGTAAGACTTCTGTTTGAAGAGACTGTACAATTCCCATTGTAAATGACTGAAAGCTATCTAAAATATCCAAATAGCACTTAGCATGATAAATGACATCAGTATACTGGAAAGTAGATGCTTTTTCATTGATTTGTACATCTGTATTTACAGCAGGACCTTTAGCCTTAGCAGACTTGGTCAGATTGATTACAAGAGGGGGAGAAGAAGAACGTGGAGGAGGATTGGACTTGTTACGACGGAGGTCGATAACAAGCGGCTCAGAGGAGGTGAGCTCCCTTTTTTCCTTGTTATGAGATAAATCAATAACAAGTGGCTCAGAAGAGATGAGCTGCCTTTTTTCTTGTTACGACGTAAGTCAATAACAAGTGGCTCAGAAGAGGTGAGCTCCTTTTTATCCTGACCATCATCAGTTGGTTGCTTCTGGACTGGCAAGTGAATAGCCAGTGGTTTGGAGGATTGAGGACGAGAAACACGCCCTTTGACAGGTATGATGAGGGTGTCATTAGGCACTGCTTCTTGTTCTTCTTCGGTGTCCAGAGACAATACTACTTTCATGAACTCATCCTTGTACATAAGAGCATCGTTGCAGTATGCTTCAACACCTTTGAAAGGATAGAGATAAGCAACCTCCTTTTGAACCTCTCCATTGTCATCGACATATTTGAAACATTGATGGAGAGTCGAAGGAACAATGTTGTGTTCATGTAAGAATGGTCTCCCCAACAGAGCATTGTAAGAACAACCATGGTTGTCTATGATGTAGAAGGTGACCTTTGTGCGAAGATTGCCTATTTGGAGTTTTAGGCGAATCTTGCCCAGAGGTTCACTTCTTCCTTGGTTGAACCCGATGATGGTGGTGATTGTACGGGAAAGACTATGCACTGGGATCTTCAGTGCATCTAATATTGTCTTCGGCATGATGCTGAGGGCAGACCCAGGATCTATCAGAATACGATCGACTTTCATCGAGTCGACATATCCTGTATAGTATAGAGGACGGTCATGCCTATTGTCTTCCATCAGCATGTCATCCTGTGTGAAGGTAATATTTGGAATTAACTCCAACACACTGTGACAATGGAGGCAAGAGACTGGCTCTGCTTTTGGCTTCTTCAGAAGGGCTAGACAGGTTTCCGCTTGCATGAGAGCTTCACTCAGAGTTTTCCGAGTTTCTTTGGAGAGACGCAAGAGCTCGAAGATTGACAGTCTGGCCGGTGTATTGGCTAGTTGAGCCAAGATATCAAAGTTGTATGGCTTTTCAAGTCCAGAAGGAGATGACTTCTTCAAAGGTTTGTCGAAGCGGACTTGTTGTTTGCCTTTGTCGGCTACTGTCGGCTTAGGGGGAATGGGTTCTACAACTGGTGAAGACACAGCAGGGATGCCCTCAGTAGAAGCAGGTTGTACTGGAGCAGACTAAAAAGAAGAAGCAGGATTTTCTTGAGTCTCGGAAAGTTTCCGTAGATAGGCTTTCCCTAATCTGGTACCCAGCAGGATTTCCTCGTCAACTATGGGGTCAAAAGACACCATATTGCAGATTTTTATTTTGCCCTTAGAGCGTTCTTTCTTCTTGGAGGAAGAGGGAACTTCGAACTCTGAAGCAAGATCAGGGTGAATCCACATAATCTCGCCATTGTCAAGAGACAAGGGGACAAGACCTTCACTTCGTGGAGGAGGAAGATTCTTAATCTCAAGAGTAGCTTTGGGGATAGGGATGACACCGTGCTGTACCATCTGCGGAGGGAAGTCACCGAACTGAACTGAGACCATGTTTGCGATAACCGTCTTTCCGTCTTGCTGCAGAGTGACAACACCAGCGTTGACTAGCTCCTGAATTTTGCCTTTGAGCACGTAACATGCTCGAGTGGGATGCCCAATGAACCTGTGATAGACACAGTACTTAGGATGATCAGTCTTACCGACCTCATCAGGCTTCTTCGGGTCTGGGAGTTGGAGCTCATTACTTTTGATCAAGCAATCAAAGATGCTCACGGTGTCATTTTCGTCAAAGGAGTACCTCCACTTTCGGACGAGGTTCCCTTGGTGGAGGTACAGAAGGAGTAAAAGTAGACGTAGGTGGAGCTACGTTGACCGCCAGAGATTCTTTGTTCTTCAGGTTGATGTTCAAAGTTTCTTTTTCCTTGCGGTTGTTTTGGCGATTACCACCACCCGATGTCTGATGTTCATCCCGGTCGGGGTTAGACATGTGTACCCCTAGCTGTTTGAATTTGTCAGCACTAACTTCAGCTGCTTTAGCGTTGACAATGAAGGATGGCCAGTCTTGGAACTGAGTTGACCCCGTCCACATGCTGATAATAGGCAAAAGATTTATCTTGTAGGTGTCTATAGTGACAGCGGCCGGAGTTCCAGGAGGCATTTTTAAAGCTTCTCGGCGGAACCTTTCAATGAAACTCTCAGCGGTTTCATTATGCTTTTGTTTGATTTTATTGAGGGCTGACATGGTCATGTCATTGATCCCCTCATAGAATCGTTCCAAGAAGATTTGTTTTAGACCTGAGAAAGAAGTGATACAGCCATCGGGCAAGCTTCTGTACCAATCGTATGCCACACCGGCTAAACAGCCGACGAATACCCTGGTAAGAAGAGCGTCATTTGGCTGAAGTTGGACAATCATTACCTCAAAGTGGTTAATGAACTGACTGGGAGAAGTGCTGCATTGACAGGCACCGACGATGCTATGATCTCAGGATTTGTAGCAGGTACAGTCGGTGGTACTATATGTTGGGCCACGATGATAGAATGCATACTTGCAACCATTTCAGCCATGGTCTTCAACTTGTCTTCTAGTACAGCTATTCGTTGTTCTTGACTAGCTGAACTAGAAGCATCTGGGTCTTCAGTGACAACATAAGCTGTCACTTCTCTAGGTACAGTGGAGGACACTGTCTGTTCCGAACTTTTACTGTATGCATCATAGTCGGAGAAAGAATCATCTCCTGAGGGAGAAAGAGGGAGATGACCATGAGGATCTTGAAGATTCTTTTGACCGATTGTGTCTCGGCTTCGGGATCTAGTATGTCAAAATACTCCTTCAGAAGATTCTTGGAGTAGATCTAAATACCGCTGGCTGGGCTTGCGAGGCTTGCCGTGCTTGTAGAAGCATGGAATTTCACAGCCAGAAAGCCCATGCGCCAGGTACTATATGCGCCAGAACTCAGACAGCAAAATCAAATAAGCCATTCGAAGAAGGACTTTTTATTTATATATAAAAGTCTATTACATGGCTAGAAAAGGTTGTACAAAGGAGAATTTCTACAAAAGAAAGATCCTAGATCTATAGTCAGCGGCCACCATGCGCCTCCAGATAGGCGCAGCGGCCACCATGCGCCTCCAGATAGGCGCAGCGGCCACCATGCGCCTCCAGATAGGCGCAGCAACCACCATGCGCCTCCAGATAGGCGCAACAACCACCATGCGCCTTCCGATAGGCGCAGCAGTCACCATGCGCTGTCAGTTAGGCGCAGCAGTCACCATGCGCTGTCAGTTAGGCGCAGCAGATGCCATGTGCCTCCAGCCAGACGTATCCCACCATCTCTTTAGCAGCTCAGTTATGTGCATCTAGCTCAGTTATGTGCATCCCTTCAGCAGCTCAGTCATATGCAACTCTTCCAACCAGGCTCACCTGGCCGAGCAGAGCCCAGTTATGTGCTGCTCTTCCAGCCAGGGTCACCTGATAAGTGCTTCGATTACACAAAGCATTTAACCCTCTGGCTGGAACCAAGGAAGAGAAGAGCACGGCAAAGCTGTGGCCAGGGGAGGCTTCGAAAGAGCCTCCAAAGACCAAGGAAGACCGTGATCAAAATCATGGTACAAGGAGCTTTCAACACAATCAAAGGGGCGACACCCACTTTGAAGGAAGAGAGAACCTAGCACCGCCATTCCAATCTACGGCTCTTCCGGAACAACGGAGACGAGGCCCGAACATCCTTATCTTTGGATGCAACAGGCACCTTCTGCCTGCCTCAGAAGCCCTCGACTCTGTCTTTTGGATGTAACAGTCACCTTCAAGTGCATCGAAGATAACACGACGTCTCATCTTCACCTTCGGGAGCACTTCGTCAACAGAATGATCCAAGTTCATGTTGGAATTACGAGAGGGAACGAGGAACAAACCTTCTCTCCATGCCACTATTTATAGGCCGGGCAAATCAAACCCATGCGCCAAATGGATGACTCTCCGAATTCTGTGCAATGAATTTGCATTAAATGGATGAACCGGACGCCTCGAATTCAGCCAAACGGCTATTTATAGCACTCGAGGAGCGAGACAGCCGCGTCATTAAAGGACATGTCGGATGCTCCAGCCAAACAGCGCATCACATGGACGCGCCCTCCAGCATCAGGTGCATCACACAGACGCGCCCTACAGTACCCGGCGCATCACAGGGGATGCGCCCCCCTCACATCTCCATGCCGAGTGGAACACCAACCAATGTGCCCACTCAGCTGTCCATCGAACGTCACAAACATTAAATGCTGAACTGACACCAGAGTTGGCAGCACGCTTCCCAAAGTCTGAACAGTTGACAGCTTTTTCAGAGAACGAAGCGTCAGCAACGTCAGCATCATCATGACTCTATTCCGACGGCTACTGCCACGTGGCCATCCGCATGCGCCTCTACGGCCATGCGTCCAAATCGCTATGTGCCTCTACGGCCATACGTCCAAACCAGCATGCGCCTCAAAAGCCATACGCCTCAGACCCTTCACTGATCCCTAAAGACAGAAGAAGAGTCTCCAGTTGAAACTTTACATGCGCCTCAAAAGCCATGCGCCCCAGACTGATCTCTAATCCCGAAAGACAGAAGGAAAGTCGCCTGCATGCGCCTCAAAAGCCATGCGCTCTAAACAGTTTGTAACCCCTAAAGGTTATGAGTCGCAGCCTCCTCCTGTGCCCAATCAAGGCGCAGCTCACCAGATTACTTCCCCCCACCAAATCCGAGATCTTCGAGCCATAGGTCGATGACACGTGTCCTTTGACTCAACTTGTCCAAGATTTCAGCAACAGAAAGATCTTCTCCTCTGCTACGTGCCGGCTCACAACAGCAGTATGAAGAGTTCTCCCCCTCAATCAGGGCACATCATCTACGCGCCTCCATCAACAACCTCCACGTGGCGTCCCCACACCGACACATCACACATGTGCGCATGAGCAGCCAACCTGCAAATCTATAAATAGAAGGATCGTCTCCTTCACACACACACAGAATCCACAACGAACATACAAGGAATCATCAGAGAGACAGATACAGACACTCAACGTCTTCCTCCTCTCAGCAAGCTCCAGCACCCAGAGCAATCCACACCTTCAGAGAACCGATAACCGTCGTCAGCCCGTCAACGGAGTCAACGCATTACCACTCGCTCCATTGGCACTAAGGACCCAGCTTAAACAAAAGTATACTCCTAGGACTACATCTAAGTCCTACATTGTAACACTGTTCTGTTTGTATTAAAGTTTTCAATCAAACAATTTTAATGGCAAACAAGCTGGAGCTTCTTGGAGGACCTCTGGAGTGTTTGAAGGCACTCGGTCGAGGAAGAAGTTCTTGGAGGAAGCTGGGGGTAGCCAGACCCTTGTCGAGCCTCCTTCCGAAGACGAAGATGTCCAAAGCACAGCTGCGGCGGATCTTCATCATCAAGGCGAGGCTAGTCTCCCTGAAGCCCCTCAAAATGAGGATGTCCTCCAGGACACCGCCGGGGGTAGTTCTGGAAATGAAGAGGTCCTTCAAGACGGAGCTGAGGGCAATCAGACCCTTGCAGATGCGCCTATTGAAGATGAACTCCAGAATGTGGCTGGGGGTGGCCAAACACCAGGAGAAGTAACTCCCCCGCATGAGAGTGAGGCCGAAAGCGAAGCCTCAACCCATCCATCCACTCCTGGCCGTGTCAGGACAGTATACATGGCTGGGGATGATGTGAGTCTGATGCGCCGTCACAGGACATAGTCCAGCGCATAGACTCATTAGAGGGAGGTCTCAAAACCCTCTCTGCCTCTATGCAAGCACTGACTCAAGCAGTATTTGAGATGCGGTCGGCCTTGATCAGGACACCTTCAACTGGTCCTGACCCAGGAGCTAATGGGGAGTCGAGTGTGCCCCTCCAACGGGCGCCCTCGGATACAGAAGCACCTCGGACCTCGGAGCCCTCAAACGCTCCAATCCAGATGGTACCTCCTTCCCCGACTCCTAGCTCTACGGAGGATGTAGTCGAAATGATCAAAGACCTGCGGGAGCGCTTCGAGTCCAAGAACAGGCAAGAGGAACGCCAGAAGATGGGCATTCCCCAGCCTTATCCCCTCGAGTGGAACAAGGTGGTTTATCCCCCAAAGTATAAACCACAAACACTCACCCCATACGACGGGAAGGACTCTCCGCGACGGTACCTGACGTACTTCCAGTCACAGACAGGGCATCTTCCAAAGGAGGACGCGCTCCTCACCAGTATCTTTGTCGGGGCCCTGAAAGGGGTAGCGTATGACTGGTACTGCAGTCTCCCCGACAATTCCATATCGTCCTTCGACGACCTGACGCGCCTCTTCCTCGACCGCTTCTATGACGGCGGGAAAGACATGACGATGGCGTCTCTCATAAAGATACGCCAGAAGGAAAAGGAAACGGTTCGGGTGTTCATCGAACGCTTCCGACAGGCCTGCTTCAGGCTACCTCCAGGCATGCCAGAACATGCGCTCCTCTCCGCTTGCAGCATGAATATGTTGCCCGCAGTGAAACTCTGGCTCAACTCTACTCCCCCTCCTGACTGGAGCTCCCTGATCATCGAAGCTGAAGCTGCAGAAAAGAAGGCGGCCAATGCACGTCTTCTGGGTGTCAGCTTCCCCGCCTTCGACGATAAGGGGAAAAAGTCCGCAGCTAACAGCTCCGGACGAGAAGCAAAGGGGAAACAGGCATTGACTGTTAATGCCTCGAAAGGCGCATCTGCGCCTACTCAGAAACCTCCACTGGCACCGAGACCCAAGGAGGTTTATTCATTCAATGATGACGACACCCTGCAACTTTTCGAGATACTGAAGCAGGGTGACAAGATCAAACTATCGGACCCAAAATGGCCCGATGAAGTCGGGAAAGTGGACAACCCGAGGTACTGTCACTACCATCGGTTTGTCGAACATCCGACCAAGGACTGTTACGTCCTCAAGAATTACATCCAGCGCATGATCAATGCGGATGTAATCTCTGTCGACTATGAAGAGAAGACAGTATCAGCCAATATGGTTTCGCTTCAGTTCGGCACCTTGCCACCAACTACCATACAAGATGGCGTCGTCCCCATCCCTAAGGCGACAATGGAGGTGGTAAACTTACCACCTACCCGTGACAATGTGAGTGGACTCACCCCGCTCACCACATCTCGAGGAGAGGTCCTCTGGGTTCACCCCGACCTCGTCTCCGAGGTGACTCAATCGGAGGTACGCCCTACCTCCAAATCAAAAGGCAGGAAGATCAAGTCTTATCGTACCGTCTCTTCTTCAGCAGAAGAGGCACTTCCAGTGCAAACACGTGCACAACAGAACTCCTAGTCCGGCGAAGCCGCTGCCGAGGTGGTGCCTTCTAGCCCCATCCCTGAGGAGGGTCCATCTAAGCCCTCAGCAGCCAATAAGCAGAAGCAGGTGGAGGCCCATTTTGACAGACCTCTACGAAAGGAGAATGCTTCGGGGCTGTCCAAGCCTCACAACTTTGACATTCTGGCACAACTAGCCAGTACACCTGCACGCCTGTCTTTGTTCGAGCTCCTGCGTCTTTCTAAAGACTCCCGAGAAGCTCTCTGCGAAGCTCTGAAGGACGCTGAATCCTTTCTCAGTCAGGTCAAGCAGCCTGAAGACCTCCCAACTACTTGTGCGCATTATCATTGCACGGATGAAGTTATCCCAAACATAACTTTCACCCAACAAGACATGCTGCTCAAGCATCACCGACATAACCGACCGCTGTATTACACAGGGTACATTGGCTCGGTCAAGGTGAGCCGGATTCAGATCGATCCTGGGTCTTCCCTAAGCATCATCCCTAAGGCGCTGCTATCTAAGCTGGGGATCCCGATGTACCGGCTGGCGCCCTCCAATACAACCATCAGTGGCTTCAATGCTAGCAAGAGCGAGCCACTGGGCAAGATCCGACGGAAGTACCACATTGGCAGCCTCAAAACTGAGGTGACTTGTTATGTGGTAGATGCCGAAGTCAACTACAACATCCTGCTCGGTCGACCATGGCTACACGAGTACATGGTGGTGCCCTCCACGCTCCACCAGTGTATGAAGTATGTATCCACTAATGGCGTCATCCGGACGGAGTTTGCAGACATCGATCCTTTCAAAGGGATTGAAGCCTACTTCACCGATTCTGACTTGTACAAACCCATTGACGAGGAGAAAGCCAACGACGCTGATGTTGAGGCAGAGACGGCAACAGAGCCGGACATGGAGCCTGAGACGACTCCCGACGCCCCCTTGAAAATTCGACTGAAGGGGAAACCACCCCAGAAGGCGCCTCCAATGAGCATCAAGCTATCAGGAAAAGCGCCGGCTCGCGAAGCACCCCTGAAGATACGCCTCAAGGGAAAGCCACCTCGAATATCGGCTCCCCTGGTGGCAAAATTACAAGGGAAGGCACCACTCACCGGAGGCGCAGCCGAGGCGTCTCTCAAAGTGCGTCTCAAGGGCAAGCCGCCGCAGTCATCCAAGGTATCAGAGAAGGCTCATATAACCCTCTCAGACCCCGAAATCAAAGCTGTGGTGGACTCTCCTAGTCTGCCCCCAGTTCCTACAGACGAGGAGCTTGGTGAATATATCTCGGCTGACGTAGAGGCACCCTCCTTTGACAATATAATCCCACGGGATAAGATCTCGTATTTTATCAATAATAGAGTGTCTTTTAATTATTCTTGTCTTCCACACTGGAATGCCATGTATACATTAGATAACGCTCTACAGTCGTTGCAAACACAAATAACGACCATCCATCATAATCGAGTAGTCCCGTCTCAAGGGGTCTTCATAGTCCCTCCACGGAGCCGAGACGAAGGCACCATCATCTCGGGCAAAGTCGAGCGTCATCAGGACCTCCCGTCAATCGAGCCCAAACCTGATGCCGGCAGAGTACAAGTCTATCGGTACACAGATACGGCAAAGCACATCATCCAAAAGATGGGCTACGACCTGAAAAGCAACAAAGGCTTAAACTACGGCAAGGGTCGGCATCTCCCTGTCCGGCTTTCGATGCCCAATGGAAAGCCATAGGACTACTATAATCGGACTCGACGGGGGTTAGGCTATGTCACGCCACCATCAACCCCAGAGAGTTCAGATGCAGAAGACGTAGAACATTCCCACTCGTCCGAAGCATCGACTTGGGATTCCGATACCAGTATCGGATCAGTCTTCAGGAAAGTGCTGTCAGCTAACATGACGTCAGCACAACCTCAAAAAGATGAAGGCGAAGACCAAGCGCCGGAACCCTTCGAAGAAGAACCCTGGGCCCAACGCCTAGGAGAACAATGGGAATCTCGTTTTGAGTTACGCGAACCTCCCACCGAAGACGAAGTCGAGCAGATCGACCTCGGGGATGGGTCTTCTTCCAAACCCATCTTCATCAGTAAAAGCCTAGAAGGAGAAGACCGAGAATCTTTAATCTAACTGGCTAAAGAGTATATCGACGTTTTCGCCTGGAGCTATGAAGACATGCCGGGACTCGACCCACAGATCGCAATGCATAGGTTGAACATCTTACCTGATGCCAAATCTATCAAACAACAACAGCGACGCTTCTGTCCAGACATCATGAATGCCATCGATCAGGAGGTAGATAAACTCTTGACCAGCGGCTTCATCCGTGAGGAACAATACCCGGATTGGGTAGCCAACGTCGTTCCTGTCACCAAGAAGAACGGGAAGATACGAGTCTGTATCGACTTCAGGGATCTCAACTCTGCTTGCCCGAAGGACGAATTCCTGCTTCCAATCACTGATGTGATGATCGACAACACATGTGGCTTTGAGCGCATGTCCTTCATGGACGGGTATTCAGGCTACAATCAAATCAAGATGTTCCCCGATGACGCGAAACACACGTCATTCAGGACTCCAAAGGGTGTTTTCTGCTACACAGTAATGCCCTTCGGCTTGAAGAACGCCGGTGCGACATACCGACGAGCTATGAGCACCATCTTCCGTCAACATCTTCGCAAGACAGTCGAATGCTATGTTGACGACATCGCAGTCAAGAGCCGCCTCAAAGGAGATCACCTACAGGACCTGAAGACGGTCTTCGATCTCATGCGGGCACATCAACTCAAAATGAACCCCGCTAAATCCTTTCTGGGGGTTTCTAGCAGCAAATTCTTGGACTTTGTCATTACAGCGAAAGGCATTCATGTTGATCCTGAGAAGACCAAAGCCATCCTCAACATGGACCCTCCGAAGAACCTTCGAGAACTTCGGGGCCTACAGGGACGTCTGGCATATATCCGGAGGTTCATAGCAAACCTCTCTGGTAGATGTCAACCCTTTACTCAGCTCATGAAGAAGGGAGTCTCTTACGTCTGGACAGAGGAGTGGCAAAAGGCTTTCGACGACATCAAAGCTTACTTAACAAGCCCACCAGTCCTGGTAGCGCCAGTCGCCGACAAACCATTTCTCCTCTACGTCCGTGCCATGGATCATTCTCTTGGCGCTCTGCTGGCTCAAAACAGCGATACAGGCTTCGAGCAAGCAATCTACTACCTCAGTCGAACACTTATCGGGGCCGAACACCGGTACAACCCCGTCGAAAAGGAGTGCTTGGCTTTGGTGTTTGCCATCCAGAAGACTCGTCATTATGTCTCGGGTCAGACAATTCATGTCATTTCCCGAGTCAATCCGCTTAGAGTCCTCATGACAAAGCCAGGATCATTGAACTCCCGGCTGACTACATGGGCAATCCTGCTAACACCATACAACATGGTGTTTGTTCCGCAAAAGGCTGTCAAGGGTCAAGCTCTGGATGACTTTTTAGCTGCACACCCCATCCCAGAATCCTCAAAACTCTATAAAGATATCCCGGATGAGGTCCAAGAATCCAACGTCACCGAAGGAAGCTCCGTTTGGCGGATGTTCTTCGATGGCGCTTCGAGAACAGGCCCCAAAGGCCAAATCATCGCAGGAGTGGGGGTAGTCTTAGTCTCCCCCGATCAGCTGGTCATCCAGCGTGCGTACTCTCTTTCGAAGCCGTGCTCCAACAACGTTGCCGAGTACAACGCACTCATCATGGGACTCCAGCTCGCACAACAGCTGGGGGTCGACCATCTGGAAGCCTACGGCGACTCAAAACTCGTCGTAAACCAGGTTCGGGGACAATACGAGGTTCGCCATAAAGATTTAATCCCTTATCATGAAGTTGCATTGAACATCATTTCAACCTTCACCGGGTTTTTCATCGAACATGTCCCCCGTTTACAAAACTTGGAGGTCGATGCTCTGGCTGGCCTCGCAGCCTCATTGGCAGCGCCCCTTGGGACTCAACACTATGTCACGGCGACTGGCCGAGACCTGATTTGTCCCAGAAACAACCTGTGCTTGCAAGTGGCCCACGCCATGCCGACGAACACTGGGGTTAATGTCCGAGACTGGAGGTTCCCGTTCATCGACTTCGCTGTCTACGGAATCCTTCCAGAGGACCCGAAGGAAGCCGTCTCAGTCAGGAGACGCTCTCTTCGATTCTACTACGATACAGCTACCAAAACGCTGTACCGACGCTCCTTCGATGGGCTCCTCCTTCGATGCCTGTCCAACGAAGAAGCAGCCGAAGCTCTTCAAGAAGCTCATGACGAAACTTGTGGAGCTCATCAACCCGGTCCTAAGTTGCAAGATCGACTGCGACGTATGGGCTACTACTGGCCAACCATGGCTGCCGACGCTGTCGAATATGCTAAGAAGTGCCACGCGTGCCAACTTCATGCAGACTTCATACATACACCATCGGAGCTGCTACATCCTACAGTCGCCTCCTGGCCCTTCGAAGCCTGGGGCATGGACATTGTAGGGCCAATCACCCCTCCTTCATCGAGAGGACACCGTTTCATCCTGGCCATCACCGACTACTTCTCCAAATGGGCGGAAGCAGTTCCACTAGCAGAAGTAAAAAAGCTCCAGGGTGGTCAGCTTTATCAAACACCATATCATTTATCGTTTCGGAGTACCCCGGCGGATCATCCATGACAATGGTCCTCAGTTTATCAGCCACATTTTCAGCAGGTTCTGTGACAAGAATCGCATTCAGAATGTGGCCTCAACCGCCTACAATCCGGCAGCAAACGGATTGGCTGAGGCATTCAACAAAACTATCGTTAGGCTGCTCAAAAAGGTCATGTCATCCAACAAACGCGACTGGGATGAAAAGCTTGGCGAATGCCTTTGGGCCTACCGCACAACGGTACGGACCCCAACAGGCAACACTCCATTCTCCCTGGTCTACGGGAGCGAAGCAGTACTGCCTCTCGAGATACAGATACCTTCGCTCCGCGTAGCAATCACAAACAAACTCACAGAAGAGGACAATCAACGTCGTCGTCTGTGGGAATTGGAGGCACTTGACGAAAAGCGTCTCCTAGCTCAACAACGCATCGAGCTCTACCAAGCCCGTATATCACAGGCTTTCAACAAGAAGGTCAAACAGAGGACTTTCCAAGTTGGCGACCTGGTTTTAGCAGTCAGAAGACCAATAGTGTTGACCCACAAGACACTAGGAAAGTTCGAGCCCAAGTGGGAAGGACCTTTCATCATAGAGACGGTATGCTCAAACGGTGCTTACCGCCTCGCCAAACCCAATGGGGACTTGTTTATGATGCCCATCAACGGCAAGTTCCTAAAGAAGTACTATTCTTGACATCCTCCAGACATGTACTTCCCCAAACAACCTCTTTCCACAAACTCATACGCTTCCGGAACCCAGCTGTTCCGTGGCATCTTCCAGTAGAAAGATAACCACGTCCATATTACCTCTGAGTTGTCTCTCTACACCCTACAAAGCAGAATCTTACATTTCGTAAGTCTACGCTACCCTTCATGTTTACTACGTCCACATTACCTCTGAGTAAACATCTTGTACAAACAACCCCTGCGTTATTGTACATTGTTCGCAGAACTTCCACGTCCATATAACCTCTGAGTTGTTCAGCGTATCCCCCAAGATCATTCCTACCACGTCCATAATACCTCTGAGTAGGGAGATTCTATCATTTCGAACCCAATGATTGCCATATCCACATTACCTCTGAGCAAACATAATGGTTCCTTCAAACTTATTATCTGTACCTGAAAACCAAGGTGCGCAAAAGATAATAGGTCCACACAAATCATCAAGTTCATGACAACAAAAGATGAACACATCACAAAAAAGGTTGTAGACTTCTTTATTCTTCTGAAAAAAGGAGTACAAGAAGCTACATCATCCCCAGTAAGGGTTACAAAAGAACACAAAAGAAAAAGAGAAAAGCTATGGTCCCTGAATCTCCCCAGGATGGGCTGAGAGCTCCCTGACTCGAAGCTTTAAGTCGACTGCGCGGGCCTCCACCGTCGCCAGGACTCGTCGCTCTGCTTCTTGGCGCATCAATTCAATGGCCCCAGCGGAAGTATCACTTGCATGCTTCTCATCAAGTTGTTGTCGTTGATGCACCAAGGCAAGAGTCCGCTGAGTAAAAGTCGCTTCATCCTTCTTGAATGCTGCATGTTCAGCCCGGACACGCTCGACCTCTAACTGGAGTCGGGCCCGTTGGTCTTCAAGGCGGCGCATTTGGGTATCGATATCCGCGATATTAGCTTCCAATGCAGCTCAAGTTTCCACCGTCGTCTTCATGGACTGAGACAACTGCTCTACCGCAGATTCAGTCTCAGCCACCTCGCGCTCCCAAACGCCCACGGTGGCCTGGTATGAAGACTCGATCTCGGCAATCAGCTTCTCCTTCTCCGCATCTATCAGGACAGAGAGGTCGTTTCGCTGGATGCGTTGAAGTTCCGCGAGCCGCTCATCCAGCCCAATCACTGAAGTCTCCAAAATTTCGGCCATGTGGTCGTAGCCTTGGTGAATACGAATCAGCTCGATGCAGGGCATTGCCAAAGCTTTTGCCGTCGTAAAACTCCTGTTGGCATCCATCACAGCAGATACACCCTTCTGCAGCATTTTGTATACCCCCTCGACGAGGAATTTCACATACTCGTCTGCATCCGCCAGGACCTGCGGCGTCATCGCAGGAGTTGGAGGAGCTACTACAGTTTGCGGACTGGAAGAAGATCCGCCAACCTCAATCAGCGAGGCTTGAACCTCGGCATCAATGGGCTCTTCATCAACAGGGGCTGGACTGCTAGCCCGAGGAGCCGAAGCAACAGAAGGCGCCGGCACAGGCGTCGAGATGGTCCTCCAAGTAGAAGGAGCGACACAAGGTTCTACACCCTTACCCTTCTCAAGCCCGGAGGAACCACCGATGTCAACGGCCACCTCTTCTACCCCCAACGTCCTATCAACAGTTGGTACCTTCCTTGGCAGAAAAGGGAGATCATCACTTGTCTCTTGACCCGTCTCAGCGGTCGCGACCGGAAGACGGGTCTCATCATCAACAGGGACAGAATCTGTCGCTACCTCCTGAGCGGTAGCCGCCTCAACTTCCACGATTGAAGCCGGGGTAGGACTCGGCAATGATACAGCCGACCTCCCCTCATCATGATAAGGAGGGGAATCAACCCTCTCCTCTGTCTCAACCATATCTGCTGTCCCCGCAGCAGATTCTTACAAGACCGGAGGGACGTCATCAGAAGGTGACGAACTCCAGTCCACTTCATCATCAGGATGCCTCGAGTCCGCAGGACCCTCAGCATCCAAGGCCTCCACGGCAGATGGTGCTCTCCCAGAAGTTGTTGCGACCTCAAAGTCAAGAGATATTAAAATCTCCGTAGGAACATCTTCGGGACATTCCTCCACGGGAGACATTAGCATTGGTGGAATGCGCTCATCAGAAGAGCCTGCCACCGCCTTCGGTTTACTAGCGCCCGATTTTGAAGCACGGGACTTCTTCTTCAACGACTACAAGAAGAAGAGCATAAGTCGCCACAATAACGAGAAGAATTGGAATTACGAAATATTCCTCACCTCAGCAGGGACTGATCCCGTTGGCGTTGCAAATGGCACTTCCGTAACCTTTCGGGTCGGCGCCTTTCTCGACCTTTTCGGTACAAAAGAACCAACTTCTGTCTCAGCCCGCCTTTTCTCGACAGACGGGTCTTCCACTGGTACTGCAGCAGCAGCCCGATACCCCGTCAACTCTGGTGGACAATATGATCGGGCTGCCATCAACATATTCGCTGTCGCCTCCAACTGGGTTCCAATGATGAAACTAGTCTCCCTGTCATAACCAGGAGACATAGTAGTCATAGTGCAATACAGCTTGGCGGCCGGATATAGGATCTACGGCCGAGGATTGCGAACTGGCGTGGTGAACTTAACGCTAGTGCATCCAGCGTTATAATATTGCCAGCCCCGGGCTCCATCCAGCAAACTCCCGATGAAGCCTAAACTGCTACTGGGATTCCGCAACATTAACTGGGTATAGCCAAACTGACGAGCAAATCGGCTTGGCAGATAAGGCTCCAGATAACACCTATTTTGGTTGCGATAGACCAGGTGAGAAGGCCGAATACTCTGCAACCAACGAAAACTCCATTTCGACAAAGTGACCGCATCTTCGCCAGAGTCAACTAAATCTTCGTCGGCCTCGAAATCTTTGAAGATCGGGCCAACCTTGACAATCTCCCACCCCTGAAGGTAGGACAAGACTCTCCTGCAAACGGGGATGCCAGTGTAAGACCACTTCCTCTTATAGAAGCGGCGAATGAAGCATCCCCTTCGACATGGTCCTCCTCCGGACCGGGACTCATCACGTTCGGATGATGCAGAATCAGCCACCCCATAAGATAATGGAAAGGCAGCTCGGCCCGGGGAAAGTTATCATTGTTACCTCTCTCATGGATCACATCATCGGCAAAAGACCTCAAACCACGTAACAGGTTGCACACCATCGCGGGGAGGAGAGCTAAAGGTCGTCCGTAGGCCAACTTCACTGCAGGCAAAATGAGATTCCGATGTACCCTCTCGACGGCACCGGATCTACCTGCAAATACGCAATCCCGGAGCCATATCATCAAGTAGGCCGTTAACACTGCCTTAGATGACATCCGGTGCCCGCAGTGCCAGAAACAGCTGTACGTCGCCTTGCCACCCTCATTAGAATGTGGGGTCCTTTCGTCCAGCCGGCTTATTTCAGAACTCACTTCTGCGGGCTTCAATCCCTGCGGAGTCGCAAACCGAATCCTCGAAGGATCTGCCAAATCCTGCCTGAAGACGTAGTCCCTCCAAGCAGTCACATGAGGCTGGGTCTTGCCTTTGTCCCTCCGGTGCATCAAATAATGATGGCTCGTCACCTCTTTGAAAACAGCCATCATCTCCGGATCCTTATCTTCCAGAACTTGGACCTCTTTATTTGATGGAAAATATTCCTCGTACGGTTTCGAGCCCCAAGGAAGCTTGGACACTTCGTACATTTCATGGAGGGCCAATCCCAACTCCTCCACCGGAGTAAAGAAGCTGCCAGTCTGGGTATTGAAAAGCTCCAAGAGCGCAAGGAACATAGGCTTATTGAGGTCCACGCCTGCCTGCGTGGCCCGAATGGCGGCTGTCAGCCCGATCTCTTTAAGCTCAACCTTGAACCTTGAAAGCACCCAAGTGGTCAACTTGTCCCACTTCGGGATGTAGTGACACCAGCCTTCGACTCTAAAGCTACCTGTCGGATACATCACCTTTGATGTCAGCATCCGATTTGCAAAGATCGGGGCACTAAAGGGAAACGTGTCGTTTGGGACCTCACTGTAGATGCTCCCAGGACGTAAGACTCGGTAACTGAAAGAAGAACCGGCTCGTGAAGCAGTCAAAGTATCTCGCTGGTTCGAGGAGGCGTCAATTGAGAGGGTACCTCCCAAGGCCCCTCCTTGAGAGGGAGTAAGTTCCCAACCCATCCTTCTCTTCGAAGCTAGACGATAAAAAGCCGTCAGCGACAACTGGCGGTCAACCTGCCGTATGTACAAAACCATACCTTTGGCAGAAAAGAACCAGTCTTCTCTGATCCTCAGTATCTTCGCTTCGGAAGAGACTAGTCGGTCGCCAAACAGAAAGGCAGGTTTTAAGAAAGTTACACCTTCGGATTCAGCAGACTTCAGTTTACCACTCTCCATCATACTCTGGAGGAAAAGAGGCAACTGGGTCTGGATTTGTAGCATTCTCTCACGAGGTTGGTCCTGTAAGATAGCATCCTTCGCAGGATTGATCACCGCCTCGTCAAAATCAACTCCCATCTGATAAAGAGAAGCGTCCAAGAGGACCTCATTCAACAAAGGGATCGTCATCGACACTGATACAACAAAGGTGGAAGTCAGGCAAAAATGTCAAATAGCTTCGGCGCATCATCAGGGCGTGAGCCCATGCGCGCCAGCATCAGAGCTTCGGCGCATCATCAGGGCGTAAGCCCATGCGCGTCAACTTGCTTCGGCGCATCATCAAGGCGTAAGCCCATGCACGTCAGCTTGCTTCGGCGCATCATCAAGGCGTAAGTCCATGCGCGTCAGCGGAGGCTTCGGCGCATCATCAGAGTACGAAACCCATGCGCGTCAGCCATTAAACCTCGGTGCATGATAAAGGTGTAAACCTATGCACGTCGGCAGGGTAGAACCTCGGCGTATCATCAGGACAGAAGTCCATACGCGTCAGCAAATTTGAGTTAGGGCACAGTCTGGCCCAAAAGCTTATGTGAAAGAGATGAAACCCACCTGTCACCTCGGGACGAACGTCGGCCGGAGTCGCAGGGGTGATAGGTGCATCCTCGTCGACGAACTCCTTCGCTTTCTCCTTCCCCTTGCCGGCACCACCGCGAGGAGTCTTGGGAGCCATTCTCTCAAAAAAGAAAAGGTTAGGGTTTGAAGAATAACTCTAAAAAAAGCAACAGCACAGAGAAGACGAACTCTCTCTCTCTCCAACCCTCACATATTTATAGGGCATGGTCGCACGCGTGAACCGATGACGTGTAATCTCAGCCGTCGCTTCGGATTTCGTGAGGAGATAACAGCAAATACAACCAAAAGATCATCATTAATCTTTTTGGGTTACCAAGGCGTCATCATCATGCGCCCGAACAAGCATGCGCCCAACAATCATGCGCCTTGACCTCCATGCTTCTTATTCAAAGTATTCCAAAACTTATTCAAAAGTTTTGAAAACTTTGAAGGGGGTCTTGTAGAAGCATGAAATTTCACAGCCAGAAAGCCCATGCGCCAGGCACTATATGCGCCAGAACTCAGACAGCAAAATCAAATAAGCCATTCGAAGAAGGACTTTTTATTTATATATAAAAGTCTATTATATGGCTAGAAAAGGTTGTACAAAGGAGAATTTCTACAAAAGAAAGATCCTAGATCTACAGACAGCGGCCACCATGCGCCTCCAGATAGGCGCAGCGGCCACCATACGCCTCCAGATAGGCGCAGCGGCCACCATGCGCCTCCAGATAGGTACAACAACCACCATGCGCCTCCAGATAGGCGCAGCAACCACCATGCGCCTTCCGATAGGCGCAGCAGTCACCATACGCTGTCAGTTAGGCGCAGCAGTCACCATGCGCTGTCAGTTAGGCGCAGCAGATGCCATGCACCTCCAGCCAGACGCATCCTACTATCTCTTCAGCAGCTCAGTTATGTGCATCCAGCTCAGTTATGTGCATCCCTTTAGCAGCTCAGTCATGTGCAACTCTTCCAACCAGGCTCACCTGGCCGAGCAGAGCCCAGTTATGTGCTGCTCTTCCAGCCAGGGTCACCTGATAAGTGCTTCGATTACACAAAGCATTTAACCCTCTGGCTGGAACCAAGGAAGAGAAGAGCACGGCAAAGCTGTGGCCAGGGGAGGCTTCGAAAGAGCCTCCAAAGACCAAGAAAGACCGTGATCAAAATTATGGTACAAGGAGCTTTCAACACAATCAAAGTGGGCGGCACCCACTTTGAAGGAAGGGAGAACCTAGCACCGCCATTCCGATCTACGGCTCTTCCGGAACAACGGAGACGAGGCCCGAACATCCTTATCTTTGGATGCAACAGGCACCTTCCGCCTGCATCAGAAGCCCTCGACTCCGTCTTTTGGATGTAACAGTCACCTTCAAGTGCATCGAAGACAACACGACGTCTCATCTTCACCCTCGGGAGCACTTCGTCAACAGAATGCACCCGTATATCCAAGTTCATATTGGAATTACGAGAGGAAACGAGGAGCAAACCTTCTCTCCATGCCACTATTTATAGGTCAGGCAAATCAAACCCATACGCCAAGTGGATGACTCTCCGAATTCTGTGCAATGAATTTGCATTAAATGGATGAACCGGACGCCTCGAATTCAGCCAAACGGCTATTTATAGCACTCGAAGAGCGAGACAGCCGCATCATTAAAGGACATGTCGGATGCGCCAGCCAAACAGCGCATCACACGGACGCGCCCTCCAGCATCAGGTACATCACACAGACGCGCCCTACAGTACCCGACGTATCACAGGGGATGCGCCCCCCCTCACATCTCCATGCCGAGTGGAACACCAACCAATGTGCCCACTCAGCTGTCCATCGAACGTCACAAACATTAAATGCTGAACTGACACCAGAGTTGGCAGCACGCTTCCCAAAGTCTGAACAGTTGACAGCTTTTTCAGAGAACGAAGCGTCGGCAACGTCAGCATCATCATGACTCTATTCCGACGGCTACTGTCACGTGGCCATCCACATGCGCCTCTACGGCCATACGTCCAAATCGCTATGCGCCTCTACGGCCATGCGTCCAAACCAGCATGCGCCTCAAAAGCCATGCGCCTCAGACCCTTTACTGATCCCTAAAGACAGAAGAAGAGTCTCCAGTTGAAGCTTTGCATGCGCCTCAAAAGCTATGCGCCCCAGACTGATCTCTGATCCCGAAAGACAAAAGGAAAGTCGCCTGCATGCGCCTCAAAAGCCATGCGCTCTAAACAGTTTGTAACCCCTAAAGGTTATGAGCCGCAGCCTCCTCCTGCGCCCAATCAAGGCGCAGCTCACCAGATTACTTCCTCCCACCAAATTCGAGATCTTCGAGCCATGGGTCGATGACACGTGTCCTTTGACTCAACTCGTCCAAGATTTCAGCAACAGAAAGATCTTCTCCTCTGCTACGTACCGGCTCACAACAGCAGTATGAAGAGTTCTCTCCCTTAATCAGGACGCATCATCTACGCGCCTCCATCAGCAACCTCCACGTGGCGTCCCCACACCGGCATATCCCACATGCGCGCATGAGCAGCCAACCTGCAAATCTATAAATAGATGGATCGTCTCCTTCATACACACACAGAATCCACAACGAACATACAAGGAATCATCAGAGAGGCAGATACAGACACTCAACGTCTTCCTCCTCTCAGCAAGCTCCAGCACCCAGAGCAATCCACACCTTCAGAGAACCGATAACCGTCGTCATCCCGTCAACGGAGTCAACGTATTACCACTCGCTCCATTGGCACTAAGGACCCAGTATCTCGGGAAGTCATGTTGACGGAAGTCATGTTGACGGAAGTCATGTTGCTTGGAGCACTTTCTACCCCCAGTATCTCGGGAAGTCATGTTGACGGAAGCGTACAAAACTTTGTCTTCATCTTCTGACATAGGTTCAGATTTTGTAAAGTTCAGACGATCGAGGACAGATCGTTTTGTTGTCTGACAGCAACACTTGATAATAACCTTATGATTACAATGGTGTCCAAGTGGTTGCACTGGAGATGTTGAGATGTTGTCCCATTTTTGTTTAAGGTGTTCTCGGAGATCAGGAACGATGACGGGACGAGAAGAAGTCTGAGGGATATGTTCTTTGACAACATTCGGAACATGGTTCCGATTTTTCAAATGTTTTGTCCCTTGAGTGTACAGGGAAGTACTCATTTCATTAGCATAGGTGTCAGGATTTTTGATCCTGGAAGTTTGCCTCTGTTGCTGGTTGGTCTTCGGCATTGGCTGTTTGCGTTTCACCGAGGTTGGTCTATTGAGATAAGTTCTTAGATCAGCAAATTCACCCCCAGGGGTTTCTGTCTGAGATACCAGTAATTTTTCCTGTTTTAAGCGGGATATCCTGAGAGTTAGAAGATCTTGGAATTCTGCTACCGGAGTAGACAAAATACCTCTTTGATCAGTACACTGCCCTTTGGCAAGGAGGGAAGAAGAAATCTTGTTGGAGAGAGTTCTTGTACTGATTGGTGCCGGAGCACATTCAGATCGATCTTCTACGGTAAAAACCGAGGAAGACTGAGAAAAGACCAAAGGGCATTTTCTTTTGTTTTGTGAAGAATGGTTAGCTAAAGAGCGTTTCCCTCTGTTGTCTTCCAAGTCGTGAGACGAGAAAGTTTGAGAAAAGACCAACGGGCCTTTTTCTTTGTTCTGAGGAGGAGGAGGAATAGTCAACAGACTACCCCCAGTAGATTGCGCTGGAGCAACCGGGTGATTGGAAAAAGGAGCAGAGTTTTTCCCTTTGCTGTAAGAAGAAGAGAGATTAGCCAAAGGGCTGTCCCTCTTAGACTGCGCTGGCACAGTTTACGCAGGGGTTGAAATGGTTGTTGGCGTCTTGGCAGGTTGCGCATGAGCAACTCTGGCAGAAGGTCTTCTGGCCACAGTCACAGCAAATTACGCAGCAGGAGTCTTGACTTCAGAGTGCTTGAGGTGCACTTTGGTTGCTGGAGTGGTGGACTGCGCAGGCAGAGTTGCAGCCAACTGTGCCAGGGAAAAATGAGTCTTGCACTTTGTCAGAGCAGCATAGGAAGTGGTTTATGCACTGGAAAGGGAAGCAGCATACTGTGCATGGGGCAGTAGAGGCAGCAGACTGCACAGCAGTTTTGGGAACAGAGACATCAGACTGCGCAGCAGTTTGCGCAGAGGATTGTGCAGAGGACTTTGGAGTCCACACTGAACAGACTTTGCTCTTGGCAGAAGTCGCAGTACGACGAGTAGCCCCGGAGTTGATCATCGCCTCGTAGGTCGTCTGGCTGACCTTTACAACCAGCGTCTTTTGCGTCTTTCCGATAGACGCAACGTCACATTGAGTTGTCACTTCCTCGTCGGAGAAGAAAGTCGTCCCCAGCAGAGTCGCCATTTTGTTTGCAAAAACAAAAGTTGTTCTTTATTTCATAAACTTTGTAAGAAGATTACATTAGAATTATGGGAAAGTACAACTATAGGAATCCGATCTGAAGACGATCGCTTTATCCCTTGGACGATGTGAACTTTGAAGACGGTAGCCTCTGAAGAATGCAGCAGCACTTTGGCAAGAACTCTTGATCTCTGGTGATGACTTCAAAGATCTCTGATCTGATCTCTGTCTGATCTGGGGTGATCTGGGCTTGATAATGAAGAATTGAAACTCTATTTATAGAGTTCTGGAAATAACTAATTTTTAGTTATTCTGAATTGCACAGGATGGATTGCGCAGACATTGGACTGCACAAGCAGCGAACTGCGCAGGCAGTTACTCGATCGTGGACAAACTGTATGAGACGCGTGGCATTGTTTGATTGAAATGTACTTGGTCGTGTACAGACGGTTGCCACGTGGTGAGCAATTGATGGCATGTAGGCCACGTATAAATTGTCAGTTGTCTTGATGGAGTGCGCCACTTGAATTACGCTGGCTTCAGACTGCGCTGAGATTGAATTGCGCTGCAGAAAGTCTGGCGGATTGCGCTTCGATTGGGCTGGTAGCTTGTGCTGCATGTACAGCTGTCCTCGAGCGCTATGCTGTACGATAAACGAACAGTTTCCTCGTTCTTCAGGCTGTCAGCTATCAGAAGATATGATTTTCGGTCAGATATTGATGACGCGGCCACGTCAGCTTGCGCGCTTGAATGTGTGCGCAATTTACCTTGCGCACTTGAATTGTTGCGCAATCTGTTTCCTGCGCAGTTCACTTGAAGGATGCACAATTTGATTTGCATGACTTCTTTGATGGGTGCAACTTGATTTTTAGGACCTACAACGTGAATATGATTTGCCAGTCTCATATCAGGTTGGGATTGTTTTAGATTGTATTCCAATGATTTCCTTTTATCTTGACCTAGATAGTACCTTTGGACATCTCCTGAGAATTTTCTTCTAAATCCTATCTCGAAATCTGTTTCCGCTAGTTTCTATTTACTTATCTTTAATTCGTTGTTGAATTTTAAATCTTGATGTTCGTTCGTTGTTGACTTCGATTTTGACTTTGTTTAAGATAAATTTTTAAGGATCGAGTTAAGATATCCTAATAAACATATTTGATGGAGACGATGGGAACGATAAATGTCTACTTTACTTATGGAGTTTGGAATTTATCGCAGTCATATTAGCTAGCCTGACAAGGACATGGAGCCTGATTTTGGATATACTATCCTAGTTATGGCATTTAGAATCTCTTGCAGCCATACCGGATGGCGTTGTAAGGAATCTAGATGACATGATTATAGGGTGTATACCTTAGTTATGGACTCTATCGTTTATTGCAGCTATGTTTGCTGGCGTGGCGTAAATTCTGGCAACATGATTTTGGATAGACGTGTATGGTTATCAGGTCATATCTTAAGTTGATTCACTTCTTTTACCAATTGAGCAAGATAATTCCTACCATTATTTCTTGTTTATCATTATTTTCTCTCCCATCGCATGATGATTTTCTCATCTTACCGTCATTTCCTTTGCTTGTTAGCTATGTCTTGATTACACCAATCAACTATCTCGTATCTACATCTGTCATCTACACTTAAAAACTCTAAAAATTTTGAAATTTTCATATCTCAATTGTTTCTTAAATTTCGATACTGTTAAGATTTTGATTCCCTTCTGTCCATGACCAATCAATTTTGGTCGTCTTGTTTATCGTGCCAAAGAGTCTTGGTTGCTGACTAGACTCTAGATGACTTCAAATTCCTTTGTGACTTGGATTTTCATCCTTGGATTCTCGTGCCCAGCCTTCGTTGATCTTATTCTCCATCTTGCCTAAATTCTGATTTACTCGAAGGTTGATCAACTTAGATCGTGTTGAAACAAATTTCTTTATCGTGGTTGAATTTCAATGCTATTAACCCTTGTGCATTGCCTTCTGATTTTGATCATGTTTGGATTTTGGACACTCGTGTCTAAACTCTTTTCGACCTTGATTTCATTTCCTGATTACATCCAAATTCCTTGTGATTAGTCGTGCCTAGATGATTGGCATGACTAAGACAACTTGGGATTTTCTTGACCGTGATTTTAACGATCATAACTATACATTTTATCTTGCCTCAAACTCGTGCCTAAAATTTTTTACTTTCAATCACGACTAACTAGTGTGACTACAAAATTATTTGTGTTAGAATTGAACATGCTTGACTTTCTACCGTGCCTAATTGACTTGGGTTCCTTCCTAAATTGTGCTTTTAGGACCTTGATTTCGAATTCATGATTTATCGTCTTTCACAACTGAACTTGGATCTTGATCGTGCTTATGTGACCTATAATCTAATTTCATCGAGCTGAAATCCTGTTAATCAAAATTTTGACTTGATTGTAATCGGACGAAGCTCAAGTTTGATTTCGTTATCATACCTCTATCGTGCCAAGTGAACTTAGACTAATCCCAATTTTAATCACATTCGAACTTGGATCGTATTTTATTATTTTATTAATCATACTCCTTAATCCTTGATCGGGCCTATAAGACTCTATGCGACTTTCAGGTTGATTTCCATCAACCTAAGTCCTACAAATCATCCCGTACTTGAACTTCAATTATATCTTCGATTCTCTAAATCGTCTCTAAAATTGTGCCCCAATGACTTGACTTATTTTGAAATCATGCACATATGATTTTGTTCGTATCATGATTCTATCGTGCCAAATCCCTCTTCGTGTCAGAACAATTTTGAATTAATTTTCTTGATCGTGCAAAACTCGTCAATCTTGGATCGTGCCTAGACTATTGCCTAAATCTTCTATCATGTTTTAACCCCACTACCAACCTTTAATTTCGAGGACGAAATTTTTATAAGGTGGGTAGGATGTAAGCCCCCTGAATTTCGGGGATTTATTTTCGAATTTTCCAAATAATTTATTCTCGATGATTAATTTTGATTTAATTAATTTTGATCATTAAATGCTCTTTACCGTGACTTGGAATTCTAGAGCATCAGGGATGCCAGTCTCTGGAAACTTTCTTCTTGAAGTTTGTAGTAGACGAGATTATCTTCATGTTGATATTTCGTGTCCCACTCGAACTTGTTCTCTTGTACTCTTTTTGTTTCGTGCAAGTTCGGGTCAATTTAGACCATTTAATTATTAATTGAATTCACACTCTTTTCCTTGATCATCATATGCACGTTACCGTGACTTTTAATTTAGGAGCACCAGACTAGTCATTTTCTCGAAACCAACTTGTCACGCCTGATCTACTCGAGACGCTCTTCACCCATGACCTTCGTGTCCCACTCAGACACTCCATTTTGTGCTTCATTTTCTTCGCACAACTTTTGGTTCAATTTAGGACAATTAATTATCTACCGTAAAACCTGATTTAATTTCCAATTTAATTTCGGGACCCGACATCGATCCAACCTAGTCGACCCCAAATATGGACATGGCCCACACGAAGTCTACTACCCGCATGACGCTTGTGTCCCATTTATTTGAGCCACCACATGCTACTTATTTTCCCATGATCATAAATACCTATTTTAAATCAAATATTGTACCATGTCCGATTTTGATCCGACCCGGCTCGACCGAACCCGAACCCAAGCCCCATATTGTTCTCTCCTGACTGCCCAAATATCCCACACAATATTTCTCTTTTTTTTTCCTATTTTGAAAATATCTCTCCCTATGTACAAATATCTCTAATTCTCTCTTTTATATATATATATATATATATATATATATATATATATATATATATATATATATATATATATATATATATATATATATATATATATATATTTTTTTTTTTTTTTCACACCACCCCTCCCCCCATGTACAGCCGAACACCCCCCCCCCCCACTCTCTCTTAAATATCTCTCTCTCCTCTCTCTTAAATATCTATCTCTCTTTTCCTTATATAATATATACACACATATATATTACATATATATAATTTCTCTCTCTCTCTCTCTCTCTCTCTCTCTCTCTCTCTCTCCAAACAACACCAACACCACCACAGCTATTTTCCCCATGGCCGAGAGCCTCTCCGAGCTCCTCCTTTCGAAACACCAGCTCCTCCTTCCGAAACACCAGCTCCTCCCTTCTCCTCCTCATTCTCCATGCATCATCACCATCACCCATCACCACCCCTCTCAACCTCCTATTCTCCACCATCATCTAACACCATCTCCACCACCACCGCGCTGCTCGTCGCTGCCGTGCTCCGCTGGGCCGCCGCCGTGCGCTACCACGTGGCCGGTGCGCCACCGCAACAGCGAGCAGCAGCAGCGCCACACAGCAGTAGCAGTGGCAGCGCATCCTGGCCGCACGTGCAGCACCGCCGTCGCCGGCGTGGCCGCCGTGGCCGCGTGGCCGGCCACCCATGGCCGGGCGACCCCTAGGCGAACTCCCATACGCCATCCTCGACCTCCCCGACGAGCTACGTAGGCGATTCTTGCGTTTCGCACGGGATCCCGCCGTGACGCGCGCAAAATTGAACTCAGATTTGTGCCTCATCGCAGCGACTTCACGCCGATTTTTTGGACAATCCGACCATTGGATCGACGATTTCTTCACTCCGTCTCAATCTAGGTATATAGGTCTTCACTCCCTGAAATTTTACCCGTTAATTTCGTCGTTTGATACATCAAAACCAGCCACCAAGTTGACCGTTTAAATTATGTTATTTTTGGACAGTTTTGTGGAGCCGACTTCGTCGACTCGTATCTCCTCCATCGCAGCTCCGTCTGGCGTGCTACTGGTTCCTATGCGAAGCTGGTATAACCCTCTTCCTACCCCTTCAGTTTCGTTTCATTGTGAGCACGTTTGATTGGTTGAATTCGACGCCAAAGTTGGCCGTCCGAATTCATAATTTCCAACTTGTAAAATTCTATTTTTGAACCCGGGACTCTGGATTCAATTTCTGACACCACCAGTAGACTCGTGGCGTCGTTCTGGCACATTTTTATATAAAGTTTATTAGATTTGGAGGACGTGGGCCCTGGCACGTATTTCGGTGCAAAGCGGGCCCCACAGTCCGGGTCAACGGGACTTTTTGACGCCGGCTCATCGGAATCAAATTTCGGATATACCGTTGAGTTCGTATCGTCATTCTGGACTCGTTGACATATAATTTGCTAGGTTTTAGTGGACATTGGTTCCGGCACGCATTTCGGTGCAAGTCGGATACCAATATCCGGGTCAACGGGTCATTTTGAGTTCGACTTATCGGAATCCAATTCTGGATATACCGTTGAGTTCTTATCGTCATTCTGGACTCGTTGACATATAATTTGCTAAGTTTTGAGGACATTGGCTCCGTCACGCATTTTCGTGCAAATCGGATTTCAATGTCCCGGTCAACGGACCAATTTGAGATCAGGTCAACGGAATCCAATTCTGGATATACCGTTGGGTTCGTATCGTCATTCTGGATTCGTGGACATATAATTTGATAGGTTTGGTAGACTAGAATTCTTGCACATTTTTCGGTGCAAAGCGGGTCCGACACAGACACCGTTTTGACCCGAAATTACTTTTTTGCCCCTGTGTCCAAATTGGACTTATGGACAGCTATTCCAGCTGATTTGACCATTCTGGACACGTTGGTAATGGTTGTTTCACCATCGAACAACATCTGTAGGTTTTTACCATATTATTATATTCTCTCCCTTGGTTGTATTTCGAGATCCATCGATTCCAGTGATTTCACAATCACTGAAATTGAATGTGTTGACCCTGTGAATGTTATAGAGACTAGCTTTGACCCAATTTGACCATGGTTGACTACTTTGACTGAACGTCGAAGTAGAGTCAATATTTGACCTAGGTTAGACTAGTTTTGCCCTTGGTTGACCACAGTTGACTATTTTGACCAAAAGTCAACCGGAAGTCAACCGTAGCCTAAATTGACTAGAACTGGACCGAAGTTGACCAGTTGACCCAAAGTCAACTGTTAGTCAATGTTAGTCAAGTTTGACCTAGAGTTGACCTAGGGTTGACCAGAGTTGACCAGTTGACCAAAAGTCAACTGTAAGTCAACCCTTGACTTAGATTGACCTAGTTTGACTTGCTTTGACTTGTCTTGACCTAGTTTGACTTAGTATGACTTAATTTTACTTCCAAACCCTTATATTGATACAGTATTCCACCTATAGGTCCTCGAGGCACTGTTCTAGGACTCAGTTGACATATTCCACCAGATCGCAGGCGAGTACATTCTCTGATAACTTCTTCCCAATTTATGATAACTGTTATGATTTATGTACTTAGTGTAGATATATTTATTTCTGACACATGGTTCTCACGGATTGGTATTCCTGGATCTCGACGTGAGATGTTGCTCCTTGTTAGCTTGGGATGTATTGTGCAAGCTCCCTTGTAGCTCTTGCGCAATATATGGTCACCGATTCTAGAGAAGATTTGCTCCCTTCTCATAGAATCCCGTACAGTGACGTGTCCTGTTTGGATCCATTCTACCAGTTGGGGGTGGAGGAGTAGTAGCGTATGCCTGTGATCAAATCCATCCCGCATTTCCGAACAGTGTTAGTCATATACCGCACTTATGACTAGCCAGGCTAGTTACTTACAGGTGCCCAAGCCGATCACAAGTTGAAACTACTACTCACACACATTGGATAGATGGCTTACCCTAATTTGTGTACATACCATGATCAATTCTACTTTTCTGTTCTAGCTCTAGCTCTACAGCTTACCATGCCATGATACATATATGTACACTCCATGATTTCATTGTATATGCTCTATTTACAGTCTTATGGCTTTTATTCTATCTTGAGATCTGTTATGAGATATATGTACTCGTTCCATCCTGACCGGATATGTAGACAAAATTTTAGGAGTAGTTGTGCCCTCAGTATTGGACTTCATGATGTTGCTAACTGAGGTGGATCTCACTATTCTTCTATGTGAGTTGTCTGGTAGTTATCCTTAGTTAGTTTTGTTGTTCCTTCTTTATTTTCCTGTATTATGATCATTGTAGATTCTAGTTGTTCTAGTGATATTGTTATTATTTTTTGTCTTATCTTCCTTAGTTTTTGTGATGTGACATGAGTACATTTCTAGTTATGGATCTCTAGATGTTATAGTTAGTATAGTATACTTGACAGCGCTCTACCGCCGATACTGCGGCGTAGGCTGGACGTGGCCCACGTATTCGTACCCGTATATTCGGGTGCGGGTCGTGACAGCTGGTCCTGGTGGGCCACCTACGACCTCGACCTCTTGAAGGTCTTGTTGGACCTGAAAGGTTGTCCATGTCCGAAGTCTTGTCAGGCTACGTCTAAGCTCTGCCGACGATTCAAAGGAGGAGTAGATATATAATTAATATTGTAGAGAATACAGATGTGAGGACTCACGATCCCATGGCAGACTTCTTTGACGATTGTATAATCCTGATAATCCCTAAAGAGAGGTGTGGGAGGCGGCCGCCTCGGACACCCAATATTTGGCTATTTTTAGGAGGTCTAAAAATTATTTTGGCCATTTTTTATATATATTTAAAAAAATTAATTGTTTTCTTTCGCATTATATGTATTTTGTGTTGGAACTCTTGTTTTAGTTCCACTTTGTAAGCATTTCAAATACACCATAGACAAAAGGAAAGAGACTTTTGTTTAGTCCCACATCGCTTAAAACCCACACTTGTGAATGGGTATATATATGTTTACACCTTCTACATGGTTGTGATGAGTGGGTAGTAAGAGGGGTGCTCGCGCGCCCGGGGGGCATTGGGCTAGAATGCACCCGGTTTGGAGGGAAGCTCCAGCAAAACTTAATGCGCATGTGCGGGCACGTCGCACGCGCAGGAGGGGTGCAAATCCGGGCCGTTTAGCCTCGCACGTAGGCGGGACACGACCCTACTTTTTGCACTTTCTCTTGGTAGTGAGTCCGCGATTTATGCGGCCCATTATTTAACCGCTACTACTCATTCAACATGTCTCATACACGTTCCTGATTCTACTCCTGATATTTGGTTCACGATCTAACAGTATTAGAGTTTTGCAACTCTATTTATTCATTCGTTCTTCACAGAAAGAACACACTGCTGAGATCCAAAACCACCAAATAGAGAGAGATCAGAAACGTTGTCGTTCGTCTTCTTCTCTGTTCGATAGTAGGTTGCAGATAGGTACTGCTATCTGTAACTCGTTGTTGTATCCTGGAGGAAAGTCGCCGTTCGAGCCCTACAGTTACGATAAGGGACGAATCTTTTCTTGAGGACAGTGATTCACACGCCTCAACGATTCTGACTTCTGTTCTACGAAGATATTACTCCAACATTTTGGCCATTCAACATACACCATCATTTTATCCCTCCCCCCAAAAAAGCATACATGGATTCAACATGCATCATCGGTTCATCATTTTAGGTGTCAATCTTTTGTGAGAAATTGTTTGTTCGTGTGATGTTAGTTTTTTGTGCGTTGCATTTTGTTCTTTAACTTGTCACTAGAAGTCAGGTACGTGCGTTGCACATTTTCTTGTCTATATTGTTTTCTCATTTTTTAAATATATATTTACGTGACAAATTTATTTTGAAATAGTATAATGAACTAAATTTATTAGCAATATAGTTAACATTTATTGTACATGACAAACCTACGCACACACATAATTGGGGACTCGAATTTTGTCGATTTCTTCAAGTGCCCACTCTAATACCACAAGGTTAGAGAACTCGGACAATTTAAATATATTTTGATATAAACATAAGACCGGAGAATAATAATTGAGAGTTATTAGTGGTTAGCAACTATGTTAGTGAGATGATATGAAGCTCAGGCAACTCTTTTTTTTTATTATTTTTTTTTAGATGCAAAGCTCAGACACTTTTGTAATTTGAAAATTCTACGGTGAAGCTTAAAACATTTTTTTTTTAAAAAAAACCAAAAATTAACATGGCAAACCAACACTTAAAACTTTCTCTAGAAGAAAGGAAAAAAAAAATTAAAATTACAAAACCAACGCGCGCGCCAGATAGGGGTCGAACCTATGACTTTCTGCTTAGGAAACAGACGGTCTATCCACTGAGCTACAGGCGCCGAACGTTTAAATGGCAGTTATACACATATACATTCTAATAATAGGAAATGGTAGACATATTATTCAATTTATTCTTAACTTATTTCGTACTAGTATTTGCATAGTATTTTATAGTTTTGGGACATCTTATTCTGACTCTATTAAATTGACATTGTTGTCGCATGCACCATTTGATGATTGGTCATGGTTCGAGTCCAATTAAAGCATACATATAAACTTGATTTGGTGAATTAATATTATAGCTGTCATCACTATATAAACATAAACATGGCCAACTAATCCAAGACTTATGTAATCACTTCCAATAGATATCATATATATAGTATGTAATTGGTGGAACCACTGTTGTTCTATACCAGCATCATCTCCCTTTCTTCCATCATCATATAAAGTGAACATGTGCTCTTGATGAGAAAATAATAATAATAAGTAATATGCCAAGAATTTGAAATTAAAATGAAGGTGGCCTAGGTCACTGTTTCGGAAATAAGCTAATGAAATTGTATAATCACAAAACAATTACACACAAGGGCGAAATCAGAAATTCAAGCTCGTGTGGCCTGAAGTAGGATATGATAGACTATATGTTGAATGACACGTATGAAAACAAACAAACAAACAAATATTTGGATTTTTTTTGGTTATTTCTAAGGGGCACCACACTTTTTACTTGGGAGCAGTCCAAAAATGTTTAAAAAAAATTACAAATTTGTCATCCATTTTTTTACTTGGGGCTAGTCCAATTTTTTCCAGCAGTGGGACTGCCAGCTTGCTGGCATTCCTAACATAAGTTAGGACTGCCAGCAAGTTGGCAGTCCTAACTTATGTTAGGACTGCCAACAAGTTGGCAGTCCTCGGAGATGCTGCGAAGGAATTGGCGGTGAGGAGACGCGCGTCCTTCCCGCAGAGGCCGACGACGGTGGCGCCGTAGGAGTTGACGAGGGACTCGTTACCTTGCCGACGAGGACCATCTCGACGACCTCCATGGTGTCGGCGTCGGTGACGTGGACGAGGACGGAGCGGAGGCCAACGCAGGAGAGGAGGACGAGGTCGCTGACGATGGAGAGGCGGAGGGGTTCGGACTTCATGGCGGCGCCACCGTACTTGACGACGATGGTCTTCCCGCGGAAGCGCTGGAGGAGGAGGAGGAGGGAGGAAGGAGGAGGAGGAGAAAAAAAAGGAGGAAAACCCTAATTTTGGGCTGCTCCCAAGAAAAATGTGGGTGTCCTCCAGCAAATTCTCCACCTCCTTGGGCTGTCCCCAAGTAAGGACTGTCCCCTAGCAAATTATGTGGTGCCCTTAGAGCATCATTAGTAAGGCCCATCCCATTTTCTAGATTCTAGATTTAGAATGTAAGAGCTCATTTTGTAGAATAATAAGTCTCATTTCTAGTCTCAATTCCTACAATTTCGGTCCCAACCCATCCATGGGTGCTACGGGTTGGGCCTCCCAATTTCTAGATTCTAGATTGTAGAAACTCGTTTTGTAGAATAGTAAGTTCCAATTTGGAGCCCAACTTTCTACATTCTAAACTTTATATTATTTTTTTCCTACATTAATTTTTGACCACACAATTTTTGGGACCGGAGCTCACTTTATCACTTTCTACTTTTCTGATACAAACCCAACCCATTCTACATTTACTTTTTTTTTTTTGAAATTTTTGGCTCCAAATTGCATTGGAGAGTCCCAACTACTAATGATGCTCTTAGAAAAAACCTTTTTTTTTTTTAATTGGTTGGAGCCCACCCAAGCTCCTACATGATTTCGTCTCTGACTATATAGAAATGTCAAAAGGAGAGGAAAATAAATAAATAAAACGGTCACATATTTAGGGTGATCACGTTCACCATCACAGAAACCCTTCAAGACAACTATTTATAGTGTCCGGAAACAAGAGTCTAACCTTTAATGCTAATTATTTCGTAACGTTAATCCACTTCTCCTGTTTCGAATAGACTTTAACTTGCGAGAGGGGCGTCTTAGAATATAAATTTAAAATAAAATTTGAGTTGCCATCTACTTATTTTTATCATAATTCAATATGCACCCCACAAATTACTATAACGCATAAAGCTTTCCACTTTTAACAGAAATCGTCAATGACTAACAGTCGATTTTTTTGACCTACATAAATAAACAAAAATATTTTGAGTTATATCCCACTTATTTTACCTTAATTCAAAGTGACTCCACTTATTTGAGGGTATTCTAGTTATAGTTGAATGTGCACCCCTCTTAAATGAGGAGTCAAATAAGTTGACTGTTAGTCACTGACAGTAAAGATTTACGTCAAAAGTATAAAATTTTATGCATTATAGTAATTCGATGGAATGTACCTTGAATATAATAAAACAAGTGGGAGACAACTCAATTTTTTTCTAAATTTAATCATGTATTCTCATTACAACTCCATAATTTGATATAGAAACATTAACACAATAAATGGGGTTGAATATTATATACAATTAAATAGAGATTGTTCAAGTCCAAAGTCTTGTCATACTTACCTCTAGTCTGCGGATGAGTGTTGGTTCTTATTTGGTAGAGATATATTTATATATAGTTATTAACAATATAGTTAACATTTATTATACATGGTATAATGAACTAAATTTATTAGTAAGAAGATCAACATTTATTGTAGATTAGTGGTTAGTAATTATATTAGTGAGAAGGTGTATAATTTATATATTTTATCCCTAGTTAATTTAAACATATTTTGATATACATAAGAACAGATAAGTATATTGTTAGAATATGAAAATTATCAGAGATATTTTGAATTACAACCTACTTGTTTTACCATAATATATAAAAAATTTAACTTTTAACCATTGACCTCAAAATAACTAAAAGTCAACTCTTTTGACAGTTTGACCCTCCCACGCACACTTTTGGGACCAAAATATCTTCAATGAGTTGTTTCCATTTGACATTTAGTTATGCACATCTCAGTGTATAAACTACCTATGGTCCAGGGATTTTTGGTTCAAAAGTGTCCACGTGAGAGTGTAATTATTTTGACGATTTTCGTTAAAAGTTAATTTTTTTAATATATTATGACAAAACAAATAGAGTACAACTAAAAATTTCTCTTTCAAGTGGAAGTGCACCTTAAATAATTGTAAAACAAATGAGATATAACTCTATTTTTTTTAATTAATATACACTACTATATAATGAGAAAACTTAAACTTTACCGTAAGATTTCTTTTCCCTCCAAATATACCCTTGAATATGTTATTAATTAAAATTATTCATTAAAATTAATAACGACTGCTAAATAATTATGGAGATATTAAAATTAATAAGAACAACTAAATAATTATGAGATGTCCTTTAGTGTTCCTGAATACTCTTACATGATATATTAATAAATTTAGAATTAATTAAAATAGTTGTCTTTTAGCTTTCTTAAGTGCTTTTAATAGATATTAGAATAACTATAACAAATTTTTAATAATAATCTGTAAAATACGGTGTATATTTTTTATTCCTAGTAAATTTAAATATATTTCGATATATACTTTGGAATATAAAAGTTCCTAGGAAACAAAATCAACGCGCGCCAGGTAGGGGTCGAACCTACGACTTTCTGCTTAGGAAACAGACGCTCTATCCACTGAGCTACAGGCGCCTGTTGTTTAAATGATATGATGTATGCAACATAATTCGTCACTATTTCCTACTAAGTATATATACGTACCCGTCCAAGTATTTCATACTTTTGGGTCATCTTATTCTGACTTTATTAACTTGACATTGCTGTCGCATGCACCAAAGTTTTATATATATATATATATATATATATATTTAGCAATGGATAATTGTGACGAACTCGTCTCCACTGGAACTCGAACTCCGACCACTTGAACCGCATGCATCTCTCTTAACCACTAGACTATAGGTCATTTGCATATATATATATATATATATATATATATATATATATATATATATATAAAACTTTGGTGTATTAATATTATAGCTGTTATCATTATATATAACATAAACATAGGCCAACTAATCCAAGACTATGTAATCACTTCCAATAGATATCTTATTTGCACTTCATTTTGATCAAATATAGAATCATATATATTATGTAGGGATATTTTGTAAAACCTCCCCTAAATAATGGGCTAATTTGCGAAATACCCCCTAAAGATCTCGAATTGGTAAAACCTCCTTTCCGTCAAGACGGTGTTTAATTTTGGGTGACGTGGCTATCCGTGTGTGGCTTTTCCCAGTCAGACGAAAATACCCCTGCGTACGTGGCTTTTCCCCCTCTCTCTCTCCTCTCTCTCTCTAACGGTCATCTTCTTCCTCTCTTACTTTTCCTCTAACCTATTTATACCGATCATCTTCCTCATCTTTCACTTGATCCTCTTCCAGCGTACAACTTGTCTACCAAAGATCAGGTTCCTACAAGCATGGGGGTGTTTCTTCATCTCTAGAGAAGGAGGCAATTTCTGCCATTAAAGGAGAAAACACAAATTATTCTAATTACAGTAAGGAGGAAACACAAATTATTCTATTTACAGTAAGGAGAAAACACAAATTAAGCAGCAAGCGAAAAAGACAACCAAAGTCAGCCCAGCCAAGCTCAAAGCTGTTGGACATTTTTTATTTTGAAACTTAAACTCTCACACACATTCTTCTTCTTGTTGTTGTCGAACACGGCACTACTTTCCTCGTCCACCAGCGACACCGACTCCCTCTCCGCCTTCCGCGCCCTCGTCGACGCCCACGGCAACCTGGCCTCCAACTGGACCGGCCCCGACGCCTGCTCCTCGCGCTGGGTCGGCGTGGGCTGCTCCGGCGGGGCTCCATCGCGAGCGTGTCGAACGTGGCCGGGTGCTCGAAGGGGACGTGGCTCCAGGAGGAAGAAGGGGAAGGGGGATGGAGGAAGGATAATTTGGAAATTTCATAAAATTTGGAAAACAGAGTTGTGGCCACGTATGCAACAATTGCCACGTCACCCAAAATTAAACACCGTCTTGACGGAAAGGAGGTTTTACCAATTCGAGATCTTTAGGGAGTATTTCGCAAATTAGCCCATTATTTAGGGGAGGTTTTACAAAATATCCCTATTATGTAATTGGTGGAACCACTGTTGTTCTATACCAGCATCATCTCCCTTTCTTCCATCATCATATAAAGTGAACATGTGCTCTTGATGAGAAAATAATAATAATAAGTAATACGCCAAGAATTTGAAATTAAAATGAAGGTGGCCTAGGTCACTGTCTAGTAAATAAGCTAATAAAATTGTACAAATCACAAAACAATTACACACAAGGGCGAAATCAGAAATTCAAGCTCGTGTGGCCCGCTGTGGGATATCCTAGACTAGATGTGGAATGACTCCTATGAAAACAAGCAAACAAATACTTTGAAAAAAAAATAAAAATATTTTGGGTAAATTGGAGTCCCACCCCAGCTCCTACGTGGTTCAGCCTCGGATTATAGTGTCACTAAGGGGGCGTTTGGTACGCGGTATTTTTTTTTATTTCCGAAAAAATTTAAGATGTGAATTTATTACCACGTTTGTTTGGCTTATAAAAATTTATTACCGAAAATTATAAATATCCGGGTAAATAGTTTACCCACAAAACATGGGAATTCTATCCCTTGAGAATATGTGGGCATTTTTTTTTTTGCCCGGATAAAAAAAAATTTGTCTAAATTTTTTTCTTCTTTTTTTATTAGCTTTGAACATTTTTTATTTTTTTTGTCGTTTTTATCGCTTTTTTGTCATTTTTTTCGTTTTATTACCATTTTTTTTGTCGTTTTAAGCGAATTTTTGTCGTTTTTACCAATTTTGTCTTTTTTGTCACTTATTTATTATTTTTTGTCGTTTTTACCCATTTTTTGTCCTTTTTGTCGCTTTTTTGTCAATTTTTTTGTTTTAAGCGATTTTTGTCCTTTTTTTTAGCTTTTTTTTTAATTGTTTTTACCGATTTTTAGTCGTTTTTTGTCGTTTTTGTCGCTTTTTGGTCATTTTTAATGATTTTATGTCGTTTTTTTGTTATTTTTGTCGCTTTTACCGATTTTTTTGTCGTTTTTGCCGCTTTTTGGTTAATTTTTGTCGTTTTAACCGATTTTTTTGTTGATTTTAACCGACTTTTTGTCGTTTTTGTAGCTTTTTTGTTTTTACCGATTTTTAGTCTTTTTTGTCATTTTTTGTCGTTTTTGGTCATTTTTACCGATTTTATGTCGTTTTTTGTCATTTTTGTCGCTTTTACCAATTTTTTGTCGTTTTTGTCGCTTTTTGGTTATTTTTTGTCGTTTTAACCGATTTTTTTTGTCGTTTTAACGATTTTTTTGTCGTTTTTTATCGGTTATTTTTCGTTTTTTGTCGATTTTTGGACATTTTTGTCGTTTTTAACCGATTTTTTGTTATTTTTAACCGATTTTTTGTTGTTTTTAACCGATTTTTTTTTTCGTTTTTAACCGATTTTTTTGTCATTTTTTATCGTTTTAACCGATTTTTTGTTGTTTTTTTGTCCTTTTTGCTGCATTTTGATTTTTTTGTCGTTTTTACTGATTTTATGTCGTTTTTACATTTTTGTCGTTTATACATTTTTTGTCGTTTTTTTGGTCATTTTTGTCGTTTTAAACCGATTTTTTGTCCTTTTTTTATCGTTTTAATTTGTCGTTTTTTGTTATTTTTTCGTTTTACCGATTTTTTGTCGTTTTTACCATTTTTTTCTCGTTTTTTACCAATTTTTTGTCGTTTTTACCCTTTTTTTATATTTGTTCATTTTTTTTCGTTATTATTATTTTTTTTTTCCCGGAAATATTTATATTGTCACCAAACATGGGAATGTAATTTTCAGAGAATTTAATTTCTTAAAATTTGATTTTCGGGAATATAGAATTTCCGGCTATATAGTATTCCGCATACCAAACGTCCCCTAAGTGTCAAAAGGAGAGGAAGAAATAAATAAAACAATCACAAGTTTAGGGTGATCAGGTACACCGACACATAAGCCCTTCAACACAACTTTTTAGTGTCCGGAAACAAAACCCTAATGTTTATTATATCGTAATGTGAATCCACTTCTCCTGTTTCGAAGAGACTTTTACTTGCAAGATGGACATCTTAGAATATAAATTTAAACAAAAAAAACATTTGGGTTGTTATTCACTTATTTTATCATAATTTAAGGAATATCCCACAAAATTACTATAATGCATAAAGCATTCAACTTTTAACGAAAATCGTCAATGACTAACAGTTAACTCCTTTGATCTACATAAACAAAAAGAAAAAAAAAAAATTGAGTTGCATATTTTACCTTAGTTCAAGTTGGCACTACTTATTTAAGAGTATTTTGATCATAATTTAAGGTGCATCACACTTAAATAGGAAGTCAAAGGAGCTGACTGTTAGTCATTGAAACTAAAGACTTACGTTAAAAGTAGAAAAATTTATGCATTTTAGTAATTCGGTGGGATGCACCTTGAATTATAGCATAACAAGTTGAAAGCAACTCAAATTTTTTCTAAATTTAATCATGTATTCTCTTTACAACCCCATAATTTGATGCAATGATATAGACACATTAACAATATTCTGGTTGAATATTCTGACACAATTAAAACATGTTAATCTTTATTAATTGGTGCAAATGATCGGACAAAAAAATAGGCGATGATGAACCTGGCCTGTGCGATACGGAACATCCACAACGTCGGAGGACTGACGAAAAATGACCACGATCGGAGCTGCCGTAGGCCAGAATGAGTCGTCCGTGCACGAAAACTCAACGACTAGGACGCTGTGCGGACGGTCGACGACCGACACTATTTTACCACGGGTATAAACGACGGCCGACTATGAGGTCCGGTGCGGCGCCGTAAGGACGTCGAAAAGACGTCGTAAGGACGTCGTGCGCACAGAACGGGTGGCTGGACGGAATCGGCTGTCGTAGGCATCGTGAAGACGTCGGGGGCGAAGCGATGTGTTGAGTTGCGGGCGTTGAAAGGCGTCATCGCCGTCTCGTGGAGCTCTGGAGCTCGCACAGTGCGCGGGGTGTACGTGTTGGACGATGATGACAAACTCATGCGGACAAAATCCGCACGAAGAGTCCGAAATGATATGACGACCGGCTAAAAATTGTGTGCGTGGAGACACGATTTAACTGAGCCCGCACGTGTTGGATAAAAAAAAAAAAAGATTAGACAAAAAATTTAATCCGGAAGCTCGGCTAGTGGATCACTTTTTAGCTTTATTGTTTGGTTAATTTATTATTTAATTATAATGAAATGTGATTAAATAGTGGAAAAAAAGATTAGACACGATTTAACTTTTTAGCTTTTTAGCGTCTTAATCTAATTTAACCTAAGGTGGATGGATAGGTATTTGATTTATCTGAACAAAAATACTTAGGGTATGTTTGATTGCATAGTGGAAAAATATGTGAAAATAAAATTAATTTGATGAAATTATTTTACTAGGAAAAATATTCTATGAAATTTTAAAAAAATTATATGAAAATTTAATTTGGGTGTTTGAATGTCATTATTTTTCATGAAGAATGATATTTTCTTATGCGTTGGACAAGTTTCGTCTTCCACTATTCTAGAAGAAATTATGAAAAATGATAGTTTTTTTTAAAAAAAATAATTTCATGAAAAATATAAGCTATCAAATACTACAATTTGTGAAAAATTTATGATGGAAATATTTTCCATAAAAAAAAGCCCAATCAAACACAACCTTAGAGAAGGACCATAATGTTTGTAATGTTGTAATACACACTTATAAAACACTATATATGGAAAACATTGGACAATATCAATTTATAAGCATATGGGACAATAATGCATCACCATCATTGAAAGAATTTTAAGGACATTGTTGTTACAACACATGCTTAATAAGAGTGTTAAGTGGCGACAAAACTTATAGAAAGTATGGTGGGACCCTTTTTTATTGCTTGAGAGGAAATGAACAAGTTACTAACAAGTCAGTCAATGGAGGCAAAGTTATTTTAATATCAGTCCATATCGATATCATAAGGTGGATCCATACGATTTTGTATGTGTCGGTTTGATATATAGATCGCTATCCATATCGATGTCAATGTTGGAGATCTTTTTATAGTTAATTAGAAAATTATTAAACCAAAAGAAATTCAATTAATAAGGATATTTAGACAAAAAATAAATAAATATTTTTTTTTTTGAAATGTTCGATGTAATGCACGGAACATTGTGCATACTACGTTGTATGTCATTTGGGTCATTATTTTCAACTTTTACACACACTCCCACACTTCCCCTGCAGTTGGATTACGAGATCATCAGCATAACAAATGAAGTTATACCTCTCCTCGCTGATCATAAAAGTCAACCAAATTCGATAATTAATTAGGATATAAAAGCATAAAAATATTGTGAAGTATATAAACTTAGACATATTAAAAGCATAAAATGTGCAAAAATATATAAAGACGAAAACTTATGAATCGCATATAAACTTGTAGGAGCTTTAAATTATATTTTAAAATTATTGTTTATCAAATGTGGGCTTGGTAGCACAATGTTGATTTTGTTTTCCTAGTGGAAATAAGATTCCCTTAGGTGGCGACTAGGGAGTTATTTGACATCTTAATGATCTTGACAAAAGGTGTCTTGTCGAAAAATAAAAATTATTTTAATTTTTGAAACATAATATTTATTTTTTACATTTTGAACATGATTATGAAATAAGTTAAGTTATTACAGGCTAATTAGAAGGAAAACGTTTTATTTTTTTGAGGTGTCCATTTTTTTCACATGCTAATGAGCAATGTCTGGAAAAAGATTCTAACTGTGTCTACCGCAAACCACAACCGCCCTCCCCCCCCCCCCCCCCCCCCCCCCCCCCCACACCCCCCACCCCTCTCCTATAGATTGACTAAATTATCTAGTGTGATTTTCATAAATATTGTTTTGTAAGAGCGATTTGTGTTAGAAAATTAAGAAATAAAAAGAGAGTACATTGTGCGAATATTCGAGATTGGACTTCTCTTATTAACACATGTATATAGAAAAGAAAATAGTTTTTAAAGGCAGTGCTATTCTTACAACGAAAAGTAGTCGTAAGAGTTTTCAAGGGGTCGTATGCATTTGATTGTATTTATACAAATATATAAATGCTACATATGATTAACTACAGTCATGCTGAGTTCATGCACGTATAGTGTGTTGGTTATCATAACTAAACAGTTGCATAGTAAAAATACTTCCCACAATAACCAACAAATGGCGATCGACAACCAATGTACATAATAATACAATTATACAACCCACTCACTTTGTCGTTTAGTTTTTTAAAAATAAAAATCCAACAAATCCACTGACAACATATGACAACGTAAATGTGATCAAAAAAAAAAAAAAAAAAAAAAAAAAAAAAAAAAAAAAAAAAAAAAAATCTACAGGAATGATTGTAAGTTTATTTCTCCATGGATCCGAGGCTGACAACAAACCGACAGGTTCCACCACAAGAAGAAAGTCAAAAGAAATCACCATGATTGAGCTCGAGCTCGAACAACATCTCGTCAACACAAGTCGCCAGCATCGACTGCAAACTTGTGTATTCATCCGCGCTCGCGTTTTTCTCAACAGTCACCTTCTCCTCATCATTTTCCTGCACTATGTTGCTGCTGCTCAAGTTGCTCGGAGTCTCCCGCGGACCGTCGGCATAACTCGTCGACAAGCCCGACACATCGTCGTCGCTAAAACTCAGGTTGGGGACGAAGAATGTGTCTAGAATGGTATCCGAGTCGCTAACGGTACTTCCTTGGAATTGGAATTGGTTGTAGAGGCCCGTATTTGCGGACTCGAAGACCGGGAAGGGATTGAACGGCGCCCGCGGCGGGGGCGGCTTCGACGGTGGCGGCGTGTGGAAATGTTGCTCTCTCTCTTCTTGCTGATGATCGAGTTTCCTCTCGATGATTAATGGCTTGTGGGTGTTTGGGTCGATCCCCATCTTCTTCAGCTTCTTCTTGAGGTTCGAGTTCCAGTAGTTCTTGATCTCGTTATCGGTTCGTCCTGGCAGCTGGGCAGCAATCTGTGACCACCTGCAACCCGAGAAAAAAAAAAAGAGTAAATTTTATATATATATATATTGAAGAAAGGGTAATTAGCTTCCGGAATCGCTCCCAATAGGATTCGAACTCCTTACCATTCGGACCGCATGCCTCACCACTACCACTAGACGAGGGGTCATTGGCATATATATATATATAATGCACAAATTAAAGATTGATCATTATTTGTAAGAGTTATTTAGTTTTAGGATCTCACATATATATACGAAATCACTGTTAGCCTATCTGAACAGTTATTTCGAGATCAAATTCATTAGCCTAACTGAACAGTGATTTCGAGATCCAAACTCTAATATCGGTCAATTTATGTTGCATATGGTACCTATTTCCTACAATTTCGTGCAATCTGATGATCAGGTCCTCCTCGAGCTGGGTGAAGTTGCCCCTCTTGAGGTCAGGCCTCAGGTAGTTTATCCACCTTAGCCTGCAGCTCTTCCCGCACCTCTGCAGTCCTGCAAATGCAAGCAACATATAATCACGGAATTAGAAGCTATAATCAAGAGAGCTCGATCGGCAGTGATCAGTGCCTGCTTGTTTCGGGACGACGCTCCAGCACCCGACGCCGGAGCTAGTGATGTGCTTGTAGAGCTTCTCGTCTTCCTCCGGCGACCACAGGCCCCTCCTCGGCTTCTCCTTCTGCGCGTGCGAGCTCGACTTTGGTCTCATCTCTTCGGTCGGGAAGTTTCGACTAGAATTTCTCTACAAACTTTGGCGAAGCAAATTGAAGTAACAGTCGTATATATACTATGTGAGAGACTGTTGCGTGGTGGTCGAATGAATATAATTGAGAGGTTATGGTGTCTAATGTCTATAAATAGTATAAAAAAAGGTGATCGACCAACTTGATGATTTCAAGAGGTGGTTAGGAACAAGCTTGATGGAGGGAAGTGACGCAGGATCAATGTTTTAAAACCGGACCGATCGATCCAAAATATTTTGGTATAGGTCGGACCGGAGTTCAATCGGAGTTCAACCGGGTTTAACCGGAGTTCAACTGGAATTCAATAGACTTGGTTTAGTTTGGTTCAAATAGGTAAAATATCCATATTTACTTCTTGGTTTAGTTTGGTTTGGTCATAAGTATGTTGGTTTGGTTTAATTTTACAACTATAAGGTCGATTAAAACCAAATCAAGAATCAAATGGTCCAAATTTCACATGATAATTTATTTTGAATTTTTATAAAATTAAAAAAAAAAATCAAAATTGGCCGGTTCAATTGTGAACCGGTTCGTCCGGTTCACCGGTTGAACCCGGTTTTGACAAAAAACCGACGGTTCTTTAAAAGACCCGGTTTTAGTCGAACCGGACCGATTTTTTGGCTTAAACCGGTTGGACCCGGTCCAACCACCGGTCCGATCCGGTTTTTACAACATTGCGCAGGATTGAACCTTATGTTCCTTTTTTTTTTTTTTGAGGGTATCCACTTCTTAATGGTGCTTGGAGACATGCCTCCAAGGGGGCTCGAACCCGCGCTACTCCGCCGGGGTGCTCCACCGTTCCCAACGGACTACGACCACTGGGACAAACCTTATGTTCTTGTTTCCTAATAGACTTTGGCTTATAATAGAACATTAAGCACGCCTATTTTTTGCTTACTGTCACGTAATTAATATGAATAACGCTATTTGTACCTCCAAATTGTTCCTCCAATATATTTTTTCTTACGTGACAACTGACGTAGCTTTTAATATGGCATATGATGTGACAAAATTTAAAATTAATCTTAATATTAATATTAACATTAATATTTTTGGATTAAAATTTGTTACACATAATATTATTTAATATCCCATGTTAGCTGGCACAGAAGGAGGAATAGATTGGACGGACAATTTGGAGGTGCAAATAATATTACTAAATTAATATAGGGCAACTATGCTAAAGTAGCTATTGTTTATCGATTAACTCGCGCATAATGTTATAGAATTTTTGATTAATTAAGACTAAGGGGTGCAAGGATCACATGTAGAGTGTTCTCTAGTGTTATATGATCATGGTTCTTGATATTAATCATTTCAGTTGAAAGTGGTTAAGCAACAGATCAACGTGAACAACCATGTGGATCCTTGAAAAACAAGTAAACCCCCAGCAAGAAAGTCACAAAAAAACATGGTCTATGCAAGAATATTTGGTAGATTTTACTATAGAGGTGATTTTGATGGTTATATATTAATTCCTAGATTCTAACAATCTAATATGTGCTAAACTATACCAAGAAAAAGATGATGGATTGTCAAACTAATGAATATAAAATTAAAATGATCACCAATTTGAATCACTCATATTATATGGTGGTGTAACTTATATTTGGGATGAAATGGGATACAAGGAGGAGAGAAGATAGAGCACGGCGACTAAAAGTACCAACGAAACATCCTATAAAGATACAGAAGAAATTGTTTCAAAAAAAAAAGAGAAGAGAAGAAATTCAAATTGCCGACCAAAGACCTCCATGGAGCTGCAACCGGCTAAGGCAATGTTTCAAAATCCGGGCCAATCATCGAATCGAAATTTCATCCATCAGATCAAATCTATTGGATTGTATCTCGTTTTCGGTTGAACGTTCAAATGGAAAATGACAATGGAGTTGGTAATTTAATTTAATGGCTAGGAGGTGGGATCATGTGGTGTAGATAATCGGGATTGGTTCAGGCCTTAAAGGAGAATTCTCTTTTAAGGCATATGGACCAAATTCAATATTGTATCTCATGGGCCAACTTCAGTTCGGATCACATTGCATTTCTAACAAGTGGTATCTTAGTCCATGGTTACGGGGCGGATTTAGGCGGCGTGGAGTAGGAGCATGTTGTAACGTCCCAAATGTTGCATCCCGTCCGAGGCCCAGTTGCATAACTTTTTCACGGACCAAGGTTATGCGGGAAGCTTCTAGAACATTCCAGAATATGGCGGAAGGCTCCAAAAGATAGTGGATCTCTCCGGAAGGCCCAAGATCGTTCTAGGAGGCCCAAGAAGCTTCTGGATGGCCCGTAAATTTTTTTTTTTTTCTGTTGCTAGGGAATAAACCTGGAATATGCCGTTCCAATTATGGTAGAAAAGAATAATCCTTGAAATATTTCTTCCTGGACTTTTCATGTAAAGCTCTCTGAGCACTTATAAAAGGGGGAGGCTTTCATTTGTTCCTCACCACCTTCACCACCTAAACTTGTGAGCATTCTCCAAGTCGATAAAGAATTTCTTACGAGCCTCCTCTTTGCTCCACTGTCTTAATTTTCCTTAGCGATTTAGCTAAGTCGGGTTGGGAAGGCTTGCACGATCTTTGAGGAGGAAGTTAGTGCGTCGCACGGGACGAAGCGCTAGCAAAAACACTAAGTCCGTGACAATGTGCTAAGGTTGTTCGGCTGGCGAAAACGAACAAAAGGTAGCAGGGGTGCTAAGATTGTTCGGCTAGCGAAAACGTATAAATGTAGGTTGAGCGCTCAAATGGGAGGTGACAATGGAGTTGGTAATTTAGTCTCACATCCGCTAGGAGGTGGGATCATGTTGTGTGGATAATTGAGATTTGTTCAGTCTTTAAAGGTGTATTCACTTTTAAGACATATGGGTACAATTATCTACACCACATGATCCCAATAGAGTTGACACACAATTGTGGTGTGGGTGACTTGTCAGGTTCGGTTCTGTGGTATAACAAGGTAGCAATGAGTGCTAAGATTGTTCGCCTGGCCGTAACGAACAAAATGTAGCATGAGTACTAAGGTTGTTCGGCTAGCGGGAACGGACAAATGTAGGTTGAGTGCTCAAATGGGAGGGGTGACAATGGAGTTGGTAATTTAGTCTCACATCCGCTGGGAGGTAGGATCATATGGTGTAGATAATTGGGATTTGTTCAGGCCTTGAAGGAGAATTCTCTTTTAAGGCATATGAGCCCAATTCAATATCACACATTATTAGCCGACTCCGGTTCGGATCACACCGCGTTTCCAACAAAATCATGTTCGAAATCTAATCGAAGCAGTATAACTGATTTTTGTAATATTTTAGTATAACTGATTTTTGTAATATTTTTTTATTAATACCAATAAAAAATATATTTAGAAAACTGTATAAACAATTGACTCGGTAGTGCAAAGTTTATTAATTCCCACTGGATATTGCATAATTGACCATAAATGCATGCAAGTGTAGTAGGTTAATATGAATTAATATGAGTTGAACCGGACCTATGGTTCATGCGGTTTTGATGGTTGGACCCTTTTTTTTCCCTTCTAAAAATGTCGGTTCTTAAAAAATAACGATTCAATTTGAACCAAACCGAAAATATTCACTATCCCGATTGGACCTTGTTGAACCGTTGGTCCGGTCTAATTTTATAACATTGGTGTAAGGCTACTGATAAAGACACTATGTAAGAAATAATACGATATTTTGGCAGTCTTAATTTATTAGATGACTGGCAATTTTGTTACATTCTTAAAATAATAATTACTATCAAAATTTTGACAATCTCATATATGTCGAACATTGTTAAAATTTTGATCCTTATATATTTTTTAGGACTGTCAAAATTTTGATAATTTTGAATATGTACAGAACTATTAAAATTTTGACAGTAGCAGAACGGTAAAAAACTGTGATGTCTCCTAAAAAATTCCATAATCTATTTATTAGTGGACTTGTCTAATGAGTTTTTTTTAGATGTCCGGCCATACGCACGGGATTCAGCGAATCAACATGCTGCATTGCATGCTTGTTGGGCCTATTATTAAAATTTTGAATAATATGCCCCCAAAAATTAGCGACGTTCTATCTTGGAGCCTCTAAAATCGTCGCTGATATGACTTATTTTGGTAGTGTCTTCTGCCATCCAGTCGGTATATTATATCTCTCCGCGGTAAACACTAGAGCCACTCGAGTTCGGTGTGATGAGTTTTGAATCTCTTAAACTATCCAATAGTTCATAATTCATAGTTACCTAATTATGGTCAAGTGTATTATGCTTAAGATCAATGTTTTAAAAACCGGATCGGACCGGTCGGCTCAACCGGTTCACGAGTGAACCGGTTATTTTTTCCGGTCCCGTTCAGTATTGATCCGACTGATTGAAACCAACTGGTTGAATTAATTTGATCCGACCTAGTGTCTTGGCCGGGTCAACCTTCGGTCCGGTTTTTAAAACACTGCTTAAGATGACTTTTAACTTACACTCTATCAAAGTAATTTAGAAGATCAATAATTGAGTCCATCAATGATTTGGAGTCCATGGATGTGATGGTGACGATACTCACGTAGGGCGACGAATGTCCGAAATATCCAATATGTCGGTTTCTGAATGACGTGCCAACCAGACAAGTAAGAATTGGAACCGTCCCCCTCTTTAATCTTATACATTGGATTCGGTCACTATTCTGTTTTGCGCATTTCTTCTATGCGATGGATTGCTATTGTCGTGGCACAACGCACATGTTACACACAAATAACTTTATGACAGCAAAAATAATATTTGCACAAAGTAACTATATTAGTAAATGTACGTACTTTGTATGTATAATAATACATAATAAAAATATATTTAATTATAGTTAAATATTTTTTCTAATTCATGTGGTTAATTAGATGTGAGATATTTTTTCTTGTTTAGTTGAGTTATATATATATATATATATATATATATATATATATATATATATATATATATATATATATATATATATATATGTTGGTGTTTTTGTCTTTGGACTAGAAAAGATAGTCCCACATCGGCTACACCAAATGGTGAGTATCTCAATATAATGCATTGCTTGTGTTGAGGTGTGCACATGAGGTGTAGTGGGGCACAAGTTTGTGCCATGTGGAAGTATTTTTCTAGAAGGAAAAAGAATTAAATCCAACAAGGATGCAAGTTAATTTTTGTTGTGCGGACTCGGACTCGGACACGGACTCCAGGATGTCTCGGGGGTAGGCGTGGACTGGCACACTTCTATGCTGATTGTGGGATGATCTAAAATATCAAACTCTAATTTTGAGTATTGGTATTTTAGCTCCATATCGGATAGGAGAAGAGGTGAAGTCTCAACTCCACTCTATAAATAGAGCCCATTGGCCTCCTTTGAAAGATGCACCAAGAAGAGAGTTGAGGGAGTCTTTTAAGTCCAGGAAGCCCGTTCAAGTCTCAAATATTGACTTACGAGCGTTCCAGAAGTTCTTCGTGAATTTGCTGGTTCCTGGAAGCTGTTCGTGCTCGTGTGGGGCGAATAAAGCTTTGAGCAACGGTGGTTCATTCACCCCAGCATCTCATTCTCGTCAGTCATCGCTGCTATTGCCTTTTACAGTAATTTCTTTTTAGAAGCTCTACTGCCAATAGTTGCTTGCACAAAGTTTCTTTAGATTTTTTGTGTATTACGTAGAATCATTTTAGATCCTCGTAATTCAGAATCCTCCAGGATCTCTGTTGCACATCTTCTTTAATGTGCTGCATTTGAAACATTGTGTGTACAATTGTTTCAGTTTCAGAATTTTCTATCAAAAATTGTGCCTCGGCACTAACAATCCCAAAGCTTTATTGAGTAGATGGATAATTCTCGTGCTTCGCTCATCGATACCGGCTTTAACAAGTTGGAGAAATTCGATGGCGAACACTTCCAGATATGGAGACGAAAGGTCACTTTAAATCTTCAACTCGTGAATGTTGATCACGTGCTGTCAGAAGAAAAACCGATCGTTCCAACCACTGGATCTGCTACGGCTGTGGCCGCTGCTACGACCAAGCAAGCGAAGTGGAAGAGAGAAAATAGTATATGCAAACTACTGATACTCAATTCCATGGAAGACTCTCTGGCAGAGTCATACTCCAAGAAGACATCTGCCAAAGAGATATGGGACTCCTTGGGAAAGCTCTATGAAGATGACGAGAACATGTCCTTCGTCGACAAGTTTGTCGTTGGAGGAATCGTCAAGTGAAGGAGTTTCTGAAGTTGATGGTAGAAAAATATCACAAGTGGACCTTCGAAGACGAGAAGGCGATGCTGCCCCAAGTGAAGGAGTTTCTGAAGTTGCGTCAGAAACTAGAAGACGAGAACATGTCCCTCGTCGACAAGTTTGTCGTTGGAGGAATCGTCGCAAAATTTCCTACAGAATGGAGCAACTTCTATGCAAGGATGCATCGAAAGAAGATGGAAATTAGCTTGGAAGATTTCTTGCAAGAGATCCATGTTGAGGACGAGATGCGCTCTCAACAGAAGATGGATACTCTGTCCAAACAACTGACGAAGGCAAATCTGGTCCAAACCAGAGAGTACCAGGGGAAGCAGGCTGCTTCTCATCGCAAAAAGAAGGACTTCACGAATCTGAAAGTGAAGGGTCCTGCTTTCAAGCAACAGAAGTCCAAGTCCTATGTGACTTGCTTCAATTGTGGCAAGAAGGGCCACTACAAATCCGAATGCAAGTCCAAGCCCAAAGAACAAGGTGAGCCTAGTAAGGTTTCTATGATTACTAATCTAGTTGCCATGATAGCACAGGTTGCAACTGTGGGGGCCGACTTGGACTGGTGGATAGACACTGGTGCGACCTGCCATGTCTGTTCAGACAAAGACTGGTTCGTCTCTTATGAGCCAACTTCAGAGAAGGTCATAATGGCAAACCAGGCACAAGCTGAAGTACTGGGGATCGGGACGGTGGAGCTGAAACTCACATCGGGGAACACTCTGACGCTTCAAGGTGTGAAGCATGTTCCAGTAATTGCTAAGAACCTGATCTCTGGAAGTCTGCTCTGCAACGCAGGCTTGAGGATGGACATCAATGCTGGCCAGTTGGTGATGTCCAAGAAGGGTACATTCTTCGGGAAAGCTTTCCAAACTGAAGGAATGTACAAGATTCAGCTTGTTGTAACCCAACATGATAATATAAATGCAATCACTTTTTCTGATTATTCTCTTGAGTTGTGGCATAATAGGCTAGGACATGTTCATTGTAAAAGGATTAACAGAATGTCTAGTCTAGGACTTATCTCCAAGTGTGGGGGTAAGGTAGAGAAATGCGAAGTATGTGCTCAGACGAAGTATCACAAGGAAACCCTTTCACAGGGTCCATCGAAGCACAGATCTTCCGGAGTTGGTTCACTCAGATATCTGTGACTTCAAACAATTCTCTACAAAGGCCGGGATGAAGTATTTTATTACTTTCATCGATGACTTCTCAAAGTATGCTTTCGTCTACTTGCTCAAGTCTAAAGACGAAGCGTTCGAGAAGTTCAAGGAGTTCAGGGCCGAGGCTGAGCGGCAAACTGGACAACAACTCAAGAGGTTAAGGAGTGATCGAGGCGGGGAGGAGTATCGGTCTCATGAATTCTTATCATTCTGCAAAGAACATGGAATCATCAATGAGACAACGGCTCCGTACTCTCCTCAATCCAACGGAGTAGCAGAAAGGAAGAATAGAACGTTAACAGAGATGATGAACTCCATGTTGTTGACTGCGAGTCTTCCAAAGTGTTACTGGGGAGAAGCTGCACTAACGGCAACGTTCATTCTGAACAGAGTGCCATATGCAACTTCCGACATAACTCCTCATGAACTCTGGTTCAAAGTCAGACCTAACTTGAATGTCATTCGAGTGTGGGGGTGTCTGGCTTATGTGAAGCTCCCGGATCTGAAGATTCAGAAGCTAGGGACAAGGACTACGACGGCGATCTTCTTGGGGTATGCCGAGAAGAGTGATGCTCGGAGATTCCTTGATATCGAGTCAAACCATATCATCGAATCTCGCGATGCAGAATACTTTGAAGACAAGTTTGCAAAACACAAGAATATTGTTCTCGCGGATCTTTCGGAGAATGATGAGGGTACAAAGCAGACAGAAGACTTTAATGAACCAGTAGTCCAAGATGAAGCTGTCGTCAAGGAGACACCAGCTGAACAAGAACTCGCTGAGCCGTCAAATAAGCGAACGAGGAGGCCGAAAGACTTCGGAGATGACTTCGTCACCTATCATGTGGAAGCAGATCCGCTTACCTATGATGAGGCGATGAAGACCAGAGATGCTGTATTCTGGAAGGAGGCGATAGACAACGAGTTTGACTCAATCACCTCCAACAACACATGGGTATTGGTTGACCTGCCAGAAGGAGCAAGACCCATCGGATGCAAATGGATCTTCAAGAAGAAGATGAAAGCAGATGGAACCATTGACAAGTTCAAGGCCAGGCTAGTGGCCAAGGGGTTTGCTCAGAAGCAGGGGATCGACTACTTTGACACTTATGCTCCAGTAGCTCGGATGACAACCATCAGATTGTTAATTGCTCTAGCAGCAATACACAAGCTGGTGATACATCAGATGGATGTGAAAACGGCATTCCTTAATGGCGAGCTGATCGAAGAGATCTACATGCAACAACCAGAAGATTTTGTCGTCAGAGGTCTGGAAGACAAAGTCTACAAGTTGATGAAGTCTCTGTATGGTTTGAAACAATCTCCCAAAATATGGCATGAGAAGTTTGACAAGGTGATAAGGTCAAATGGCTACAGGATCAGTGAAACAGACAAGTGTGTCTATACGAATTTTGCTGACGGAAGAGGAGTAATCGTATGTCTTTACGTGGACGACATGCTAATCCTAGGTACGGATTTAAGCTGCGTCACAGAGACAAAGAAATTCCTCTCGACCAAGTTCAGTATGAAGGACTTGGGGGATGCCGACGTAATCTTGGGGCTCAAGATCATCCGGACAGGCACTGGAATAGCGCTGTCACAATCTCATTATATTGAGAAGATGCTCACTCGCTACGGATATCAAGATCTTCCTTTTATTGATACACCGTACCGGAGTGATCAGAAGCTGGAGCCAAATTCGAGGGAAAGCGTCAGGCAGTTGGAGTACGTTAGCGTCATCGGAAGCTTGATGTACGCTACTACTGCCACAAGGCCTGACATAGCTTTTGCAGTGGGAATGCTGAGTCGGTTCACTAGAAATCCAGGCGTTGAGCACTGGAAAGCTGTGAAGCGTGTTATGAGATATCTCAAGAAAACTCAGACATATGCACTTTTCTACAGCGGAGATCTGTCAGTAGTGGAAGGCTTCAGTGATGCTAGCTGGTGTTCAGATATGGAGAGCGAGTATTCCACAGGTGGATTCGTATTCGCTATGGACGGAGCTGCTATATCGTGAAAGTCGAAGAAGCAGACTATGTTATCTCGCTCCTCCATGGAATCTGAATTCTTTGTATTGGATGCTGCTGCAGATGAAACAGAGTGGCTTCGGGAGCTCATGTATGATCTTTCGGTGGTTGGAGCTCAGATACCGGCAATACCGATATACTGTGACAACCAGGCGGCAGCAGCAGTGGCATCAAATGAACTCTTCAACGGAAAGAAGAGAACGGTGCGGTTGAAGCACAGAGCAGTACACGATCTTATCAAGAGAGGTGTTATTGCAGTGATTGATGTTCGGAGTCAGGAGAACCTGGCGGATCCATTCACCAAGGGCCTCAAGCGCCAGCTGGTCGATGACACAACTTGTAAAATAGGCTTGAAGGCATTCTGATATTGTATTATTGTATTCCTACCATAAAGTTTTATGCTATTAGTTCAAAGATTTATCTACTAGGCATCTAGCTTTTGGTTCAAGGGAGGACCACTAATCGGAAGAATATCAGGAATGGTGGGTACATGTTCTATTGGACATGGAGAGGTTACGGACCTATAACTATTGTTGTCTACTATTGTTTTCTGCGGAAAACGGTTTCTGTAGGAAGGTTGGCTTAAATGCCTTAATGAGTTCTCAGGCAGAGTGAATGCCTGGAGTGCTTTACAGGAAGCACGGTAGCGCAGCACTACAAGGAGTATAACTCCATGCTACAATGGGGTGACTCCACCATGAGGTTCCCAGGTAGGGGTAATGCCTCGGCTTTGCAAGCCAAGTCACAGCGGAGTAGTACCGCAAATAGGAAGGTAGCCTAATGTTGTATGATAATCGTAATAAAGAGAAGTAGACAGCACTACAAAGAGGACGATGTCCTCATGTTACAGTGGCATGACACCACGAAGAGGTACCAGGTAGGGTAAAGCCTCGGCTTTGCGAGCCATGTCATAGCAGCGTAACACCGCACGGAAGCGCAATGCTTCATGCTGGGTAGTTTGGCACTACAAAGAGGCCTGTGACCTCATGCTACAGTAGTATGACACTACGATGAGGTACCCAGGTGGGGTAAAGCCTCGGCTTTAAGCCATGTAATAGCGGCGTAGCATCGCAAAGAAGCGCAATGCTTCATGCCATGACTCTTTATAAAGAACTCACCTATAGTGTATGGATAGAGATATCAGGCCGTCTCTTGAGGGTAAACTTGTAGACGCCCAAAAATTATACACTGAAACCAGGCTGGCACAAGGCCTTCAATGTGCAGCTAGAAGCATAGTTGATGTCATTATGTGAGTAGGAAGAATTACAGTTATGGTGCAGAATTCAAGGCTTAGTCCATTCTTGTATCATGCTGTTATTTAACCTATGCGGGAAGATTCAAGTCGTAGCGACATCTCTCCTAATGCATGATGGGTAGTAACTGTGGAGAACGCTCAACCCATATATTGAGATATGTGGGGGATTGTTGGTGTTTTTGCCTTTGACTAGAAAAGATAGTCCCACGTCGGCTACACCAAATGGTGAGTATCTCAATATAATGCATTGCTTGTGTTGAGGTGTGCACATGAGGTGTAGTGGGGCACAAGTTTGTGCCATGTGGAAGTATTTTCCTAGAAGGAAAAAGGATTAAATCCAACAAGGATGTAAGTTAATTTTTGTTGTGCGGACTCGGACTCGGACACGGACTCCAGGATGTCTCGTGCATGCACGGGAGTGTTCGGGGGGTAGGCGTGGACTGGCACACTTCTATGCTGATTGTGGGATGATCTAAAATATCAAACTCTAATTTTGAGTATTGGTATTTTAGTCCCACATCGGATAGGAGAAGAGGTGAAGTCTCAACTCCACTCTATAAATAGAGCCCCTTGGCCTCCTTTGAAAGATGCACCAAGAAGAGAGTTGAGGGAGTCTGTTAAGTCCAGAAAGCCCGTTCAAGTCTCAAATATTGACTTACGAGCGTTCCAGAAATTCTTCGTGAACTTGCTGGTTCCTGGAAGCTGTTCGTGCTCGTGTGGGGCGAATAAAGCTTTGAGCAACGGTGGTTCGTTCACCCCAGCATCTCATTCTCGCCTGTCATCGCTGCTGTTGCCTTTTACAGTAACTTTCTTTTTAGAAGCTCTACTGCCGATAGTTGCTTGCACAAAGTCTCTTTAGATTTTTTGTGTATTACGTAGAATCTTTTTAGATCCTCGTAATTCAGAATCCTCCAGGATCTCTGTTGCACATCTTCTTTAAGGTGCTGCATTTGAAACATTGTGTGTACAATTGTTTCAGTTTCAGAATTTTTTATCAAAAATTATGCCTCGGCACTAACAATATATATATATATATATATATATATATATATTAAAAAATAAAATATATATATATATATATTAAAAAATCAAAGACAGTGTCGAAGACACCCAGTCAGCTTTGGTCCGGAGGCTCGTGTACACAGACATCCAGCCGACTCCCGTAGGGTTCGATCGCTTGATCTCATCCCCAAGTGCGAATGGTATTATTCACTAGGCTACAAGACCATTAGCATATATATATATATATATATATATATATATATATATATATATATATATATATATATATATATATATATATAGAGAGAGAGAGAGAGAGAGTGTGTGTGTGTGGAGGCGAGTTCGCCACAATTATCCATTGCTTCAAATATATATATATATATATATATATATATATATATATATATATATATAGTTTGGTCAAACTCGACCAGAACGTCACGAATTAAGAATTTTTTTTATTATTGAATCAACGAGAAAAGTCTTACAAGATAACACACAATATGGTAATGTGACTTTTACTTATAAGTAGAAGATTACATAGAATGGAATGTACTAGTACACATGGGATATAGGGGTCCATTCCTATTGGTGGACATGTGCATAGTTCATATCTACGGGAAGAAGATAAGAAAACGCGAAGCGTTCTCTTGGTTTCCTAACAGTTTCTAAAGGCTGCCCTCTCTCGGCTGGATTTTGGTCCAGCCTACTACGAGGATCCCGTATCCCGTACATCGTCTTTCTCCCTACTGGGTGTCACGACCCGCACCCTAGGTAGGGGCACAAGTACGTGACCACGTGTAACTCCACTTCTCAAATTTTATATATATTTTTTTCAAATAATTTTTCCTGATATTTTTCTAAGTTAATATTACTATTATTAGTTCTTTTTTTTTAGTCCAATTTATTTGGGCTTCCCTTTCAAGTCAATTTGTGGGCTTTTATTGAAGCCCATGAACCAACCCATTTATAAAGTCATGTTCCTATTAGAAGAGACTTTCTCAGGTTCTTTTGAAACCACTGGTTATAACAGAATATTTCCTTTCCTTTCGTTTTGAAATTCCAACAGATTAATCGAGCCTTCTTCTAACAGAATGGTCAGGGAAGAGGAAATTGATTTCCCGCCAAAAATCATTGCCTACTCCTCACGCTAACTTCACAGCCTATTTAAACTACTCCTCCTCATTGGATCCATACCATCCCATTGATCATCTCCTTTATTTTTCCTGCAACTAAACCCATAGAAGAAACCATGGCGATGCAGCTCAGTAGAAGCTCTTTCGAGGGATTGATCAACATGGGGTCTCGGTGATCGGTTCAGTAGAAGTTCCAGACGACAGCAAGGAACCAGCATTTCTTCCATCCTTAATTTCGTGGTAGGTTCCATCGATCGATCTTAATTCCATGGATTCGAATGATGATCTTCATTCAATCAAATTTCCTTTGTTTTGATCGACTCTGTGTTTACAAACCAGTGGGACAAGTGATTGACGAATTGTCTCCAAGGAATTATCAAGGAGAATTCATCGAGTGCTCATGACATAGGTTGTGTTTCGATCCATCGTTCATACTCATTTGATAATTATGTTCCGTTCTGATGTATGAACGATTATTGATTCTTTCCAGGATGCATATTAGATCATTGGAAGCATTTAAGTCATATTTTCTTCATTTCGATCCAGATACTCGAGATTGTAAGTATCAGATCTCCATCTATTTTTGAATGTGCTTGATACATTCTTATTGAATTATGTCCAAGAGAAATCTATTTTTAGATCGCATCATTCTATCCTTAGTCTAGTCAATGTATGTGGTTGACTGATTCAGAGATCTGGGCTATTCAGGAATTGGAAATTGAAGTCCCAGTGGTTGTACTTCGTTTCAGATTCAATTGGAAGCAGGTAAATCCCTAAAACTCTAACAACATTGATTTTAATTTAGAATATGAACTGTGGTTAGGATCCTAACCAGGGGTCATTCTGAGTTGGTTCAGTCTCTTCAAGACTGAACCTGAAAGTTGTATTTAGGTTTTAAGTTATTTAGTAATTCGTGGAGGTATTCATAACCTTATAGAGAGTTCTGAACTTGATGTTCATTGAATTAAAGGGGTTGGGGTCTGAACAACAGAGCTGCCTGAGTTGTGGATAGTATATTGATTCATGGGACTGAAATTGATTTCATATATGAACTGAATATATATTTACTAGCCTATGTTAGACTGAAATCAGGGCAGACATGGTGTCAGTTTGATACAAGTCTGAACAACCTTGGTATCATGCTGGACTAAGACATATAGGACTAACGTGCCGAATTGATTAATTCCAGTTTATGCCTAAACCAAGTCAGGGCTGCTGGACTAACCCAGTATTCAGCAGGATTTTTCCAGCTTAATTGTGAGAGGCTGACTGGTTGAACCTTGGTATGATATCACTGTCATTCTCAGGAACCTGAAACTTCTCATGTTCCAGTCCAAATAAAATATAGTAACCTGGGATTCTTAAACTTGGGCACTTCAGTTAGCTCTATGTTATTAGCTCTATTTTAAATAGCTCTAACTGATCCTTGGCATTTCACCTAGGGACCCTGGTAGCAGGAATAGAATAGAACTGATTACATTGATTTGGTTTGGTTGATTAGTATTTGAACTGGTGGTTAACTTTCTATTAGTGTTTGAACTGGTAAATCATGTGTAATGTCTTGGAGGGTCACTTGCGAATGCTCAGGAAACCTGAGAGCATTCTCAGGAAACTTGAGAATCTCAGGAAATCTGAGACACTTGAAGAGTTCAGTGTTATTCTGGGACATTTCAGTCCAGTTCTGTTTCTGGAACCTGAGACATTAAGTCCAGTTGATTCAGGATATACACTGAGGCAGGGACCTTATTGCAATGTTATGGCAATTTTAATAGGACTCTCATTCACTGCTCTGAATTCAGATATCTTGAGACTATTCTCAGTAACCTGGGGTTATTCTTCATAGTGCAGTCAAATTTTGACAACAGGAACTGAGCTCACATCTCATAAGTTCAGTTCTATATGACTAAGAAACCTGGAACCAAAGCAAGGTTTAGTCCAGTGCATATTTAGATTCCTAGGAGTCACTTTATGAACTGATGTTGGAACCAGGCCATACAAGGGTTTCCTGTTTTCCTGATTAACTATTGGCCTACATGAGTTCAACTTTGGAAGATTTCACTTTTTGTATAAGGTTTAACTCTTTACTTTTTCTTAGAAGTAATCTTGAGGGCTTAAATAGAGACTATGGAAATCAATACCCTCAACTATTGTGTTGGTCTAAAAACTAACTTGTAATAACCTTATCTATAGTGTTTAGCAAATTAGAATTTAGATTTATTGTTAAGTGATTTTCCTAGTTTAAGAAGTACTATTTTTAAGTTGTTGTCTTATCATCATTTAATACAGGAGAACACCTAGCCCCGATCTTCACCCATACTTTCCTGGAGCAAAGGCAAGTACTTTTCTACGATTTTGTACATTTACATTCCTGTACCCCTTTCTTGTGACACGTCATGGCACGATATTCATGTACTCCTGTATTCCTGTGCCCTTGTCCTTGTACTTATTAGTGTCGGGTGGAGAAACACACTAGCCATGTGACCAATCCCGGTTACTATATACTCCTGTACCTAGCTTAGGCCTCGCACTGTGTACGCGGGTCCTAAGTCGTACCATATTCATGTACTCCTGTACATGCTCCTGTACTCACCCCAGCCGGTCACATAGACTAGATGTATTTCGATATTGTGCACTTGTCATGTATGGTACTTCAGGATTATAGTTTCATTCCTGTACTTTACATGTTCATGTACTTTATATTCATGTACTATAGTTCATGTACTTATTTCATGTACTGCTTTCCTGTACTTTCATGTTCATTCCTGTATTTTATTTCCTGTACTCCTGTACTCTGTTCATACCATGTTTATATTTCATTACCTAGAACTGTACTTTGCTCCGCTCCTGAATAGGATATGTTGCAGGTATGCTTGCAGGACATTGTTCTACTCTATGGGCTAGAGCCCAGGATTTAGCCGAGCAGGATGAGGCTTAGCTTGAGGCTTCAGGTTTAGATTGCTTAGTTTTATTTTGAGATATTGACTTTAGAGTTTATAGTACTTTTCATTCCTGTTGATTCTGGTACATTATGATATCTAGATTTGTGGATTATGGTGATCATTCTGGAATACGTTTTTAGATGCTGTGATTTTATACTTTCATGTTTATCTGGTTAGTTTTCCCTAGCTTGGTACAACTTACTTCGTTGTGTCTAATGACGAAGGCTGGGCGTGTCCGACTCGTGTTCGATTATTCGGGAGCGGGTCGTGACACCACGCCCAGCCTACACCGTAAAAATGGCGTAGAACGCTGTAGGTCTACTAGCCAACAAACAGTATATAATAACCGGTCATCTCCGCACGGAGGAATATAGTATGAAATACTGATAAACTCAATAACAATCTAGAAGGAAGAATCATGGCACGAAAACTAGACAGATAAAAACCACAAGTGCAATATCCAGCTCAACAACGAGAGAAAGAGAGAGAGTCACAAAGTAATATGGTTATACAATTCCAAATATAATATAATAACATAAGTAGCAAGCTGGAGACAAGCTCCAGTCCAAAATGTCTATTCTAACTAAAGTAAGCTAGAGGCTCGTCGGGCGGAGCTAAGCCATGCTGAACCAAGGTCTCCAAGTCTAAGCCCAATATGTCAACCGGACCGTAGTAGGTACAGCAATCCTCCTCACCGTCATCTGTAATATTTTGTCAACATATCAAGTCAGAATGGAACGAGTACAAAATCTCAAACAACAGTTCTAGTCATACAATATTGAAAATGTAGCAGTAGATAGAGAAAATATACTAGGTAAAGTAGAGCGTACATGCATCCTGACAGGTTATATCCAAAACTGTAATAAGATAAGACAAGAGAACAGTGTATAACATGTACAAAAATCTGGAACTGCTATCTATGTGAGTTTAGCACTAGTTTCAACATGTGATCGGCTTAGAACTTGATACAATGTTTGGCCTGGCTAATCATACGTGAGTATATGATTAATACTATACAATGATGATACAATATAATACTGTGGGGTATTGATCATATATCTACGCTAATATCCCCATTCCTGACTAATATAGTGGATCCAGTCATGACACGTGATTCTCTGAGAAGGTAGCTAGCCTTCGCAGAAATCCTGTCTATATAATGCACAAGCAACTATGAAGACTTGCACAAGGCATGCCATATATAAGAGGAATAACATCTTATGACGGGATCCAGATAAATACCAATCCGTGTGAACAATGTGTCAAGAGAACAAGGATATCTACACTAAATACTAGAAACAAAGACGATATCATAAAACAAAAATATTATCAGAGAATGTACTCGCCTGTGATGTGATGGATAAGTCGACTGAGTCCAAGAACAGTGCCTCGAGGACCTATAGATGGAATACTGTATCAATATAATGATTTGTAAGTGAAATTAAGTCATACGGAGTCAAACTGGGTCAAGATACGTCAAACTAAGTCAATCTAGGTCAAACAAGGTCAAACTAGATTGTACAGGGTCAATCGAAGTCATATTAGGCCTAACAAAGTCAAATTAGGTCAATGCAAGTCAAACAGAATTAAACTAGGTCGATTTAAGTCAAAGGTTGACTTACAGTTGACTTTTGGTCAACTGGTCAACTCTGGTCAACCCTAGGTCAACTCTAGGTCAACTTTAGGTCAAACTTGGCTAACGTTGACTAACAGTTGACTTTGGGTCAACTGGTCAAGTTTGGTCAAGTTCTAGTAAATTTTAGGCTACGGTTGATTCTCGGTTGACTTTTGGTCAAAATAGTCAACCGTAGTCAACCAAGGTCAAAACTAGTCCAAGTCCACTATTCCTAACCATTACCAACCATAATAACCTAATTTTAGCTATATCTTAAAGTACTAAACCCATATGTTGTGAAATGGGTATTATTCCTACTTATCCCGTTTACCCTTTCTACCCTAATACTAAGGCCAAGTAGCTTTACCTTAGGAGTTTCACTCCCGGCTTCCTAGGGTAGTAGGATACTAGCCTACACTATCTTTACCTACCAAGTTTTCTAGGTAAAGTGGACATCCAGTCCATCTTACGGTCCATGTTGTCGATTTACCCATTATCTTGAGTATAGCAAGATACACAATGATATCGTGTGATACCATCCTCCTAATCCCACACGAAACTCCGATTTTAACTTAGGAGCCTACGCACAAAATCTAATTCACATATTTAAGTCCCATATTAAATTTGGACGCGTTCCGACACTCGGAACTCAAAATCTCCCTCTCACTCACTATCCTACAAATTTCCTAATTCACTCACACTCATTCAAAAACTCACTCTACACATTCACTCATAGGACTAGTTGGGGGGGGAGGGTTCATTTAGGGGGATATATATATATATGGGATTATATATGTATATATATATATATATATATATATATATATATATATATATATATATATATATATATATATATATATATATATATATAGGGGGTTTTAGGGGCTAAAGGAGGGTGCTTACCCAGGCTGCTGCTGCTGCTGCTATTACTGCTGTTTGCTGCTGCTATGGCTGTTGCTATTGCTGCAATTTCTGCTGATTTGGGGGGGGGGGGGGGGGGGGGGGGGGGGGGGGGGGGGGGGACAGCAGCCCCAAACTCCCCCCAGCTGCTGTTGTGGCTCTTCCTTCTCCCTCTCTATTCTCTTCTATTTTCCCTCTATAACTCCTCCTCTAATCTCTTCATTTCCTCCTTTAATTTCTCCCTCTAAACTCTTCCTCTCACTCTCTAATATCTCTTAACTCTCTCTCTCTCTCTCTCACACACACACACACACACACACACACACACACACACACATATATATATTTATATATATATATATATATATATATATATATATATATATATATATATATATATATATATATATATATATATATATATATATATACATACATATCTACATATATATACACACACACTCACATTCATGGATACATACATACATATATAGACACACACACACACACACACACACATATATATATATATATATATATATATATATATATATATATATATATATATATATATATATATATATATATATATATACATAGACACACACACACATCTGGATATCTATATATATGGACACACACACACTACCAACACCACTACTACCACCACACACACACACACTACCAACACCACCACTACCACCACACACACACATACACATATACTCCTAAACGACCCAAAATCTTATCCGAATATCCAATTCTTACAATTCTACCCTCTAGGGCCTAGACACATGCCCCATACAAGAAATCTAACTCGCGCACGCGAGCGGAAACGAGAAACGAGGCCCGAATGGCCAAATGGCCATTTTGTCGACTTCGGGGTGTCCGATTCGCGATATAGCGTGATACGGACACCAAACCTATCCGGATTCGACCCAAACTCTACCCACGAGTTCTAAATAATGATTAGAACCTATTCTAAGTACTAGCTTGCCGATTTTAGTGTCGGTACAAAAAGTCACCCGTGTGTTGGAACCCGAAAATCCTGAAAAAAACCTATTTTATGATTTCTCGCAAAACGACCCCACGTATCCAAATATGGACACGTACCTAGCCTCATCTCACCCAAACTAACCTAATTAGGTCTAATTAGGCTAGGGGTAACACCCAACATGTCAATTTAGAATTTTCTCCAAAATTGGCACTAAACCTAGCCCGAAAGTCCTGAATTGAGTCCAATGAGTTCCAAACCTCTTCTAATGGGTTGTCCTACGCCTCGGACATCCTCTAATATGCAAATAATACTAATTAGGAGTAATTACAAGATTTAGAGTTAGGGTTTACCTCTTGGGAGTTGGAATCCCAAGAAAAGCTCCAAAATTGGTTCTTTTTGGGTCAAGAGCCAATTCTATGCTTCCAGCCCCTCCATGCTAGCTTCTACCTAGATAAAAATCACAAATAAAAGATAAACAAGGATTAGCACCAAGATTAGAGAGGGATCTAGAGTATGGAAGAGAATTAGAAGAGATTTGACTTACTTTGGAGCTTGAAATCAAATGATTTTGGCTTGGTTTGGAAAGGAACTCTTAAAGGAGAAGAAGAAGAAAAATATGTGAAGAAAATGGAGTGGAGAGAGGTCTCCTTGCTGTCGGCCAGATTTGAAGGGTTTGGGGACGTTTGGAAAATGTCCAAAATGTCCTCCAAGGCCCCTTTGAGTCAATTTTGTCTTATGTGAAAGTTTGGGGCTAAAAGGGTCAAGTTTAAATGACCAAATGGACCAATTAAGTCAGTGGGATTAGTCTAAATGTAGTATACTAATTAGTAGGATTTATGGGCCATGTCTAGCTAAACTCTGGGTTCCAACTAGAGTCTAAGCTACCCGGGTCACTAACACAAGTCGAAATGAGCCAAAACTCAAACCCGATCAAACTAAATCCGAAAATACAATATTAAAATATAAAAATTCTCAAAATATGAAAATATGAAAAATGACCAAAATTATAATACCTCAATTTAAATATATTAAAATAATATAAAATTTACCAATCAAAATCCTAAATAATTCAAAAATCACAAACTGACCAAAATACCCTTAGCCTAAAAAGTGGTAATTAGCTAATCTAATCACATGGGTTAGGCCTCCATGGTCATGGTTAGTCTCTAGGCTAAGCAGCTCTAAGGTTACACTAGACAAAGAACAAAATCACAAAATATTAATTAAATTAAATTAAAATAATCTAAATCACCAATAAATCAATAACATGATTTAAACCTATTATTAAATAATCAATTTATAAAAGTTCAAAATTATCCTCATTTTTGAAAATAGGACTCCAGCCCGACTCGAATACGTAAACGCAGTCAAGGCTAGGGTATACTGCCAAATCATGGCAAATAAATCTATATATATCTCTATCCATAATAAGAATATGAAACATGAATGAACACTATGGGTCGTGATCTGCAGCCCACTAGCATATATGTCCGATAAGACTCTAAAGAAAGTAACATGAGTCTAAACTGAATCAGGAAACATGATAAAGTAAGAAAGCACGAAAGGATAACAACGTAATAATGATACCTGAATCCCACGAGCGGATCATCGCATCCGAAACCAACAAGAATCGCAAATCCTCCACCACCCAGAACTACTAGCTAACTCCATGCAATCGCTAAACCTGAGGAGATCATCAGGTCCTCAGAGGACATAGCAAGATACATAATACACATGCCTATCTAACAGTTTTATCATGCGTGAGAAAATAAGCAAGAAGAAACAGGAACACGACAAATGACTATGAACACGAACACGAACACACGAACACTAGAAAAACTACGTATAAATGAACTGCCAGGCGAATCACGAGATCAATGGAAGAACCAAACTCTCATCCCGAGTGTGGACTCACGGGTTTGAACTAAACACTAACCCTCGTCCCGAGTGTGGACTCTATGGTTAGTACTAACCCTCGTCCCGAGTGCGGACTCTCTGGTTAGTTCACGGCAAGGCACCCTCGTCCCAAGTGTGGACTCTCTGGTGCAAGTATAACATCCTCGTCCCGAGTATGGACTCTCTGATGTAAATACCCTCGTCCCGAGTGTGGACTCTCTGGTGCAAGTCAAGTCAAGTCAAGTCAAGTCAACACCCTCGTCCCGTGTGTGGACTCTCTGGTGCAAATAATCGATATCTACGTCCCGAGTGTGGACTCACGGATGTAAACAGATCAAAAAAAAACCCTCGTTCCGAGTGTGGACTCTCTAGTGCCAAGAAAACAATATCAAGGATTTAGCAGTTCAATTACACGTACTCGTTCTATGACACGACTCAAGAAAGGTACTAACGAGAACTCCAAGGGTGAACCACAAGACTAAACATGAACACGGCTATATGCAATGAAAACAACTCAAAAGAATATAATATGAAAAGCACATGTCCATAAACAATCAAAACTGAAAAATAAAATACAATGCATGTAAATAAAACTGTAGAGAAAGGCAAGATATACTTGCCTGTGGTCCTTGCACAAACCATAGTCACAAGTCGAGGATGAGAGGATGCCAATCTAGGAGCTGTCAACCTATAACACATATCGCACCATGAACCATACACGAAAACTATAAATCAATTCTAATGTTCTAGTTATAAATTCATAGAATAATGGCTAGTTGGGTCACTAATCTAATAATAATTAATTCTAGAATAATTTACTTAAAACCCTAATTTAACCTAATATTAATCTGAATATAATCTAAACATGCAAGTTTGGCCATCAAAGTCGTGTTTTCCAATTTTGGAAACCATGACACGCAAATCGAGACGTGTCGTTGACTATCTAGTCAAACGCTGTAAACTCTAGATTTTGAAAGTGCACCTTGGTAGATTTTAGTGCCACGAGTGCGTTGGAATCAACCATGCCACAAAATCACGCTTTGGTTAAAAGATGTCACCGTTATGGCTAATCGTGACCAAAACGGTGATCAACCGATCAATTCTGAGTTCCACAGAATAACTAAAATACTAGATGAATGAATTAATTTCTGAAAAAACTATATATCGTAGAGCTCTGTGTTAGCTTTCCGAAACTTCAAACGGTTCGTGATTTCGATTTCTGGTTCTCCCGAAATCTCGAAAACACCGAGACGTGTCAAGTTTCGGACAAAAGACAATCTACGAATTTTCCAGAAATTTAGGAATAATATATACGAAAATAAATTATATATTCAAAAATTTTACCTCGAGACGAATCCAATAAAAAAAACGGCACGCTAAAATCATGTCGGAGTTGACGGCAATCGTCTCGGGAAGTTGGAAACCTTAGATGAGTTCTCCCACAAAAAGCTGCTAAAATTTCTAGGTTTAATGAATATAATAATAATAATAATAATAATATATATATATATATATATATATATATATATATATATTTTATATATATATATATATATATATATATATATATATATATATATATATATATATATATAGGATAGAGAGTCGGTGGGCTGCTGGGCGTCGACAGGTGGGGCCCAGTGCTGACTGTGCAGATGACTGTGTAATTAGTTAATTTAAATACAAAAATCGTTAAAAACTCATTTTAACTCCAAATAACTCCAAATAAATATAAAAAAATCCAGAAAATTGTAGAAAATACATTTAATCTTCTAGAATATAAATAAAAAAGTTTTACCTCATATTGGTACCAAATAGCCTCATAATAAATATTGACAGCCTTTAATAAATATATAAACCTTAATAAATAAATACTTAAATATTTCCAAAAATTATGAAAAATTTCTAGAAAATATAAAATAGCATAATAAATCCTAAAAAAATATTTGGGGTCAATATTTACTCTTAGGCTAGCACAATAAATTTTAGAAGCCCTAGAAAATAGATTTTTTCTATATTTAATAAGCAAAATAATTCCAAAAAATTGTAGAAAAATACAGAAAATATATTTAACCTAATAGAGCCTAAAAAAATAATGGGTCTCAAAATAGTCACAAAGTCCTCAAAATAAATTATAAAAGTCATTCATAAATATAAATCTTCATAGAATAAATATTTAAAAGTATATAAAAAAGTCTAAAAATCATAATAAAATATAATATAGCTATAGAATGCATATAGACCCTATCTAGAGATCATGTGACCACAAGATGGTCATAAATCACCTGTGAGCTTAGTCACAACTCCTATGATCATAGAAAAATTAAATGTAAACTAATCAAATAAAAATAAAAAAATATATCATAAAATTTCGGGAAGGGGAGTTACAAATCTATCCGCCTTAAAAATAATTTAGTCCTCGAAATTTTAATTCATAACCATTCCTTAAAAAATAAAAGTCAACTATTACCTTAATCTCCTCAAATTTAATTTCTCAAAAATATTTTATGACCTTCTCTAGTCATTTTATAACTCCGAATACTTGAGGACTTCTATCCACCTTTGGTCACACTACTCCTCAAAACACGGTAACTAAAATCTTATAACCTTCTAACTAGTTGCTAACGATTCTACCAACAGATATCTAGGGCGTATGACATCTATAATTCCTCATAACTATAAACAACAAAAACTCAATAATCATGCAATATTATACTATAATTTAAGAATTTCTGATGAATCTTAGACAACACGATCATTCGTCACCCCGGAATAGAAAGGGACGAGAATCAATTGTTTGGAAGGCAAGAAAGAATAATCGAGAACAAATATAATATTTTAAGGACGTAGAGAAATTTCTAGGATAATTTTCAAAGCAGTGTGGATTGAGATTCCTAAGGGTTTAGTCAAATTTGCAGGCTCGTATCAGTATAGTTACGTAACCGATACGATATGCTCTGACTTGTATGGGCTACCAAAAAACTTGTCACGACCCGCACCCGATTTTCGGACGCGAGCTCGTGAGCAAGCCATCTACGTATCGAACGGACTCTAGCCCGACTCGAATACGTAAACGCTGTCAAGGCTAGGGTATACTGCCAAATCATGGCAAACAAATCTATATCTCAATCCACAATAAGAATATGAAACATGAATGAACACTGCGGGTCGTGGTCTGTAGCCCACTAGCATATATGTCCGATAAGACTCTAAAAAAAGTAACAAGAGTCTAAACTGAATCAGGAAACATGATAAAGTAAGAAAGCATGAAAGGATAACAACGTAATAATGATACCTGAATCCCACGAGCGGATCATCGCATCCGAAATCCACAAGAATCGCAAATCCTCCACCACCCAGAACTACTAGCTAACTCCATGCAACAGCTAAACCTGAGGAGATTATCAGGTCCTCAGATGATATAGCAAGATATATAATATACATGCCTATCTAACAGTTTTATCATGCGTGAGAAAATAAGAAAGAAGAAACATGAGCACGGAAAATGACTACGAACACACGAACACTAGAACAACTACGTATAAATGAACTTCCAGGCGAATCACGAGATCAATGGAAGAACCAAACCCTCATCCCGAGTGTGGACTCACGAGTTTGAACTAAACACTAACCCTCGTCCCGAGTGTGGACTCTCTGGTGCAAGTATAACATTCTCGTCCCGAGTGTGGACTCTCTGATGTAAATATTCTCGTCCCGAGTGTGGACTATCTGGTGCAAGTCAAGTCAAGTCAAGTCAACACCCTCGTCCCGTGTGTGGACTCTCTGGTGCAAATAATCGACATCCACGTCCCAAGTGTGGACTCACGGATGTAAACAAATCAAGAAAAACACCCTCGTCCCGAGTGTGAACTCTCTGGTGCCAAGGAAACAATATCAAGGATTTAGCAGTTCAATTATACGTACTCGTTCTATGACACGACTCAAGCAAGGTACTGACAAGAACTCCAAGGGTGAACCACAAGACCAAACATGAACACGGCTATATGCAATAAAAACAACTCAAAAGAATATAATATGAAAAGCATATATCCATAAACAATCAAAACTGGAAAATAAAATACAATGCATTTAAATAAAACTGTAGAGGAAGGCAAGGTATACTTGCCTGTGGTCCTTGCACAAACCGTAGTCACAAGTCGAGGATGAGAGGATGCCGATCTAGGAGCTGTCAACCTATAACACATATCGCACCATGAACTATGCACGAAAACTATAAATCAATTCTAATGTTCTAGTTATAAATTCATGGAATAGTGGCTAGTTGGGTTACTAATCTAATAATAATTAATTATAGAATAATTTACTTAAAAACCTAATTTAACATAATAATAATCTGAATATAATCTAAACATGCATGTTTGGCCATCAAAGTCGTGTTTTCTAATTTTGGAACCATGGCACGCAAATCGAGACGTACCGTTGACTATCTAGTCAAACGCTGTGAACTCTATATTTTGAAAGTGTACCTTGGTAGATTTTAGTGCCACGAGTGCATCGGAATCAACCGTGCCACAAAATTACGCTTTGGTCAAAAGATGTCGCCGTTATGGCTAATCGTGACCAAAACAGTGATCAACCGATCAATTCTGAGTTCAACAGAATAACTAAAATACTAGATGAACGAATTAATTTTTGGAAAAACTATATGTCGTAGAGCTCTGTGTTAGCTTTCCGAAACTTCAAACGGTTCTTGATTTCGATTTCTGGTTCTCCCGGAATCTTAAAAACACCGAAACGTGTCAAGTTTCGAATAACCGACACTCTACGAATTTTCCAGAAATTTAGGAATAATATATATGAAAATAAATTATATATTCAGAAATTTTACCTCGAGACAAATCAAATAAAAATGGCACACTAAAATCATGTCGGAGTTGACGGTAATCGTCTCGGGAAGTTGGAAACCCTAGATGAGTTCTCCCACAAAACGCTGCTAAAATTTCTAGATTTAACGAATATAATAATATATATATAGGAAAGAGAGTCGGTGGGCTGCTGGGCGCTGACAGGTGGGCCCAGTGCTGACTATATAGCTGACTGTGCAGATGACTGTGTAATTAGTTAATTTAAATGCAGAAATCGTTAAAAACTCATTTTAACTCCAAATAACTCCAAATAAATATCAAAAAAATCCAAAAAATTGTAGAAAATACATTTAATCTTCTAGAATATAAATAAAAAGGTTTTACCTCATATTGGTACCAAATAGCCTCATAATAAATATTGACAGCCTTTAATAAATATATAAACCTTAATAAATAAATACTTAAATATTTTAAAAAATTATGAAAAATTTCTAGAAAATATAAAATAGCATAATATATCCTAAAAAAATATTTGGGGTCAATATTTACTCTTAGGCTAGCACAATAAATTCTAGAAGCCCTAGAAAATAGGTTTTTCCTATATTTAATAAGCAAAATAATTCCGTAAAATTGTAGAAAAATACAGAAAATATATTTAACCTAATAGAGCCTAAAGAAAAATACTGGGTCTTAAAATAGTCACAAAGGCCTCAAAATAAATTATGAAAGTCATTCATAAATATAAATCTTTATAGAATAAATATTTAAAAGTATATAAAAATGTCTAAAAATCATAATAAAATATAATATAGCTATAGAATGTATATAGACCCTATCGAGAGATCATGTGACCATAAGATGGTCATAAATCACCTGTGGACTTAGTCCCAACTCCTATGATTATAGAAAAATTAAATGTAAACTAATCAAATAAAAAATAAAAAAATATATCATAAAATTTCGGGAAGAGGAGTTACATCGGCTATACCCTGTTTCCTCCTAGGTCGAGTCGGTCCCTTGGCCCTGTGTTGCCGCTCGAAGAAACATCGTCCTTGTCGACAAGTTGTCCATGACCACGCGCCTACGCTAACTTCTAGACTTAGCATAATTGCATGGTCTCATCATCATCACTTAGTTCCTTTGCTTTGCTTCTTCCACTTCTTCACAGATCCCAAACCAGGGTTACCTCGACGACTGAACTACAGTCCTGACATATTTTCTCTCAGTGACTAATCATCGCTTAGACTTAACATTCTTTGAACTCAGGGAACGGCTACTGCATAGCCTTCCAACTTAAGTTGAACATAACGTAATTCCTTAAGTATCGACAAACCGTGGCTAACTTTCCACTGAACCAACCATGGCTCGTGCCTTAAACTGACTCATGTTCTACGCAACGCTATCGTCCAAGTCATACTTCATATGACGGGTCTTGGGATCGTGGGACTATTTAACTTGACAACCGCAGAATGAGCGGGACATCACTTGGAATGACTTAGGTCGACCGGTATAACTTTGTCTAACTTACTCAAGCCTACAACTTAACCCGAGGGACGAGCAAAGGCTATGCCAAGCCTTGTGTAGTGGGAGCGTGCATGCTTTATCGAGCATTTACGCGGGCGACACCTATAACTTAGGCAAGTTCATAGATTTGTGTCGAAGACCAACTTTCTTTCTCCTAAGCCACGGGACGAAGGATCGAGTGTCATTTTCAAAGCACGTCGTGCACCACTCTAAGCCGACCGTTGGACCTTTCCATATTCTATCTCAATTCGACCCGTCAGGATTACTGCCTTTAGCTATGCGGATTCATCTCTTTTATTATTAAGCCTACTTGTGAAAGTTAAAAATACGCAATTTATTATGTGAAGGAAAAGATGAGGTAAGTTCACCGAAACTACCCCACCTGAGCGATATCTCTGAGCAAGCCGTTGCAAGGCTAAGTCCGAACGTCGTCGGCGTTTCAATTCCTCCGATTGACTGAGCGGGACAGGGCACTACATCATACACCACTCAGAAAAAGTTTCGTCCTCAAAACTTACTGAGTACACTTATTGGCTTATAACTTGATCCAACATCCTACGTCTTACGCACACTTTACTTCTATGCGTTCCTTCAATCCGAGCCACGCTCGTGCTTATCGCTAACTTAGTCGTTAGGCATACTAACCGATCAACCAATATTCTAATTCGTCTCAATTCAATGATCGCATTACCATCAACATTTCTTTGAAACTCATGATTTTAAAATCCTCGACATTTTCTCGTTCTTCAAGTCTTCTTGATTCAATGTATCACTTAGTTGGATCGTGGATATATTCTAGGCGTCCCCAAAATACATGTATTTCAGCCAAGTCTCGTGATAGAGAATCCACCACCACCACTCGATTCGGATCGTGCACATATTCGGGCGTCCCTGATATACGTGATGTCAACCGAGTCACATGAGTGGTGCCTCCATAATTTTCTATCGCTTCGCACTCGGACGTCTGCCTAACCGCTAGGTTATGTCTTTCCGTCAGTATTGGAATCATAGTTCCCAAACAACGATATCAACACTGACCCCATCCTAAGGTCAAACCAAATCGATGGTACGGGATTTTCTATCCAAGCTCGCATCACTTCGATTTCTAAACATCGAGTATCGGTTCCCTACGCACATTCCAATATTCGTCGCACGGGGTCTGAGTCGTTCAGCAAAGCCATCCTACGGTAATTTACGTTCGACTAATCCTCAATAAGTACATATCGCTCGTTCATCAAGCCATTTTGTATAGTCTATCTCTTTGAACACGTTCGACATAGTCCGCCTATCAATCTTTCACAAATCAAGCACGCTACGACATAATTCATTGCTAATCTTTAATTCATATTTTTATACTCCCAAAGTCGTTCATCCCAATTCATGTAATCGATCACAAGGTCGTCCGACTTAACAATATATTGCGTCCCGATCTCACGCGAGTTAGATTATTTACGGTGGGCACGAATCACCATACACGCTCCCGCGGGATAATCATCCTCATCGGGACGTAACTCTTGTTCGAGTCTAGACATATTCATTTTTGATACGTGGATTGGACCTACTCAATCCTTGAGTTTCATTCATTTATCAATCCTAAGTCCTATAAATCTTCGAATTTACCTTCGCATCAAGCCATCAGTCGAGACAATCTAAGTTGCCGCATTCTGTAATGGCTGTGGTTCGTATTACATATCTTGGTATACGTGTACGTATTCCTGACTCGTATTGCGTATTTTTCTGCATGGTTATTTTGGCATTTCCTTCTTGGTTCGGTTCAACTTGTTGCTGGTTCGGCTTGACTTGATTTTAGGTGGACCGAACCCCCACCTACTACCACCACCCTCATTTATATTTCTACCTAACTCTCTCTCTCTTTATTTTATTCTTCTCTTTCACTTCTTCTTCTCCACCATTACTCTTCCACCTACCAGGGAAGAGAGCTAGGCAAGTGCAAACTTGTTTCATGATGGATCTCAAGTTTTATTGTTCCATTCTCTTCCTTAGTTGATTCTAAGCCTCTTTAGAACTTGACATCTTTGGATTTGATAGATGGATTCTTGTAGATCTATGTTCGTAACTTTTCGGTTTTCTTGGTTTTGACTTCTAAAACTTGGTTATTTTTGAAAACTAATGGTTCTATGTTGTAGAGAATTCAATTTCATGCAGTTTTGGCTTTTGTTTCGCTTGATTTCGACTTCGGATGAGGAAGTTTTGGCCATGACAAGTTTTCGGAACTTTCATGGCTGAACTTGCTGTTTGGGGACGACGACCCCCATCCGCCCGGGAGGCCATGCGTTGTGAAGTCCCAGCAACGCATCCCTTAACTCCGAGCGTGTCATGCGCGTAGGTTCCCTGCGCACATGTACTGAAGATGCAACGTGAGTTTCCCACGCGCCAATGGTGCAGGAATCCCACGCGCCAATGGTGCAGGAATCCCATACGCCGATTGTGCAGGAATCCCACGTGCCACTGGTGGAGGAATCCCATGCGCCGATTGTGCATGAATCCTATGCGTCGATTGTGCAGGAATCCCACGAACCGATGGTGCAGGAATCCCATGCGCCGGAATTGCTCTATTTTACTGTTTTTTGTCTGTTTAAGTTATTTTATAGCTAGAATCTTAAAAAACTCAAAACATAAAAGTTGTAGATCTTTTTCTTGGCTTCAAGAATATGACACTAGTTATTTTATTCAAGTTTCTCTCATTCATGATAAGGTAAGAATAGAACACGATAAAGGCCCGCTGTGGCGCACTTTTGACAAGCAAACTGACATGATATATCATGACATGCTGTTACGACAGCTAGCCAGACATGACAAGTATGAAAGATCTAGACACCGTGGATGATTGTATTTGTACAAATAAACTGGTACTGTCTTGCATCATGTCTAGGATGGGGATCCCTGAGTACCAAGGTCAGGGGTACCTACTGAAATTGACTAAGGCTAATTAACTAGAATGATTCAGTAGTCATGAAGAGATTCCCAGCTACAAACAATTTCATTATCTGGGTGCATTCAGTGGACTTGTAGCCTACCGACGAGTAGGGCACATTTCTAACACACAGTCACGTGTTGCATTCTTCATAAACGGACATTCGACCTGGATAATCAGATGGTCTGCAGGGCTTGTGGCTGTTGGAATAATCTTATTGCATCTTGCTAGTAACTAGGCCTGTGATAACCCTAGTTAGTTAAAAGTATCAAGCCGTACTCTTGATTGGCCGCGATTGATTGGATGGAGTTTATTCCAGCTTAGTCCTATCCTGATCCTGTGTAAGATTGTGATATGACATGATTATTGATGCTTGCCTTAACAATAACGATCAGGGGTCCAGTTCTGTTCAGGTGAAGGGTTACAACTCCGGTCCTTGTTTGGGTTAAGGGTTGTAACCTGGCTCCCGGAGCAGTTCTGTGTCCTCTCTTCGTTTATTGTCTTATTGCAACCCCATGCCATGTTCGTCATGTTTTACCTTACCTTAATACCATGATTATTTATACTGGCCTTAGCAATAAAGATCAGGGTTCCAGTTCTGTTCAGGCGAAGGGTTACAACCCCGGTCCTTGTTTGGTTTAAGGGTTGTAACCTGGCTCCCGGAGCAGTTCTGTATCCTCTCTTCGTTTATTATCTTCACTGTACCAATAGTATTTGAGACAGGTTTCTATTCAGGTGAAGGGCTGCAACCCCGGTCCTTGTTTGGTCTAAGGGTTGTGACCTGGCTACTTGAATGGTTTCCTCGTACTCAGTTTACTGTTATCATCTCTATTATTATCAGTTCTTTATTTATTTTCTTTAATATTCTATTGTGATTTGCTGGTTTTAGTTCCTAAGTGAAGCCTCCTTTGTGGCACTTACTCTTTCTGGGGTCTGACCCAGCTGGTTTTGTATGGCCAGATATTGGAGCAGCACCAGAGGATATACCTACCTTCCAGCCAGATGGTGACCACCAGGCGTAACCCTGGCAACGAGTGGGTTTCTTTTGTCCTCCCACTTTATTGTAAAATTATTCTTTTGAGGGGTTTAGCCGACGAGCACGTGTTAGCTCGTGTTGTACCTTATCTACTGTCTGCCTACGGGCTAAAAAATGATTGACAGATCCTAGGGTTGATCATGTATGACTGAACTCTTGCTAGTCTTGACATTTTGTATGACTAGCTTCATGATCATCTAATATGTAATGTATGGGACGCCTTGCTATTATATATTTGGTGCTCTGACATCTTGTAACTATTATTACTTGCTTGAGATTAAGACAATAGGCTTGTTCATGACCATAGGAGACTGTTGGCTTGTAGTTAAACCCTCATATATCTAGACAGCCGTGACCGTATAGCGAGGTGGGTTACACTTCAATATACGTAGCTGGCTATGTACGCCCCCGCTCTCCAGTATTCTGGTTCTGGGGCGTTACATGGTTTAAGTAGTGGCCCATGCAGGTCTTGTAAATCAAGATATGTGAGGGTTTACCGAATAAATATCTCAATCAGTACTCTCCCTTGATCTCTGCTCGTATCCTCGTGATCCCTGAAAATCTTGACCTGATCACATGCTTGTATCGTTGATCTGTCCTGGTCCTTCCTTATTGTTCCCTATGTCGTCTTTTTCAGCGGCATTGTTCATGGACCTGCCGATCAGCAAGACGGAGCACCTCCTGCGGACCAGCAGCAACCTGAAGATCAAGTCCAGCATTCAGGAGTAGCCTCCAGAGTCATGTCTACTGGAGGAGAGCCACCAGTTCAGCCTATCCAGCCTGCAGAGCCTGATGATGGCACTTTGGTGGGTCTTATCAGGTCTCTATTAGCTTCCCAGGATCGTCGAGGAGATGCCTTGCACCAGGCGGTGGCAGACGCTTTGACCAAAGGAGGTCATCAGGATAATAGCGCGGCCAACAACTTCAAGCGTTTGAACCCTCCATTCTTCGACGACAGTGAAGATACGATCGCTGCAGATGCCTGGCTTCATGTCACGCCCCGATTCAGTAGAATCGATAGTCGTCCCACGGGCGTGATGCCGTGCAAGCCTAAGTTACGCTTGCACAAGACGGTTCATAAGGTTATCCGAAACAACAATATATATAAGAGTACACAGAGAAATTGAACACATTCATATAGAAAAGGAAACTTGCATTTTTATTGATAATAAGTTATGTTACAGACTCGATTACAAAAGAGGCCTCTCGGGCTTACAATCGACATCGATGAGATAGTCATTCCATACATTTATATCCCTTTTTACAAACAACAAAACGACTCTCTAAGACCTGGAATCGGCGAGAGTTTGTGACTCATGATGCAGTTGGGTTGGAGTCTTTAAAATATTGCAGAGTTAGCCTTCGCGCTAGCAAGGCTTCAAAAGAAACGAGCGTCGCCTTCAGTTCCTTGGCACGTTATCCTGGTTCTGAGTAGCTGTTGAGGGCGAGGGTTAGCACTTTACACACTACAAAAAAGTGTCTTTTTGGGACGACACTATAAAGGACACAAGTCTAAAATGTCCTAAAAGTATAGTTCTAGGGACGGCTATATTTTTAGTAACAAAAAGTTGTATTTTTTGGGACAGATCGTGAAAATGGATCACTATTTGGGACTAATAAAACTTTCTGTTCCAAATAATACACATTTTCGTCCAAATAGGTCGGCGGGAATACCACACATTTGGCGGCTAATTGCCATATTTTATGGGGGGAAAGTTTACCTCCATATGTTTTCATCTGAACCGTTCGATCGGATGCCTTACTCTAGACCGTCCATCCCAAAACTTTCAGGACTCAATATCAAAACAACCTAAATCTCTCTCTCTCTCTCTCTTTTTCGATCAAAAATTGGGTGCTACTGCTTTCTCTCTCTCCGACCATTGCTCCAGTGCTGCTGCTCAAGTGCTGCTGCTGCTGCTCTCTCTCTCTCTCTCAGACCATTGCTCTCTCCATGTCCGACCTTTCAACCCTAGGTGCTCCAGTGCTGTTGCTTGGTATATTTTCCCCAATCTTTAGAATTTTTTACCAAAAAATTTTAGTCTTTGCCCTAATTTTTGGATGCATGTTATTTTATCCTAGATTATTTGCTTGAAATTTAAGTGTTTTACATACTAGGGTAGTGGATGTCTTAGTTTTACCCCTAATTTTTGCATGTATGATCAGTTATTTAGGTGATTGTTTTTCTTTTGGGAAGATTTGGATTTATGAAGTGTATCAGTTTATTGAGAAAATTATTTGGTAGAATCGTGGAGCTCCTAGTCCAGGTTTGTTTAATTAGGCTCCTCAGTTTGATGGATTTTTTGCTTGCTATTAAAGTTGTTTATAGCATATTTTGCATATTGTAATATTACTATTATCAGATAGTTACAATGATTTTGGTACCCTTTTTTCAATCCTGAGATGGCGTGCAAATAACTATCTATTTGGTAAGAGGCATGACTGAGCAGTCCATTACTAATGAGTTTTAGTTACATGTATGGGTCTTCTTGAGAGAAATAGACTGTTGTAGTGGTGCACAAGGTGACAAATTTTATTGTTAATTAGCAATTAGTGTCATGTGGTATTATAGCATGTCTTATAATCTTTCATTCAGTTTATTGAATGCCGGTTCCTCATATTCTACAACATGATGCAAATATAAAAACAAAATAGCCATAATCATAATGTATATTAGACGCACCAGCATTGTGATGCTAGAAAAGAGTGTTGTGAGTGCTAGAAAGGAGCCTGATGCCAAAGTAACCAAATGTCTATTTAAGAATTCATAAGTTTACTTGTGTAGATATTAGTATATACATTCTTGTAGTTTATTGTAGAACTTAGCTTTCAGAGTAGTCTTCTTAATTTCCTCAAATATATGGAAACAAAAGTTATTTGTATAGCAAGCTTTATGGGAAGTCATTAGTATAATGATGCCAGTTATTATAATTTGCCCCTAATTATACAAACTTGTCCAAATTTATGTTCTGTCATGGTTTATGTCGAATTTATATAATATGTGATACCAAATTTATGTAATATATGAGACGGTCATTGATCAAAAATTCAGAATATTGAGAGGAAAGATAAGAGACACTGGGACCTAGAAATTTATGTAACATGTGAGACCTGTAAGCATCAGTTCTTTTTTAGAAGTTTGCATCTCAAACTAATGATACAGTGTTAAGTTATGATTTTTAACTTGTCGTGATGGTTTGGTTTATTGATGCACACTCTCATTTAAAGGCGTATTTTGGAATTACTCCTTAATCTTATCACGATGATATATGGATTAGTTTCCTTAAAACTCCAAATATTAAGGTGAATATCTCTAATAAATAAGAAGGCTACCTTTTGACATAAATTCTGGCTTGACACAAATCAGGATGTACGTATATAGTACACAATATCCATGGGAGAAATCAGGAAACTTCAAACCAAACAAACAAACAAAGCTAAAGTCTTCCTAATAGGGAACACAATTTTTTCTTGAAAGGTGTTATTTAAAATTAAAGCTTGATTTCTGTTAGGAATTTTCTCTTTTTTTTGTTGGACGTATTTGTCTTATTTCCATTACGTCTTGCATCACTCATGAAATATTTCCAAAATAAGGAGCATTTTAGTGTATCCATATTTTATTCTTATGTTGGTATTCTAGTATGTTTTTGCATTTCAGGATTTTCCTGCTACTTTTTGCTATAGGCTGAAACAAACTTAGTTTGAATTATGTGTATCTTGAAAATTTGCTTCTAATGCACTGAATCCTAGGAGGATCAAATTCAAAGTGTTTTGCTTTGGCACCCAGGCGGTTGCTTCTGGTGGCCTTATTTGCATCATTTGATGATGAAAGTAGATAAAGAGTCGAGGCATGTAAACTAGAAGAGGAAGAAAGAGAAGTTTTAATGGACACAAATTAGTGACATCATTGATGTTTGCCATCTAACCAACTTCTATGTTTTGTAGTTTGCAGTGATCCCCTTTTATTATTTTTCAACTCTTTCTTTGTGCATTATGGTCTACATTGGTGATATCATTTATTATTTATTGTATTGCTTCCTAGATTCACTCTTATAGATGAACTCTCATGATTTCACTTCATGCTCATACCTACTTCTATGATTGCCTTACCCTCCATAACAATAATGATGAGTGATGAACTGCTTATATTACCCTTTTGGGATTGGAGTAGTAAGCAAGTGGCATGCTTGGAGGAATCTCACATGGATGATGTAACCCAAGTATGTTTGTTAACTTTGAAAGCACCTACATACACATAGTATGTGTTTGTGTATATTAGAGTTCTATAGTGTATCTTATATTTGTGTGTATCTTCTCATTTCTTGTCCTTCGTCCTTACAGGTCTTGTTTTCCAATCTTCTAGGTGAAGGACATATTTGCTTGGATGTGTCTTATCTGAAGCTAATGATCAGGACACTTTTGGTTCTGATGAGGATGTTGTCTTTAGATGGTAAGTTGTACGAACATCTTCTAAAAAAATGCTGGTTATTATCTCTATATTGTTAATGTTTTACCAAAATGCTGCTTTGAGAGAATATATGAAGTCATGCATGGGCTTAATAGGCACTTAAGGATGATTGGGTATGTTCCCAAACTCTATAGAGGACTAGTTTACTTTGAAGAGGGATCATTGTGTATGTTCCCAAACTCTATGTATGGCTTAAAGGGAACTTAATGTTAAGAAGGCCTTGTATCATCTGTACATTAAAAAAGGCTCTCATTGTAGCCCGAATGGATCCCTTACCCAACAACTTTACGTTAAGGCCCTGAATTATCCTTCTTTTACTACTTTATTTTCTTGGTATGCTTTTGTTGCAGTTATTTCTTATATGAAACTCATGCATCCATGTGGTTGCTTGGTCAAAATAAGTATACGGCAAACTTGTCTACAAAAACTGAAACATGGACCGAAACTAATTTTGCTGTTGACTTTGTGCAGTACACAATAGAGGGAAAAAAGATTTGGGGAGTCTGGAATCTGAATTCTAGAATTCTTCTTTATGAATTATGGAATTCTTGATTCTGAAACTTGGTTATTTGAGTGTTTAGAATTCACGATACCAAATTTTGGATTCTGAATTCTTGACTGTAATTTTGGAATATAGAATGGAATTGTGGGGCCATAAAATAACTGTGTATGTGGAATCTATTTATAGGTAATTGCAAGTTCTCAACAGTTTCTTTGGAAACTTTAATTGGACATTATATATATATAATTTAACCAGTACACCAGATGTCGAGCTATTTAGGCGGCACAAGGCAGAAGAGCCTTGAAAGGCCTAGGCGGGCATCAAGACGGCAACATAGCTTTCCCTAAGATACTCACATATGTATCTGTTATCTTAATCTAAAATAATGCACAACTATACTACACACGAACCCTGTGTACACACCCAATACACGAAGGAGAATACCCTCTCCTATATTTAAAGGCCCTTCACTCTGTAGTTCACACAACACTGGCTTAAAGTAGTAGCTACTGTTGTTGGGAATACAGTTTCCCTAGCTGCAGTTTCCATACTCTCAAATTTTTATGTACAAGAAGCACAATATTATTAACTTCACAGAACATGAGCACGAACATGAAACAAATGAGCTTAATATATTGAAGGGCACTGAAACATTAGCAATGAACCAAATCTAAGTACATCAATCTAGACCATGATGGTTTGTCATTCCGGGTCAACTATCTGAATACTTTGTGTTAATCTGATTTCAGTTCAAAGTGGTTGTTTTGATGCTTATTTTGATCTGGGTTATGAAATTTCCATACATCATCAAGAGAGCTTTGAATTGATTGATTTGGTCATTATGAAATTTCCATACATCTATTTTGGATGCTTGTTTACAAACTTGTATCTCTTAGCTATTTTATATCCTTAAGATTTGGTTGTTTTACCTACTCTGATTGAACGTTGATGAATTTTGCTTATTTTAGTGAATGTTGATGAATTTTACTTATTTTCTTTACTTTGTTCATTCTCAATTTCTATTAGGAAAAAATGTTTACAGGGAAGTGGTTGTAGAAGCTATACTTTACTATTCTGGCTTCAGTATCCCTTTAATTCATCATGCTACTTATACGGGAGTGCAATTTGTATTTGTGTTGTTAGTGTAGGTTTGTAATGACCATTCACGGGATAATCCTGCATATTGTATCTTTCAACTTCTATTAGAAAAATGTCCCCACAAAAGAAAAAGTTTATCAAGCCTGGGTTCATGTCAGGATATGAGAGGCAAAGATTGGAAAATATTACTAGAAATAAAATGAAAATGGATGCTTTGAAATTGCAACAAGTTTCAAAGCTTGTAATGAATTCCAAGATGGTTACTCGAACAAGTTCGAGTAAGATGGGGAAAAGAAGCGCAAGTGAAAGAGATAATGAGTATATCCTTGTCGGTGAGGATTTGCTTAGTGAGGAATGATAGCAACCATAATGAAGAATCTTTCGACCCTAAAATGAAGAAGGTAATAAATTTGATATCGAGTCTTCTGTCTTCTGTCATCATTCATTGGAATATCTCACTGTTTTTCTTACGTTACAGGTTACAAACAATAATGACTCTTCTGTCCCTAAAATAAAAAAGGTTAAGAATTTGATCATAAATGGTTTTTTACTGTTCCAGTGTATAGCTTACTACTATGGTTGCAAATGATGAGGAAAGCAACATCTGGGGTCCTCGAGTCTTGATCCTCCATTGGTGTTGGTCTTGACCCTCTACCAATGCTTGTGTTGCCAATGTCTAGTGAGCTCTGATACGCTCTAATACACCAGTGTGCACTTAAATTTCTTCTGATACACCACAGTGCAGTTGATACTTCTTCTGATACTCGGGTATCCTACTATGGTGATTTGGTTCTTCATTAGTAGAGCTGGTTGAGCCGCATCATGGATGCGATTGAGCTCTTGTCGACCCACGGTGAGCTTCGATCTGATGCCTAGCTTCAATTGGGATCATATCGTAGATGAAGAGTATTTTACTATGGTTTGAGCTTCCATGCATAGATTTTTATTATGGTTTGAACTTCCTTCTATGTATTATTAGTGTGTTTCTTGCATAGCTTACTACTATGGTTTGAACTTTCTTTACGACACTGTGTTGGACTATCTTGACAGTTCTGGATATTTGATCCTCAAATTTGGTCGAGGATGAGCACTTTCCCATTTCTTTATATACATATTGAATCTAATTTGCTTAGATCTACTGACAACACATGTTGCAAATGATGAGGAAAGCAACATTTGGGGTCCTCGAGTCTTGATCCTCCATTGATGCTGGTTTTGACCCTCTACCAATGCTTGCGTTGCCAATGTCTAGTGAGCTCTGATACGCTCTAATACACCAGTGTGCACTTAAATTTCTTCTGATATGCCACTGTGCAGTTGATACTTCTTTTGATACTCGGATATCCTTCTATGGAGGTTTGGTTCTTCATTGGTAGAGCTGCTTGAGCAGCATCATGGATGCGATTGAGCTCTTGCAGACCCACGGTGAGCTTCGATCTGATGCCTAGCTTCAACTGGGATCATATCGCAGAGGAAGAGTATTTTACTATGGTTTGAGCTTTCTTTCATATATTTTTACTCTTGGTTTGAACTAACTTCTATGTCTTATTAATGTGTTTCTTGCATAGCTTACTACTATGGTTTGAACTTCCTTTACGGCACTGTGTTGGACTATCTTGACAACACCTACCCTATATACTGCTACATTTATTATACATTTTTAGGTTGCATACAACAGTCCTACGTGTAGGTCATAAGAAAAGAGCAGTGAAGAGCAAGAGGCCCGGCATAATAAAGAACTTGAGGCGGTCAAGAGTGAGCTTAGGACTGAGCTCAAGGAGGAAGTTATGGCCATGTTCCTGAATGCTCAACTACTTTGTCAACAATCCAATACATCGTCCAGGTAATTTGCCAACTATCAACTTATTACATTGGTTTTTCTCTGTGATTCCTATGTTTGGTTTTCTCTCATGGCTGCAATTAATGTTTGGTTTTTTTTATCTCTGTGATTCTTCAAACTACTTCTCCATTTTCTTTCTTTCCAGTTGGAAGTTGAACTATGTTACATTGGTTTCTTTTTTGGACTATGATTTTTGGAGTCTGAATTTGCATACTGCCTTTAAAGTTTGTTTCTCCATTTCCTTTCTTTCAAGTTAGAATTTGTATTTATTACATTGGTTTCTCTTATGGACTATGATTTTTTGGACCGAATTTTGCATAGTCTCGTGTCGGTATCGGTATCGGAACTTAAAGTTTGAGCTGCAAAAGAGTTTTGTTTTCCTAATTTTTCCCTTCACTTAAAGCTTCCTATTTTCATTTGAAGCTTCCTTTGTCACTTGAAGTTTGATTACTGTACATTAGTTTTTCTGTACAGTAACAAGCTTGTTACTTGTAGTTCCCATTTTTGGACTTGAAGCTTCCCAATTTTTGGACTGAAGCTTGTTATTTGTAGTTCCCATTTTTTTGTAAGCATGTCTGTACAGTTTGGAAGAACTGTTAGCAGGTTTGTACAGATGGATTGATCCTTTTGTTCTGTTTTAAACATTCACAAACTAATGTAGTCTAGTCTGTACAGTTTGGAAGAACATGTCTTTCTTTTCTGGTGGTTTGTATACAGTTAGCAGGTTGCTAATATATTGGCATATCTTATTTCATTTGCAGGTCCCTCAAAAGCATTCTGGATATGCTAAAATGATGGGCGACTATCTTGTGATGGAAAAAACATTTGGGTTCATTTTTTGGGTTCATGTTGGATATACTTGAATGTTCAAAAACATAGTGTAGTGCTTAATGTTTTGGGTTCAAAATTTTGTATATACGTAATGGTGGAGACAATGGGTCCATTTTGTAATGGTGGAGACAATGGGTTTATTTTGTAATGGTGGAGACAAGGGGTTCTTTGTAACTGATGGTGTGGGTGATGTTGTGTTTTGAATTTATTTTGGAAATGATGGTAAAGGATGCTTACTGTTAAGCTTTTTCGTTGTTTATCAATTGAACATATATAGTTATATATGGATTTTGTTGTCTTCTACTTAATGGTAAAGAATGCTTGATGTTGTTAAGCTTTTTTTTTGTATTGGAGCTCCGACACCTAGAGATACATCTGAGGACAATGATCATATGAATTATGTTATGTGTGTATTTAAATGGTATGTTTCATAGCTGGAAGATACAAACGATAATTTCATAAGTATTACTTTTGGGACGGTTATGTAATTGTCCTAGATAATAATGACATCCTTTTGTGACTGCTGACAAATATTTATAGGACGGATGATATTCGTCACAAACTCTTTTATTTTGGGACAGTTTAGTAAACCGTCGTAAACATATAATAATTCAAACTCTTTTGGTACGGTTAGATTTTTCGACCCTAAAACCAAATTAGGACGGTATTTTCTGTCCTAAACCTTTTTGCCACGCCACCCTAATAGCACTGTCACTTACCGTCCTAAAATTCGTCCCAAATTACAATTTGGGACTGATTTGAGCCTTTTTAAGACGAATTTTTGGCGTCCCAGAAAAACACTTTTTTGTAGTGACATTTTGTGCTGGTGTGTGGCAATTTAAATCCCGTGCTCTCATTTGTTGAAGAATTTAAGTGAGCGTGCATGCAAATATTTAGTGAAGTTTCTAGCCATCCTACTCAATTCAAACTTATATTTGAAGGCACAACTGTATAACGACGATAGATCCTACCCCCGGCAGAGCGCGCCATTGTAGCGTAACTTACTATGTTTTTCCCTGTCATGTTGATAATAAGAAAACGTAATAGGGTGCATTCGTGAAGGTCACTGGCACGACAAGCCATCCTGGACATATAGCTTGGTAGACAGTGGTCCTTCAGCGCAGGTAGCGAGCCCCGTTGAAAGCCACTGTCTACCGTGGCATGCATCCGGCATAGCTATCCGTGTTTCTTCCTAGGCCGAAACGGTCCCGTTGCCTCGGGATACCGTCCGAAGAAACAATCGCCCTTGTCGACAAGTTGTCCATGACCGTGCTAAGTTACTTCATAATTTCAACGCGCATCTATATGTATTGTTGCGACATTCATTTAATCGATTAGTCTTTCCTTAGCACGGTTCCATATAATACGGTATATTGCAAGCACGATAAGGTTATATGACAAGCATTTGTATAGTTTGTGTTCGTGGGACATCGTGTGACCGTTCGTCGGAATATCATTCATGTCGTTGCATTACATCTAGCATAGCACATGTCGCGTATAGAAAATATTTTAGCGAAGAGAGTCGAGGGAAGAAGGGTCAGCCACTCACCTTAGTATTTAGTTGAGGCGAGAAACTGGTTGGCCGTGCTAGACGTTGCCTACGCGATCACCTGAAATCGTACAAGCAACCGATTAGAACACTATGTTATTCAAGGAAATTCGATACGAATGCAAAGTTCGAAACGTAAGCCATGTAAACCATCGAAAGCATTCACGAAAATGCATTCAGAAAACAAAGCCAAAACCAACGCAAGCGGCGTAAAAAGCAGAGCAACGGGAGGTCTCTCCCGACTCAGCCGCAGAGTCAATCCTCGAGGCGCAACCCACTGAATATGGGACTTGGTTCCGAAGAAGCCATTCCATAACGGAGAATGGATCTTAATTCAACCGTTCCCGTTCGATCGATTCGATCGATCCCGACCTATCGGTCCCGACCGAGTCGATAGCGACAGTGTTCCTTTCTCGCGCACCCCGTGGGTGGAGAATGGGGCACGATGTAGGGACGGGACACTACACCATAACCAACTAAGAAAAATTTTCGTCCTCGAAACTTAAGAACATAACCTACCTATATAAAAACAATAAAGGAAACTTTTCCTTCATCTCTGACTCGAGTTCCCATGTCGACTCTTCTGCCGCATGGTTCCTCCAGAGTACGCGAACGAGAGGGATCATCCAATTTCGCAGCAGCTTATCCTTGCGTTCTAAGATTTGAACTGGCTCTTCAACGTAGGATAAGTCGAACTTTAGCTCCAGCTGGTCAAAATCCACCACGTGGCTGTAGGTCCTAAAAAATCAAGTTGCATCAATCAACAAAGTCAAAAATTCAAGATATTCATCATTTTGATGAGTTGCGCAGACAACAGATTGTGCAGACATCACTTTGCGCAGGCTGGTTTGCGCATGTTCCCAACTGCGCAGGCTGACGTGGCAGAAGTCATCATTGACTGAATCAAATCAGATCTTCCTGACAGCTGACAACACGAATAACGAGGAGGCTGTTCGTTTTTGACGCCGCACAGTGCTCGAGGGCGGCTGACAGGTGGCAGCACAATCCGTGTTTGCGCAAACCACTCAAGCACAATCCGTGTTTGCGCAAACCATTTCTGCACAGTTCATTTTACATATTCTACCAATATAACTGACCAATTACATGTGGCATTCATGCCATCAATTGCTCATTACGTGGCAACTGTCTATGCACGATCATGCACATTTCAATCAAATAATGCCATATGTCCCAGATAGTTGGCCCACGATCCAATAACTGCTTGCGCAATCCAGTGCTGCGCAAACCAGTTGCTGCACAAATCAGCTTGCGCAGTCCAAAATAACTGAAAGTTAGTTATTTTCAGAACTCTATAAATAGAGTTTCAAGTCTTCATTTCAAGGGGGATCAAAGATCAGAGATCAGAAATCAGAGAGTTCAGGAGTTCTTGCCAAAGTGCTGCTGCATTCTTTCGAGACTTTTGTCTTCAACTTCAGAGGCTTTTGCCTTCAGTTTCCAGAGTTGTTTTCAACTTCAGAGGCTTCGTCTTCACAGTTCACATCGTCTAAGGGATAAAGCAATCGTTATCAAGATTGGATTCCTATAGTTGTAATTTTCCCAGAATTCTTGTAATCTTTATTACAGTTTGTATCAATAAAGTTCTTCAACTTTTATTTTGTTTGCAAAAACAAAAGTTGAAGAACTTTATTGATACAAACTGTAATAAAGATTACAAGAATTCTAGGAAAATTACAACTATAGGAATCCAATCTTGATAACGATTGCTTTATCCCTTAGACGATGTGAACTGTGAAGACGAAGCCTCTGAAGTTGAAAACAACTCTGAAAACTGAAGGCAAAAGCCTCTGAAGTTGAAGACAAAAGTCTCAGAAGAATGCAGCAGCACTTTGGCAAGAACTCCTGAACTCTCTAATTTCTGATCTCTGATCTTTGATCCCCCTTGAAATGAAGACTTGAAACTCTATTTATAGAGTTCTGAAAATAACTAACTTTCAGTTATTTTGGACTGCGCAAGCTGATTTGCACAGCAACTGGTTTGCGCAGCACTGGATTGTGCAAGCAGTTATTGGATCGTGGGCCAACTATCTGGGACACATGGCATCATTTGATTGAAATGCGCATGATCGTGCATAGACAGTTGCCACGTAATGAGCAATTGATGGCATGAATGCCACATGTAATTGGTCAGTTATATTGGTAGAATATGCAAAATGAACTGTGCAGAAATGGTTTGCGCAAACACGGATTGCGCTTGAGTGGTTTGCGCAAACACGGATTGCGCTGCCACCTGTCAGCCGCCCTTGAGCACTGTGCGGCGTCAAAAACGAACAGTCTCCTCGTTATTCGTGTTGTCAGCTGTCAGGAAGATCTGATTTGATTCAGTCAATGATGACTTCTGCCACGTCAGCCTGCGCAGTTGGGAACATGCGCAAACCAGCCTGCGCAAAGTGATGTCTGCGCAATCTGTTGTCTGCGCAACTCATCAAAATGATGAATATCTTGAATTTTTGACTTTGTTGATTGATGCAACTTGATTTTTTAGGACCTACAAGACCCCCTTCAAAGTTTTCGAAAGTTGATTGTATTCAAAATTTCGAAATACTTTGAATTTTTGAATGTTGAATCATTTTGCGCAATATGATGAGCTGTCTGCGCAAAGCGAATAGACCACAAGTTTAGGCGCAATCCGAGGCGGCCATTTCATTTTTTTGAAAACTATAAATAATCCGAGGCGGCCGTTTCAAAGTATTCTTTACTTGCTGTCTTCGTGCAATTGAGAGAGAATTTCTGAACTCTTTCTTCCTTTCTTCTCCGATGATTTGTCATGGCTCCACGACGATCAAATGCTGCCGCTACTGCCGCCGCGAAGGGAAAAGCTCCGGCCGAGTCTTCTGACAGAGTTGCACGACGAGCTTCCCGACACGAATCCGCACATCCTGCTCTGAGAGGTAGTTGAACCGATCGAAAACCCCTTCTTAGGGTGATTCGACTCCCTTGAAACTCATCTCTTTTTAGAGATAAGTTCATATTGCGCCACCCTTTTTAGGGTTTCGGTTGCATGAACTATCAGTTCTTCATTTTTATGAAGGCTGCATTCTTGCACAATTTGTTGATTTGTGCTGACAGGAAGTCAGCGCAAACGATTAAGTTGCGCAGATATCAGCGCAAACCATTGCTTTGCGCAACTTTTATGTTGCGCAAACTGATGTTGTGCAAGTCATGTCAGCGCAATCTGAGATTGCGCAAATCATGTCAGCGCAGTCTAATGTTGCGCAAATCATGTTTTATGTTTAAAAACAAAAACTTTGTCTTGGACTAATTTTCATCTGTTTGTTAATGCAGTTGAAGTCAATGAAGATCCAGATTACGAACATTTTGTGGGAACCCTCACAGAGTCTGAATACAAAGAGGATCTGTCTCATGTCCATTACCCTCAATATGATCTGCCGGCCTCCCGTCAGGCTATATTGATTTCACAGGACAATGAAACTTTGATGTGTTTGATGAACGGACAGCCTTTAGAATCAGCTGATGCTATAATTCACAAGAAACCTTTATTCCTATTCGGTGATGCCTTTGAGAGAGCCTCTCTGCCCAGGCCAAGGATGGAAGATAGAGTAGTTCACCAGCAAGATAGATCCTTTTTTATATCCGATATTGCTCGATGCCTTCCTTTGTCACGGTACGCTCATGCGAGCTACCCAAGGAAGATGGAATGGAATATCACTCTATTTCAGGATGCTCGGGCAGGAAAAATCTTCGTAAAGAAGGGGCCACATCATAAGGACATGTTTTATAGTTCTTCTGACAGATATAGTGTCCTACTGAGAGGCTTAAGACCTGGCTGCATTCCACCAGAGAACTCCTCCATGCTAATGCCTGTTAGGACACCAATATTCGCAAATGAGTTTGCGAAGGTTGAAGGAAAATATCCGGAGCAAGATATAAGAATGACTGGACTGGTGAATCCGGACTACAAGCGATGGAGTTATATCGCGAATTGGGTTCTGGGAAAATTCCAAAACAGACTCCAACAAATCAACCTGTATGAAGCAGTGCATGCGACTGTATATGGATTTGCTCCCAATCCTCATATGTTCTTAGCCTTAGCTGAGAGATACAACTACAGGACTGGAACTTTCATGACCCCAGGGGGAGAGATGGGCTTTGCGCTCCACGAGATGAAGTATATCTCGTTCTTACCCATGGCAGATGCTCCGTATGAGGAGTATGTACCAACAAATGATGAGTTAAACAAGCTCAGAAAAGAGAATCCAGAGATGGTGACAGTGTTCGAAGAACTATTATGCCATTACAAGATCTGCTCTTTATTTTACAAGAGTGCCACTGCCAATACTTGTTATTCTTCAAAGTGGCTACCATATCTGTTTCTTAATCATATAGAGGAGAAGAAAACCAAGGAGAACGATAAATGTTACCCAACCTTCTTCAAACCTTTGAGCCATACAGAGGTCAAAAAATTAATGGAACAAAGTGGTCATTTTGATAAAGAAGTGATGGATGACCATGAATATCCTCCTTTGAAGAGAGGAGATAATTTGGAAAGTTACTTGAGAATGGGCTATAGGCCCATGTCAGAAGAAGCACAATTGGCGGGTTTCTTGACATACTGGCTGCGAAGGTTCGTAGTTCCCGGATCCAGTGCAGTGGATCGTTTTTACCGTGGCGTCTTGTTTGTAGCTGTTAAATTGGTCTTTGGCTATAAAATGGACTTACTATCAGCAATAACCTGTAAGCTGAACGCCAGTCTCCGTTTATATGTTGACTTGATGTTGAAAGCGAAAGGAGAGAGAGAATTTCCTCGCTTAGAACTGCCATATACATATTTGTTTGGATGGTTGCTTCTTCACTATCCAACTCTAATGGATCATGGCATGGGACCAGTTGACGGCAGTTTTCTTCGAAGGTATTCCGATGGAAAATAGAAATATACTTCCTTATCTGAATGTAGATTTATGTTGAATCTGAACAGAGGCTGGAACTTCTGCTGCGCTCCTTTCCCTGCTGGGTATGATCAGATGCCCACGAATATGGTGGATTCGAAACTGCAGCCTCTAACTCGTGTCGCTTTTGAATGGTTGAAGACAATTCGACCATCTCATTTGGTCTACTGATTCGAAGAACAGTGCTACTTAGAACCATACCTCCCAAGCCGTTTTGCTAGACAGTTTGGGTATGATCAGTTCCACGTAGGGAACGCAATTACCTGCCTCCAAGGCAAGGGTTATCTGATAGACGGAGCTAGGGCTTGGGCTTATTACAATGCCCCTGATACAAAAGCTACTTTCTTCATGCCAGCAAGGACTACTCCTCAGGGTCCTCGAATGCTTTTTACATACTCCGTATTTTACACATCAGCGAATACTTTTGCCGAGAATTTCTATCTCGCAGATAGTTTCGCCACTGCAACAAGATTAAGAAGAGGGAGAATTGCTCCATCAATCCCTATAAATGAGGAGGCGCAGGAACCGGCAGATGCACCTCTGGAGACTACAAGGGATATTATATTCCCCCAAGAAGTGAATGCACCACTTCGCATTTCACTGAATGTGGGTAAATCTCCTGCGAAGAAGAGAAGAAGAGAGGAGCCTCCTGCTCCTGTAGCGAAGAAAAAATTGATTCTTGATGTTTCTTCTGAAAAGGTGACTACCAGATCTCAATCCCGGCAATTGGCCGAGACTCATCAAGAAATTGCCAGTACACCAACTTCCGTGCAAAAGCGAACAGAGCCAGAAAATGTAGAGAGTCCTGTTAGGCCTCTACACAGAAAGAAAAGAGTAGTTACCAGATGAGTCTTCTTCTATACAACTCCTGACTTCAGTAGATGCTGCTGCAGGACTTTTAATGGCATCCCCCACACCCGCTTCTGAATCAGGGAGCAAAACTCTCGAGGAGAATGAACAGAGGGGAGATTTTGCCCCAAGAATTGAAGTTGAAACACTCAGAGAAAACATCATTGAGGAGGAGCTAAATATTACACGACCTCTTTCACCTGTCGCGGAGACGACTCAGCTTCCTCCTACTCCTAAGACTCTTCGTGAAGAAGAAGAGCGTGAAATGATCGCAGCTTTAGAAGATTGTTATAGCCTGCAGGAGGATCAAACCGCAACTGACAGTGGGAATGCAGCCCAAGAAGAAGAAGAAGATAAGGATAAAGAAAGCTCTTCGTCTGGAAATGTTGATGAGTATATACAGAATCTTGAAGGGGACAACGAAGAACACATATCTCTTGATACCGCCGATGATGCTTCGGATCCTAAAAAGGATATTGAAGTAGAGGCGTTCGTAGAAAAGGTTGTTAACCCTGATGAAGACGTCGAGATAGAAATATCTCCTGAAGAAGCGGCTGGTGAAGATGTTCAGCAAGAGAATCCCGCCACCGAACCCCAAGGTATAAAACGAGATTTAACAATCTTCTTTCTTTAAAATAGATTGATATCTAATATCTTCATTTGTAGTTCTTGCAGATCTTGATACTCTACCAACACCTCCGATGGACCTGGCTATGGTGCCTATTCCGACGGTGGTTGTTAGTAGTAGCCATCACTTATCTTGCGGTTCTGAAGCGGGTAGCAGCCAAGCTGTCGCAATTGAAGCTACTTCCGTTCAACGGGAGTCTAGTCCAGCAGGAGATGCAGTTGTTATTAGATCAAATCAAGGTAAGACTGTTTTTATTTGATCTTTTTGTTTATTGGCAAATTAGTAAAATAATAATTTTACTTTTTACAGAAGAACAAACAGGAGGAGCAGCTAGCTCCACTCTGGCTCCTTTGTTTAAAGAGCCCATCATTCAGCAGCAAAGGATTGAGCAACCGACTACCCCATCCTCAACAGGGGTAGCTTCGACTCCTGGAACTATAGCCATCAATTAGCAAGTTGTACAATCATTTACCAGATGCTTTTTTGAATCGTTGGGATCTCTTGCTCATAAGATGATAGAGAAGGAAGGAGCTGACTTTATTATGGTTAGGAAGCCAACTTCTTTTTTAATAAGAGCCATAAGGGATCAAGGAGATGAGGCTCAAGCCATTCTTCTTGAACATATATTGGATGAGTTGGAAGTATCCATAAAGAAATATAAGGAGCTCAAGAAGAAGAATGTAGACTCTCTGGTGCAAGCCGAATATGAGCGACTAGCCCAAGAAGCTGATATTGAAAGGATAAACCTTCAGAACCTTTTAGAAACTCATTCTGCAAAGTCAGCTGAATTCAACTTAAAGATAGAATCAGTTACTTTGGCAGCTGAAAACAAAGGACAGAGGCTTACTGGATTGAAAGCAGAAATTATTCGCCTTCAGAAGGAATTTGAAGAAGAAACTGCCAATCAACGACTTATGATTGAACAACTCAATGCCCTAATTCAGGAGAAAAATGAGTATGAAGAGACTCATAGTGCTGAAATTACCCGCAGGACAATAGATATGCCTGTTTTTGATGAAGAAAAAGGGATGGAAGAAGCAAGAATGAGAGTAACAACTAGTCACGAAGAAGAGTTGCAGACCTTGAAGCAACAGATCAACAATTTGATTGTTCCTCCCTCTTAATTGAAACTCTTTTGTATCTTTGTTTTTGTTGCTGTGGAAGCATTTTTGTACTGTCTTATATTCTGATTAAATAAAAGACATTTTGTTGTGATTCCATTATTTAAAATATATTTAGAGGTGCAAGACATGATATATTTCTTGATGATTTTATAGAAAATAATTATATTCATTATATCTACTCAGAGGTAATATGGACGTGGCAGAATATATTGAGTATAATTATTTCGATTTGACAACTTAATCAAAAACGACAAGTTGCTGATGTAAATAATGAACGATGACGAATCGTCAATGTTTGTGAGATGAATGAACGGGAAGACCGTCAAATAAAAGATGACAATGAACGGGTGAACCGTCAAGTGGTGATTAATGAATGGATGAACCGTTAAATGGAAATGAACGGATAACCCATCAGGTGATGATGAATGAACGGATGAACCGTCGGGTAGTAATGAACGGATGAACCGTCGGATGAATGTGATAAATGAACGGATGAACCGTCGGAAGTTTAATGAACGGATGAACCGTCTGATGAATGTAATAAATGAACGGATGAACCGTCGTTTCATTATTTGAGGAACTTCTGTCTATAAATATAGCAGAAATCTGACAGGAATAAATACTTCTGCTCTTCAACATAAAAATGTCGTCCGGAGAAACATCTAAGAAGGCCAAAATTGCCTCGAAGGTTGAGAAGGGCACTGAAGAACGCCCTGCCGATCCAATCCAGCCGAAGGAGGCAAAAGCGGGCGAAGGTCCGTCTGCACCTCAGCCACCACGAGACATTCTGGACTTCCTGCTTGAACCTGGAAGGACTAAAGAAGAAGAAGCCATGAGGATGGCCGCCTGCAAGTTTCTTGTGGGATCCAGCAAGGAGGTTCTCGACTCTTTTGCTGACCGTATTTTTGAGAAGGACGGCAGTGGCCCTCGTCCAAATGTAGAAAAAGATGATAGTGACCTTTAATATGTACTATCATATAATAAAATTTAAATTTTATTCATGAACTTGATTCTGTCTGATAATTTACAAATATTTACATTTATACATAATACTTCTTTAAGAATTTGCCATTGATAGGCATCATAGCAACTCGACCATCAAGTTCTGAAAGTTGATAAGCTCCGTTTGAGAAGACTTTGCTCACAACATAGGGACCTTCCCATTTTGCATCGAATTTCCCTTTGCTCATATGAGTCATAGTCATAGGACGTATGACCGTTAGAACAAGTTCTCCTTGCTGAAAGGCTCTGACCTTCACTTTACGATTAAATGTCTTTGAGATACGGGCTTGGTATAACTCAATATGCTGTTGAGCCATTAACCGCTTTTCATCCAATGCTTCCAACTCTTGGAGTCGAAGAAGGTCATTATTTTTTGTGGTAAGCTCATTGGCAATAGAAATCCTTAAAGAAGGAATTTGTAACTCCAAAGGAAGGACAGCTTCACAGCCATACACCAAAGAGAAAGGTGTAAAGCCTGTGGGATTGCGGACTGTAGTTCGATAGGCCCAAAGACATTCGCCAAGTTTCTCGCTCCAATTCCGTTTGTTAGTGGATACAAACTTCTTAAGGAGCTTAATAATGGTTTTGTTAAAGGCTTCAGCTAAACCATTAGCGGCATGATTGTACGCCGTCGAAGCAACATTGTTAATCCGATGATCATCGCAGAATCTAGTAAACTTCTGACTAATGAATTGAGGTCCATTGTCATGAATGATTCTGCGAGGTACACCGAATCTATAGATGACATGGTGTTTAACGAAATTGATCACACTGCTAGTCTTGACTTCAGCCAGAGGTATAGCTTCGGCCCACTTGGAGAAGTAATCGGTTATCGCCAATATGAACCGATGTCCTCTAGAAGAAGGAGGATTAATAGGACCTATGATGTCCATACCCCAAGCTTCAAAAGGCCATGAAGCAGCAGTCGGGTGTAAGAATTCCGAGGGTTGATGAATGAAGTCTGCATGGATTTGACAAGCACGACATTTCCTTGCATATTCAATGGCATCTGATACCATAGAGGGCCAATAATAACCCATACGTCTAATGCGATCCTGTAATTTAGGACCAGGTTGATGTGCTCCACAGACGCCATCATGAGCTTCACGTAACACTTGTTTGGCTTCATCACCAGCTAAACAGCGTAGAAGAAGACCATCATAAGATCGCCGATAGAGTGCTTTGGTGGTTTGATTGTAGTAAAATCGTAGAGATCGACGTCGAACGCTTGTAGCCTCCTTAGGATCTTCAGGGAGTATGTCATGTAATACGAAATTGATAAAAGGAGTTCTCCAATCGTCATCAATAACTTCGACTTCAGCAAGATTGCTAAATTCAATATTACGATTGTTCTCAATACAGAACAGTTCTCGGTTAGAAATAACCACCACCTGATGCCTTTTGACAGGGATGGCTAAGACAGCTGCAAGATTGGCCAAAGCATCGGCTTCAGTATTGCAAGCTCATCGAACATAGTCAATGAAGAAGGCTTTGAATGATGTAGCTATATTGATTGCCGCTTCATGATAAGGTACCAGGTCTTGATGACGGACTTCATAGGTTCCTCTAACCTGGTTTACAACTAATTTAGAATCACCATAGACTTCCAGATATTCAACATTCAGTTGTTTAGCTAGCTGAAGGCCGACAAGTAAGGCATTGTACTCTGCCACATTGTTGGAGCAAGGTTCATCTAAAGAGTAGGCTCTTTGGATAGTTAATCCGTCTGGAGAAACGAGAATAACTCCAACACCTGCCACTATAGCACCATTTGGTACAATTCTTGATGCACCATCAAAGAATAAACGCCAGGTTGGAAACTCTTCGGAGATCATGTTGACTTCTAACGTCTCGTCAGGAATTTCGTCATAGAGTTTAGATGTTTCAGGCACAGGATGAGCTGCTAAGAAGTCCGCCAGCGCTTGACCTTTGACAGACTTTTGTGGAACATACACCATGTCATATTGAGCTAGCAGGATTGCCCATGTAGCCAACCGAGAATTAAGTGTACTTGGTTTCTTCATGAGTACCCGGAGAGGGTTAACTCGAGATATAACATGAATAGTTTGACCAATGATATAATGCCTCGTCTTTTGTACAGCAAACATGAGAGCCAAGCATTCTTTCTCGACAGGACTATAACGGTGTTCAGCACCAATCATAGTTCGGCTAAGATAGTAGATAGCTTGTTCATGGCCTTCTTTGTTCTTTTGGGCAAGTAAGGCACCCAATGAATGGTCCATAGCACGGACATACATCAAGAATGGAATGCCAGAGATAGGTGGCACCAAAACTGGTGGGTTCATAAGATATTATTTGATATCGTCGAATGCTCGTTGACATTCTTCAGTCCAAACAAAAGATACACCCTTCTTCATTAGTTGAGTGAATGGTCTGCAGCGTCCAGACAAGTTCGAAATGAATCGCCTGATGTACGCAAGTCGGCCTTGGAATCCTCGTAGCTCTTTTAGGTTGCGTGGAGGACGCATCTCTTGGATGGCTTTGATCTTCTCGGGATTCACGTGTATACCCTTAGAGGTAATGACGAAGCCGAGAAATTTGCCACTAGAGACACCCAAAAATGACTTGGTGGGATTCATCTTGAGCTGATGTTGACGCATGAGATTAAATATTGTTCTCAAATCTTGGATGTGATCTTCTTTTAGACGACTTTTAACAGCAATATCGTCCACGTAACATTCGACTGTTTTACGAAGATGTTCTCTGAAAATGGTACTCATAGCCCGTTGGTAGGTTGTACCTCTTGAGACCAAATGGCATCACTGTATGACAATAAACTCCTCGAGGAGTGCGGAAAGATGTATGTTTTTTATCTTCAGGATGCATTTTGATCTGATTATACCCAAAAAATCCATCCATAAAAGATATCCTTTCGAACCCACAAGTATTGTCAATCATGACGTCTGTGATAGGAAGAGGAAATTCATCTTTTGGACATGCTTCATTGAGATCTCGGAAGTCGATGCAGACTCGAACTTTTCCAGTTTTCTTCAGAACTGGGACGACATTGGCTACCCAATCAGGATGCTGCTCTTCTCGAATAAAGCCACAAGCGATGAGCTTCTTGACTTCATCATCAATTGCGTCCATCATTTCAGGCTTAAATCGCCTTTGTTGCTGTTTGACTGGTTTAGCATTAGGAAGAATGTTCAGTTTGTGAGTAGCAATCTTAGGATCTAAACCTGGCATGTCTTCATAACTCCAGGCAAAGACGTCGATATATTCTTTAATAAGAAGAATCAACTCTTGTTTCTTTGCTTCTGGAAGATTTTTGCTAATAAAAATTGGCCGAGGTGAATCTCTTTCTCCTACATCAATTTGAAGTAGTTGATCTTCAGTAGGAGGTTCACGTTGTTCAAATCGAAGTACCCATTGGTTATCCATATGTTGAGCCCAAGGATCTGTTTCCGGACTTTCTTCAACATCTTCATCACAGCCTTCTGGTAATTCAACAGAGACCATGTTAGAAGATACGATTATACGATGGACTTCACCGATGCTGGTATCGGAATCCCATGATCTGGAATCAGAAGAGTTAGAACGTTCTTCACTATCTGATTCAGAAGCTGCTGGGGATAACAGTGGAGGAGAAGTATATCCGAGACCTTTCTTGGTCCTGTCATAATACATTTGTGATTTTCCGTTTGGAACTGTTGTACGAATGGGAGTTCGTCTACCTTTACCATAGTTAAGGCCGCTCTTAAAGTCGTAACCCATCTTTCGGAGGATGTCTTTTGATTGTTGACTATAACGATGAAACTGGAGACGTCCCGTATCGTTAACTTTGCTATCATCCGTATAGTTAATCTTTGTTTCTGGTCTTTTATATAAAAATGCTGAACTTTCACCTTTCTTTAAAGAAGGATGAATACGGTAAGAATCATCTGGATCTTCAAGCGAGACTTCTGTCTGAAGAGATTGTACGACTCCCAGTTTAATTGATTGAAAGCTATCTAACATATCCAAATAACTTTTAGTATAATAAATAACATCAATATACTGGAAAGTAGGTGCTTTTTCATTAATTTGTACATCAGTATTTACAACAGGACCTTTAACCTTAGCAGATTTGGTCAAATTGATTACAAGAGGGGGAGAAGAAGAACGTAGAGGAGGCTTGTTACGACGGAGGTCGATAACAAGTGGCTCAGAAGAGGTGAGCTCCCTTTTTTCCTTGTTGCGATTTAGATCAACAACAAGTGGCTCAGAAGGAATGAGCTGCTTTTTGTCTTTGTTACGACGTAAGTCGATAACAAGTGGCTCAGAAGAGGTGAGCTTCCTTTGATTTTCATCAGCATCAACTGATTTTTTTTGAACTGGTAAGTGAATAACCAGTGGCTTGGAAGATTGAGGATGAGAAACTCGCCCCTTAACAGGTATGATAAGAGTGTCTTGAGGTACTGCTTTTTGATCTTCTTCAGTATCCATAGCCAATACTACCTTCATAAATTCATCCTTGTACATACGAGCATCGTTGCAATAAGCTTCAACACCCTTGAAAGGATAAAGGTCCGCAACTTCCTTATGAACTTGTCCTTTGTCATCAACGTATTTAAAGCATTGATGAAGAGTTGATGGAACGACATTGTGTTCATGGAGGAATGGCCTTCCCAGGAGAGCATTATAAGAACAACCATGATTGTCAATGATATAAAAGGTCACCTTTGTGCGAAGATTGCCTATTTGGAGTTTTAGACGGATCTTGCCCAAAGGTTCACTCTTTCCTTGATTAAATCCCAGAATAGTAGTGATCGTGGTTGAAAGACTATGCACTGGTATCTTCAATGCATCTAGCATTGTCTTTGGCATAATACTAAGTGCAGACCCTGGATCTATCAGGATACGATCAACCTTCATTGAATCTACATATCCTGTATAATAAAGAGGACGATCATGTCTATTATATTCCATTAGCATATCATCCTGAGTGAAGGTAATATTTGGGATCAGTTCCAAGACACTATGACTGTGATGACAAGAGACTGATTCTGATTCTGACTTATTGAGAAGAGTTAAGCAAGTTTCAGCCTGCATCAGAGCTTTACTTAGAGTTTTTCGTGTCTCTTTGGAAAGACGCAAGAGTTCAAAGATTGACAACCTGGCTGGTGTATTGGCTAATTGAGCCAATATATCAAAATTGTAAGGCTTCTCAAGCCCAGTAGGAGATGACTTCTTTAGAGGTTTGTCAAATCGAACTTGTTGCTTGCCTTTGTCAGCCGTTGTTGGCTTAGGAGAAATTGACACTACAACTGGTGAAGATGTAGAAGGGACCTCTTCAGCAGATGCAGGTTGTGTCGGAGTAGGTTCGGAAGAAGAAGCAGGATCCCTTTGACCTTCAGAATGATCTTTCAAATAAGCTTTTCCTGATCTGGTGCCTAACAGAATCTCTTCGTCAACAATGGGATCAAAAGATACCATGTTGCAGATTTTGGTTTTGCCTTTAGAACGAGTTTTCTTCTTGGAAGATATCTCAAATTCTGGAGCAAGATCAGGATGGATCCACATAATTTCACCATTGTCAAGAGACAAGGGAATAAGACCTTCATTGGATGGAAGCGAGAGATTCTCAATCTCAAGAGTTGCTTTAGGAATCGGAATGACACCATGCTGTATTATCTACGGAGGGAAATCTCCAAATTGGACTGAAACCATATTTGCCGTAACAGTCTTCTCATCTTGTTGCAAAGTGACTACACCTGCATTGACAAGCTCTTGAATCTTACCTTTGAGCACATAGCATGCTCGAGTAGGATGTCCAATGAATCGGTGATAGACACAATATTTGGGATGATCAGTCTTATTGACTTCATCAGGTTTCTTTGGATCAGGGAGTTGAATTTTATTGCTTTTGAGTAAACACTCAAAGATACTTGCCGTGTCATTTTCGTCAAAGGAATATTCTACCTTCGGACGAGGTTCCCTCGGTGGAGGTGCTGTAGGAGTAGGAGTAGATGTAGGTGAGGCCACATTGACAGCCAAAGATTCTTTATTTTTGTTCAAGTTAATGTTTAAAGTCTCTTTCGCTTTGCGATTGTTCTGGCGATTGCCACCACCTGAATTCTGATGTTCATCGCGATCAGGATTAGACATTTGTACCCCCAATTGTTTGAACTTGTCGGCACTTACTTCAGCAGCTTTGGCGTTGACGATGAATAAGGGCCAATCTTGGAATTGGGTTGACCCCGTCCACATACTGATAATAGGTAAAAGATTCGCCTTACAAGTATCAATAGTGACAGCAGCGGGAGTCCCTGGAGGCATTTTCAAGGCTTCACGGCGGAACCGTTCAATAAAGCTCTCAGCCGTTTCATTATGTTTTTGTATGATTTTGTTGAGAGCTGACATAGTCATATCATTAAATCCTTCATAGAACCGTTCCAGAAAGATTTGTTTGAGACCTGAAAAGGATGTGATGCAACCATCGGGCAAACTTCTGTACCAGTCGTATGCTACGCCGGCTAAACAACCGACAAACACTCTGGTAAGAAGAGCGTCATTTGGCTGAAGTTGAACAGTCATTACCTCAAAATGATTGATGAATTGACTTGGGGAAGTACTGCCATCAAACAGAGAGATTGTAGGGATTTTGTACTTTGGGGGAAACGGGACGTCCTTCCATTCAACCGGATAGGGTTGTTTAATCCCCAACCTTTGTAGATTGTCTTTCTCTTTAAATGCTTCAAACTGGGTTCGTAAGAGTTTGACAGCTTCATTGGCGTCTTCTGATAAAGAAGAAGGAGCAGGTTGAGTTGTAGTGGTAGGAGGAGGAACAGCGTTGTAAGCACTACCCCCAGCTCCTGAATGACTGTGCGTAGTTTGTACTTGTACTTGTACAGGAGGTATTTGAGGAGGCACTACCCCCAGCCCAGTATTGGCAGGTATTGAAGACGCTATGATCTCTGGACTAGTAATAGGTGCAGTTGGTGGTGTAACATGCTGTGCTACAATGATGGAATGCATACTAGCAACCATCTCAACCATAGTTTTTAATTTGTCTTCGAGTGCAGCAATTCGTTGTTCCTGATTTGCGGAGGTTGAAGCATCTGGATCATCGGTGACAACATAAGCCGTCACTTCTCTTGGCACAGTGGAAGATACTGTTTGTTCAGAAATTTTACTGTATGCATCATAATCAGAAAACGAATCATCTTCTGACTGGGAAACAGGGAGATGACTTGAAGGATTTTGAGGAAGATTTCTTTGAACGATTGTATCTCGGCTTCGGGAACGGGTATGTTGAAATACTCCTTCAGAAGTTTCTTGAAGTAATTCCAAATACCGTTGGCTTGGCTTACGGAGTCTACCATGCTTAGAGCATCTTTTACCCCCAGTGTCTCGGGAAGTCATGTTAACAGAAGCATACAAAACTTCGTCTTCTTCTGACATAGGTTCAGATTTAGCAAAAGTTAAACAATCGAAGACAGATCGTTTTGTCATTTGACAACAGCATTGGATGATGACTTTATGATTACAGTGATGATCAGATGGTTGAGATGGAGATATTGAGACATTATCCTGTTTTTGTCTTAGCTGTTCTCGAAGATCTACAACAGGACGAGGAAAATTCCGAGGGATCTGTTCTTTAATAACATTTGGAACATGATTTCGATTCTTCAAATGTTTAGTCCCTTGAGTATACAGGGAAGTACTCACTTCATTGGCATAAGTGTCGGGATTTCTGACTTTGGAGATTTGTTTCTGATGATGTTTAACCTTCGGCATTGGCTGTTTGCGTTTTACCGAAGTGGGTCGATTAAGATAAGTTCTGAGGTCAGCAAATTCACCCTCAGGAGTTTCTGTTTGAGACACTAACAGTTTTCCCTGTTTGGAACGACAAATTTGGAGAGTCGGGAGGTCCTGGAATTCTGCTATCGGAGTAGGCAGAATACCTCTTTGATTAGTACAAGTACTCTTGTTATAAAGGAAAGAAGAATCCTTGTTTGCCAGAGTTCTTGAATTGATTGGAGCCGAGACACATTGAGATGGATCTTCTTCAGTAAAGACTGAAGAAGACTGAAAAAAGACTAAAGGGCCTTTTCCTTTGTTTTGAGATGAAGGGTTAGCTAAAGAGCGTTTCCCTCTGTTATATTCTAAGTCATGAGACAAGGAAGTTTGAGAAAAGACCAATGGACCTTTTCCTTTGCTTTGAAGAGAAGGAGGAATAGTCAAAGGACTACCCTCAATGGATTGCGCAGGGGCAATAGGGTGTTTGGGAAGAGGAGTAGAATCTCTTCTTTTATTATGAGAAGAAGGAAATTTAGCCAAAAGGCTGTTTTTCTTGGATTGCGCAGACTTGGTTTGCGCATGGGTGGAAGGTGCACTAGTCATTTGTGTATTAGAAGCTTTGGTAGGAAGTACATCAGGAGTTCTTGTCTTAGAGTGCTTGGGATGCACCTTAGTTACAAGAGTGCTATTTTGCGCAGGAAAAGCCACTGCCAATTGCGCCAGAGTCATAGGAGTCTTCTGTTTTGACAAGGCAGCATATGAAGTAGCCTGTGCAACAGTTGCAACAGATTGCGCAGCCTTGACTGCAACAGATTGTGCAGCAGTTGCTGAGACAGACTGTGCAACAGTTGGCACAGCAGTTTGTGCAGCAGTCTGACTAGCAGATTGTGCAGCAATTGGTACAGCATCCTTGGTGGCAAAACTGCCAGATTGTGCAGACTTGGAGACCCAAACTGAGCGCACTTTGCTCTTAGCAGAAGTGGCTCCAGTACGGGGAGTTGTCTTGGAGTTGAGCATCGCCTCGTAGGCTGTTTGGTTGACCTTAACAACCAGCGTCTTCTGCGTCTTCCCGATAGACGCTACGTCACATTGAGTTGCTACTTCCTCGTCGGAGGAGAAAGTTGTCCCCAGCAGAGTCGCCATTTTGTTTGCAAAAACAAAAGTTGAAGAACTTTATTGATACAAACTGTAATAAAGATTACAAGAATTCTGGGAAAATTACAACTATAGGAATCCAATCTTGATAACGATTGCTTTATCCCTTAGACGATGTGAACTGTGAAGACAAAGCCTCTGAAGTTGAAAACAACTCTGGAAACTGAAGGCAAAAGCCTCTGAAGTTGAAGACAAAAGTCTCGGAAGAATGCAGCAGCACTTTGGCAAGAACTCCTGAACTCTCTGATTTCTGATCTCTGATCTTTGATCCCCCTTGAAATGAAGACTTGAAACTCTATTTATAGAGTTCTGAAAATAACTAACTTTCAGTTATTTTGGACTGCACAAGCTGATTTGCGCAGCAACTGGTTTGCGCAGCACTGGATTGCGCAAGCAGTTATTGGATCGTGGGCCAACTATCTGGGACACATGGCATCATTTGATTGAAATGCGCATGATCGTGCATAGACAGTTGCCACGTAATGAGCAATTGATGGCATGAATGCCACATATAATTGGTCAGTTATATTGGTAGAATATGCAAAATGAACTGCGCAGAAATGGTTTGCGCAAACACGGATTGCGCTTGAGTGGTTTGCGCAAACACGGATTGCGCTGCCACCTGTCAGCCGCCCTCGAGCACTGTGCGGCGTCAAAAACGAACAGCCTTCTCGTTATTCGTGTTGTCAGCTGTCAGGAAGATCTGATTTGATTCAGTCAATGATGACTTCTGCCACGTCAGCCTGCGCAGTTGGGAACATGCGCAAACCAGCCTGCGCAAAGTGATGTCTGCGCAATCTGTTGTCTGTGCAACTCATCAAAATGATGAATATCTTGAATTTTTGACTTTGTTGATTGATGCAACTTGATTTTTTAGGACCTACAGTGGCTAGGATCGTGCACGTACTTCCGCTTTTGGGAGACGTAGAAGACATTGTATACACCTTCAAGCGCCGGCGGTAGGGAAATTTTATAGGCCACTGGGGCGACCCGCTCGAGTATTTCGAACGGTCCAACGAATCTCGGACTCAGCTTTCCCTTCGCGTCGAACCGAGTAACTCCTCGCATGGGCGACACCTTCAGGAACACATGATCGCCCACCTGGAACTCAAGTGGTCTTCGATGGGTATCGGCGTAGCTCTTTTGCCGACTCTGTGTAATCTTTAGTCTTTCCCGAATTAGCTTGACCTTTTTCACAGTCTGTTGCACCAGCTCCGGGCCGAGTATCTGCCGTTCCTCGACTTCATTCCAGCAAATGGGCGATCTGCACTTCCGACCGTACAAAGCTTCATATGGCGCCATTTGGATGCTGGACTGGTAGCTATTGTTGTATGCAAATTCTGCCAGCGGTAGGTGGACATCCCAGCTTGATTTGAAGTCAATTGCGCAGAGTCGTAGCAAGTCTTCGAGAATCTGATTAACGTGCTCCGTTTGGCCGTCGGTCTGAGGATGGTAAGCTGAGCTGAACTGCAACTTGGTACCCAGCACCGACTGAAGGCTACTCCAGAACCGCGACATGAACTGTGAATCCCGATCAGAGACGATGGATACTGGAACTCCATACAGCCGTACTATCTCGTCAAGATAAATCTGCGCCAGGCGATCAACGCTCCAAGTAACTTTGATGGCAATAAAATGCGCTGACTTGGTTAGTCGATCGACGATGAACCAGATAGCGTCGCTCCCCCGTAGTGTCTTCGGCAGGCTAACAATAAAGTCCATCGTGACATGATCCCATTTCCACTCTAGAATGGCAAGGTTTTGCATCTCTCCGCCCGGTCGCTGATGCTCAGCTTTCACCTGCTGACAGGCCATGCATTGCGACACGAAGAGCGCCACATCTCTCTTCATCCCCTACCACCAGAAGGTCGTACGGAGGTCCTTATACATCTTGGTACTGCCTGGATACAAGGTATATTTCGCATAATGCGCCTCCGATATTATCTCTTTTCGTAGTTCTGAATCATCCGGAACACATAGTCGGACATTCATTCTCAGCACGCCGGTCTTATCTTTCGCAAAGTCGGTCGCACTACCTGTCAAAATTCGCTCACGTATTTTCTTCAGGTACGGATCATCCTTCTGAGCGGCCATAATCTTTTCCAGCAAACTCGGCTCTAACTGCAGCTGCGCCAACCGTATATCCCTCAATCGAACCCGAAGATCGATGCCCATTTGTTCTAGATCTTGTAGTAGTCTACGGTTGATGGATAGCGAGGCAAGATATTTTTGACTCAGAGCGTCCGCCACCACATTTTCCTTGTCCGGAGTGTAGTCAATCGTCAAGTCATAGTCTTTGATTAGTTCGAGCCAGCGCCTCTGTCGCAACTTCAATTCCTTCTGGGTGAAGAGATACTTAAGGATCTTGTGGTCGGTATAGATCGTGCACGCCACGTCATATAGATAGTGACGCCACAATTTCAAGGCGAACACAATCGTCGCTAACTCCAAGTCGTGCGTAGGATAGTTCTTCTCGTGCGGCTTTAACTGTCTGGAGGCGAAGGATATCACCTTGTTTCGCTGCATGAGCACACATCCCAAGCCCTGGCCTGAAGCATCGCTGAATATCTGAAAACCCTCTGGCCCATCCGGAAGAGCGAGTATAGGTGCCGAAATTAGTTGTTATTTTAGCTCATGGAATAAAGCTTCACAGTCATCCGACCACTCATACACGACTCTCTTTTGAGTGTGGCGGGTAAGTGACGATGCAATCTTCGCGAAGTCTTTCACGAAGCGTCGATAGTATCCCGCCAAACCAAAGAAGCTTCGAATCTCACTAGCAGACGCAGGCCGCTTCCAATCAGCAACAGCTTCCACTTTCTTCTGGTCGACTGCAATGCCTTCGGACGAAATAATGTGACCAAGAAAGGATACGCTGCTTAGCCAAAATTCACACTTACTCTGTATTGCATACAACTCATTTTCTCAAAGTGTCTGGAGCACGACCCGTAGATGTTCTGCATGCTGCGCCCTGTCCTTCTAGTAGACGAGAATATCGTCAATAAAGACTACCACAAATTTATCAAAGAACGTCGAAATACCTAATTCATCAGATCTATGAAGGCAGCAGGGACATTCGTCAGACCGAATGGCATCACCGGGAACTCATAGTGGCCGTACCGAGTGAGAAAGGCTGACTTTTGTACGTCGTCTGACTTGATCTTGAGTTGATGATAGCCCGAGCGGAGATCAATCTTCGAAAATATTAAGGCACCTTGCAGTTGATCGAATAAGTCGTCTATACGGGACAATGGATACTTGTTCCGGATGGTGGCCGTGTTCAGCTCTCGGTAATCGACGCACAGACGCATTGACCCATCCTTCTTCTTCACAAACAACACGGGCGCTCCCTACGGTGAAACACTAGGCCGAATAAACCCTTTATCGAGCAACTCTTATAACTGGACCTTGAGTTCCTTCATCTCGGCGGGAGCCATTCTGTACGGAGCCTTGGAAATCGGTCGAGTATCGGGAAATGTATTGATGCTGAACTCGATTTCTCGATCGGGGGTCATGCCGGGTAGCTCGTCCGGGAACACATCAAGGAATTCTACCACAATATCGGTCTGATCTACGTTTGCACCATCCTGTCGCATGTCTCGGACGGACGCCAAATAGCCTTCGTACCCAGAATGCAGCATCCTCCGAGCAGAAATTGCCGAAATCAGCATGCAGTTCGACGACGCCTCACCACACGAAAAGCAGAATTCAGGCACTCCTGGTATGCGAAAGGTGACCGTCTTTCTGGCACAGTCTATGGTTGTATTGCACGGCCCGAGCCTATCTATTCCCAGAATGATATCAAAGTCCTTCATGTCTAGGACTATCACGTCAAGACCGATCTTTTGACCGCCAATACAGATAATCCCGTCGGTGCAGGCTAAATTTGTGAGTATTGGTGTGCCCGAAGGTGTGCTCACACTAAGGTTGAGATCTAATGATATTATCGGAAATTTATGCTCGACGCTAAAGTTCGCCGATATAAAACTATGCGAAGTACCTGAATCAAATAGTACACGAGCAGGCACATTATTGAAACTAAATATACTTGTCACGACCGTATCTGATGCAAGCACTTCATCTCGAGTCATGGCGTAGACGCGGCCCTGGGCATTGGGGCGACGGTCTTGGCTATTTTGTGGTACGGGTCGAGGTGCTCGAGGTGCCGAAACTTGATTCCCCGGACGGTGCTGTTGATGCTGAGGCGTGTGCAAGTTGTTTCTTCTACGGTTTGGGCAGTCTGTATGAAAGTGACCCTTTATCGCAAATAAAACACCCGACATTTTGAACTTCACAGTCGACGGCAAGATGTCCGTTCCGGTTGCATTTTGTGCAGTGAGGTCCCTGGTTCCGCGCCTGATGTTCGCCCTGGTGCCCGTTGTTCGGACGCTTGGTCACGTTGTTTTCTCCCATGTGTCACGCCCCGATTCCGTCGAATCGATAGTCGTCCCCCGGGCGTGATGCCGTGCGAACCTAATTTGTGATCGCACAAGGACTAGTCATAAGGTAATCCGAGACACGAGATCTAAGAGAGTACGCAGACAAATTAATTCACACAATAAGTAACGGAAACTTGATCTTTATTGATAATGAACATCTTTTACAGACTCCGATATAAGACTCATTGCCACATGGGCTACAACATAACTCGATTACAAAAGAGTGCCGATGAGATAGCTGTTCCATACATTGCACGCATCCCTCAATATATGTCACGACCTGCACCCACTGTGAGGGTACGAAAACGTAACAGCGCCCAGCCTACGCCGCAGTATTGGCGGTAGAACGCTGTTCTAGGTTATGAAATATAACAAACATAATATGAATACTCTCCATAAGGAGGCCAACACAGAGGTACAACTCAATCACAATCTAAAGTAGAATGTAGTACGATAAAATAGATAAGAAATCCTCAACTGAGGTACAACAGAAAAGAAATAACATCAGTTAACCACTACCAGTCTCAACATCTCTAGAATATATAACTCTGAAAATAAGGACAACAACTAATCATGAAAAGGAAACAATCTAGACTATCTAAACTATGCAATGGTATCATCCTCAGCAGCTGCCTGAACCTCCCCAGGGGTCCAGGTCGCGAGTGTCATCTAGGCAAGCTCCAAAGTAAGGGGTACAGGGTTCCTCATCATCCTCTGTAAAATTTTCAACAGGTCCAGTCAGGACGGGAGCGAGCACAATACATCTCAACAGTTCATAGCAGGTTAGAAAATATAATCATGCAGTAAAGTAAGATATAGATACTGAAGAAATACAGTATGTAAACAGAGAGAGAGAAATGTAATAGAAATATCTACTATAAGTAAAGATCTACCAGTGACTAGTGATTTAGAGTACAAAGTCGACATGGGAACGGCTTAATTTGTACATGGCTATACTAAAGAGGCGTACATGGCTATTCTACTTTGGAATTGTTCACATGGCTATTCATACTCTCCCGTACCCCCAATTAATACACAAGGATCCAACCAGGTTATATTATGATTCTATGTAACAGCCCCCGAAGGGTGGTAAGCCCCCAAAGGGTGATAAGCCCCCAAAGGGTGGTAAGCCCCCAAAGTGTGATAAGCCCCCAAAGGGTGATAAGCCTCCGAATGGTGGTACATAGTAGTCCCATAAATGGGAATTCTGGGAAACCCAATAAATGGGATAAGGATTCAAAGAAGACTCTGTGATCATATGAGTATATGTCACAAGTGATCAAAGAACCAAGAAGCATAGTGATACGCCATGTAAGTGAAACGTACAGAACATGTAGTACCCGATGCTCCCTGAAGGGATAACATCTCAAGAAGGGATCCATATAGTACTAATCCGTGTGACCAACGTGACAGTATCAAGTAAAGTAATTTAATGCAGAAAATAATTCTAAGCAGGATATGAAATGATCAGAGAATGTACTCGCCTGGTATCTGAATGTCTGAAGTAAATGTACTGTCCGAGATGAGTTACCTGACTCCTGGTTAGAGCAACACAAGTCAAGATGTATACAGGAGATGATAATAGTAATCTACAATGCATCTGCATGCTGTCTAGGTCAAACTAGACCAAAGTCAACTCTCAGTCAACTCTAGTCAACTAGACTGGTCAAACTAGGTCAAGCCTAAGCCAAACAAGTCTAATAAGTCTCACTAGGCCTAACCAAGCCTAGGCTAGCACTCTACATCAATCCCAAGGCTATACAAGCCAACTGTACACCTATACTGGCATTCAACCACACACACAAACAATGAGCCATAGGCTATTCTACCCAGGCCATGCCATATAGACAAGGCCATACACATAACAATTTCTATATTAACATACCAATTCCCTACATGCTATTTATAGGCAAAAGTAATATTCATGTCACCTTACATTATCACACACACACACATATATATATATATATATATATATATATATATATATATATATATATATATATATATATATATATATATATAGGAATAGGTAATTCGAGACAATGTGTGTGTGTGTGGATATGTGTGTGTCAAAATGTGTTCAGGCATGTGTGTGTAAGTGAATGTGTGAGGAATACAGTGTTGTGTAATGTGTTTAGGTGACAGGAGATATGTGAAATGGTGTAGTGTGTACATGTGTACAGGAAATTAAGTGACAGTGTCTAGTATCAATGCTGCTTGGTGTGTGTGTGTGTTCCTAAGTTAAGTTCTCAGTTTTTAGGACATTTCATTCTCAGGTTTAGTGAAATGTGAGTGGGTGTAGATGAGAGGGTGGTTGTGTGTGTGGATGAGTGAAACATGTATCAGTAAAATGTTTGTGAGTGAATAACGTGGCATGTGTTCCTGTGTGTGTGTAGGACCTGGAACAATGAGTGTCACATATAATAGAAAATCAGTGAGGGGACTGAGTGATATGGTACAAATCCTAATTCAGTTTTCTGTGGAATAAAAGGAAAACAATTCATGGTGTCAGTTGTGTATGTACCACAGGTTATCAGTTAGATGAAAACTCAAACCCAATGCAATTATGAAAACTAATTTCCTATGCCAATCATAAACCCAAATGTAAGTTATTTCTGATATATATAACATCACAACTAAATCACAAAATAGTTAGACATACATGAACTTTCAGAAAAACAAATGACAGTTGGGTGTGTTCCTATTTTTGTGACAGGAACAAAGTGGCCTGTTTTCTTAGGAAATCATGTTTTAGTCTCTAATTAACAGTGTTATATATGAAGGGAATCATAGCCATGTGATAGGTTCTCAGATTTGTGTGGCAGGGTGTACCATGGAGTCTCAGTTTTCACATCAAAGTAAACTCAGTGAACCAAAGCAATCTCAGGTTTCACAAATCTCAGGTTTAGACAACCAATGACAGTTCCAGTTTGTGTGCATATAAGAGTGTGTATTGTGCCAACAATGATAGGTATACATGTGTGTGTGTCAGTAGGGGAAAATACAGGAAACTGTGAACCATAGGTGTGTGTGGAGAGTGTGAGTTAAATAGAAGCTAAGTCTCAGGTTTTTGGAAGAACCATTGACAGTTCAATAAACTCTTAGTAGTTAGTATATCAAAAATCAATTCCAATAGCCCATTGCATCCATACAATCAAAATTAACATGTTCATCATTCAACACACATGTATGTGAACTAATTCTAGCATCTAAAACAGTTAGAACAATTTAAAATCAGAAAATTGGACTCAACACATTTGGTATCAGTCAATTGACAGAACACAAGGGGAATTCGAATTTTCGAATTCAAAAACACATCAAAATGCCAACCAAATGGTTGGTAATTGATGTCAAGCATGTGAGGGTGCATGAGAGTGTCCTCGTGTCCAGGAATTGGACACAAATTGTGTCCAAAATACACGTGTACACAGACACGAGACAGTGCACGAATAATCATCGTGCACGCGTGCACGTGCATCCCACACGCGACACACGACACGAAACGGCACGTGTTCGTGTCCAGACACTCGCCTGGGATAGGGGTACGTGTTAACCAGCCTGAATCGTGCCAACGTGTCCCTGTGTCATGTCAAAACATGCGTATCAGTGACCAATCTCACAAGTGCACAGTGCGCACGCGCGGCCAGTGCGGCCAGTGCAACGTCGATATCTCCGTGCACAGACCACGAGACGTTCCCAAATTTTGGGAGCATAGTGTCAGTGATTGCCCTATCATTTCTACAAAATTTTGTGTCCCGACGTGTCCTATACAGTGAGATATCGTGCCCGAGTAGCAGGACAGTGCACTCGTGTCGTGCACGCGTGTCCAACACCAAAAAGTGACACAAAACGACACTAAAATACCTAACATCATTCACAACAATTAATGTAAATCCTTAGATCTACCAATTCATGTAATTATATTTTCAAAAATCAAAAATAAATTCCTAAGTGACATTTCATCAAACACATGCACACGTGTCCGATACGAACACGTAAAGGACACAAAACCTAGAAAAACCTATTCCTACAGAGAGAGGACACCTAGGGCTTCCTATCCATGCAAGGAAATCAAAATTTGGTGAAGGGAATAGGGATTTACCTATATGTTGAAATTCCAATAAAAAGCTCCAAAAGGGGGATTTCTCCTTGTTAGCCAAACTCTCCAAATTGCCCCAAGGCTGGGATTTTCCTCCATGAACAGCAAGAGGGAGACAATTAGAATCTAATTCAAGTGATTTGAGGCAAAAAGGAGTTAAAATGGAAAAGTTATGGATTGGGAAAGATGGCTATACCTCTTTCTCCAAGCTTGAGAAGAAAAACAATAAAAGAGGCAAGAACAAATGGAAGAGGCATTAAATAGGGTGGAAAACCCTAGGTTGGCTGCCATGGGTAGGCTTGTTGGGGTTTGGACTTAAGTCATGGGCCCATGGTTCAATTCACAAGTCATTAAATCATAAGTCATGCATTAAACCATAAGTCATGACTTAATTTCACTAAATCTAATCCCCTCATTCTAAAACCAATCTCTAATGACTAAAATGGTTTAACTCAAGTTAGGCTAGGGTTACCATAGCTAGGGTTAGGTTCTAGGCTAGTCTACAAGTCTCAAACTAGCCAAAACTAATATAATACATAGCAATATTTAATTAATATTAAGATCACAGAAATTCTCATAAATCATAATAAATTCAAATAAATCCTAAAATGACCAAAATACCCTCTAGGCTAAAATGTACTAATTAAACATCCTAATCACATGGCTAGGCTCTAGGACAGACAGTCTCTACGGTTACACTAGTCAAACACCAAAATCATAAGCCATGATTTTAATAGTTTAAAAAAAGATTAAAAATCACTAAAAATTATATTAAAATTTTAAATACCATAATTAAATAAATTAAAATATAAAATTTCAAAATTATCCTTATTTTAGAAACTGGGCATTACAATATACACAAAGTATTCCAGTGACCTGGATAAGAGGGACGCTGAGTCATCTTCCTTGGACTGTCGAGAGCCTTCAAAATGGAGTCGCAGAGAAAGTCTTCGACGCACGACCGAAGCTTCAAAATCACGAACGTCGTCGAGCTAGCTGGCGCATCCTTCCTGGTTCACGGGACCTGCAAAAAGCGAGGATCAGCACGAAACACATGTACTGGCGAATGGCTAATTAAATCCAAGCTCTGCATTTGATTCAAGAAGTTTCGTAAACATGTTAGCTAGCTATTTCAATGATCTTTCTAACCATCATGTTCAATTTGCATGTTAACATGTTTGAGGCAAGCATATGAAACTGGATATCATTAATCAACTATCATATTCATCCCGTGTCTCGGGCACCTGTTAAGCAGTGAAGGGGTATAAAGGCCACTGGCAATGTCAAGCCATCGCGGACTATAGCATTGGTTAGACGACGCCCCTTTCACGTCGGGTAGCTAGCCATGTGCAAAAGTGCCCACATAACTCGCGCCGATGAAGGGTTGGCGCTGCTACACTCGTTCCTCCTGGGCCGAATCGGTCCCTTGGCCTAGGCAACCGTTCGAGAAAACTTCACCTTGTCGACAAGTTCTCCAATGACCGTTTTTCTTTAAACTTAGTTGATTTGCTTACTTGACCGTATCATTGCGATAAACGTTAATCGATTCATTCATTGTTTTGCACAGGCTAAGTAGATTTGCGTAAGAAAACACGTTTTCTATTTTCAACACCGGCAGTTCGATAGCAAGTGTTTCATGAAGAATCATGCCATGATTTCATTGATTCTACACTATTATGACAAGCATTCATATTACTTCACATATTGAGTTTTAAAGTAGAGGGACGAGACGAAGGGGGTTAGCCACTCGCCTTAGGCTTGCTTCACGTGAGCGACCGGTTGGCTGCGCTGATGTCACCTACGCGATCACCTGTAATCGCATAAACAACTGATTAGAATACTGTATAATTCAAGGATATTCGATATGAATGCGAAGCTCGAAAATGTGTCACGAAAACCCATAAAAAACATTCACGAAAAAAACATTCACGAAAACCAAAGCCAAAGCCAAATCAAGTGCGGCATGAAAACTAGAGCAACGGGAGGTCTCTCCCGACTCAGTCGCAGAGCCAATCCTCGAGGCGCAACCCGCTGAATATGGGACTTGGTTCCGAAGAAGCCATTCCATAACGTGGAATGGATCTTAATTCAACCGTTCCCGTTCGATCGACTCGGCCGATTCCGACCTATCGGTCCCGACCGAATCGATAGCGACAGTTTTCTTTTCTCGCGTACCCCGTGGATGAAAACGGGGCACGATGTAGGGACGGGGTACTACACCATAACCAACTAATAAAAAGTTTCGTCCTCGAAACTTAAAGATAGAACCTACCTCTACGAGAATAACGAAGAAAATTTCTCCTTCATTTTCGATTCAAGCTCCCACGTCGACTCTTCGACTGAATGGTTCCTCCAGAGGACGCGGACGAGAGAGATCGCTCGATTGTGCAGTAGCTTATCCTTGCGTTCTAAGATTTGAACTGGATCTTTGACGTAGGATAAGTCGAACTTTAGCTCCAGCTGGCCAAAATCTACCACGTGGCTCGGGTCGTGCACATACTTTCGCAGTTGAGAGACATGGAAGACATTGTGTACACCTTCAAGCGCCGGCGGTAAGGCAATTTTATAGGCCACTGGGACGACCCGCTCAAGTATTTCGAACGGCCCAACGAATCTCGGACTTAATTTTCCTTTCATGCCGAACCGAGTAACTCCCTGCATGGGCGACACTTTGAGAAATACGTGATCGCTACTTGAAACTCGAGGGGCGACGATGAACGTCCATATAGCTTTTCTGGCGACTCTGTACGGTCTTTAATCTTTCTCGAAGGAGCCGAATTTTCTGCACGATCTGTTTACCAGTTCCGGATCGAGAATCTGCCGCTCTCCGACTTCGTCCCAGCAAATGGGTGATCGGCACTTACGCCCGTACAAGGCTTCATACGGCGCCATTTGAATGCTGGATTGATAGCTATTATTGTATGCAAATTCGGCCAGAGGTAGATGATTGTCCCAGTTTGATTTAAAGTCAATTACGCAGAGTCGTAGCATGTCTTCGAGAATCTGATTGACGTGCTCCGTTTGGCCGTCGGTCTGAGGATGGTAAGCTGAGCTGAACTGCAGCTTGGTACCCAGTGCCGACTGAAGGCTACTCTAGAATCGTGATATGATCCGTGAATCCCGATCAGAGATGATGGATACTGGAACTCCGTGCAGCCATACTATCTCATCAAGATATATCTGCGCCAGGCGATCAACGTTCCAAGTAACTTTGATGGCAATAAAATGCGCTGACTTGGTTAATCGATCGACGATGACACAGATGGCATCATTTTCCAGCGGCGTCTTCGGTAGACCAACAATAAAATCCATACACACGTGCTGCCACTTCCATTCTGAAATTGCCAGATTCTGCATCTCCCCGCCCTGTCTCTGGTGCTCAGCTTTCACCTGCTGACAGGCCATGCATTGCGACACGAAGAGTGCTACATCTTTTTTCATCCCGTGCTACCAAAAGTTTGTGCAGGGGTCCTTGTACATCTTCGTGCTACTGGGATGCAAAGTGTATTTCGCATAGTGCCCCTCCGACAGTATCTTCTTTCTGAGTTCTGAATCGTCCGGGACGCATAGCCTACCCTTCAATCGAAGCATGCCGGTCTCGTCTTTTGCAAAGTCGGTCGTCCTGCCCGTCGAGATTAGATCTCTATTTTCTTCAGGTATGGATCGTTCTTCTGAGCGGTCTTGATCTTATCAAGCAAGCTCGGCTCTAACTGTAACTTTGCCAACTGCATATTCCGAAATCTGACTCGGAGCTCGATGCCCATCTCTTCTAGGTTACGTAGCAGTCTGGGGTCGATGGATAGCGAGGCTATGTACTTCCGACTCAGAGCGTCCGCCACAATATTTCCTTTTCCTGGTATATAGTCGATAGTCAAGTCGTAATCTTTGATTAGTTCCAGCCAACGCCTTTGTCGCAAGTTCAGCTCCTTCTGCGTGAATAGATACTTGAAGCTCTTATGATCATTATAGATCGTGCACGCCATGCCATAGAGATAGTGGCGCCACAATTTCAACGCGAACACAATCGTCGCTAACTCCAGGTCATGCGTGGGATAGTTCTTCCCGTGCGGCTTTAGCTGTCGAAAAGCAAAAGATATCACCTTATTCCACTGTATCAGCACACACCCCAAGCCCTGACCGGACGCGTCGCTGAATATCTGAAAACCCTCAGTCCCTTTTGGAAGTGCGAGTATCGGGGCCGAGACGAGCCTTTGCTTCAACTCTTGAAATGCAGCTTCGCAGTCGTCTGACCATTCAAATGCGACTCCTTTCTGGGTGAGGCGAGTCAGAGGTGACGCGATCTTCGCGAAGTCTTTCACGAAGCGTCGGTAGTATCCTGCTAAGCCAAGGAAACTTCGAATCTCGTCGACGGACGCTGGCCGTTTCCAATCGACAATGGCTTCAACTTTCATTGGGTCGACCGCAATGCCTTCAGCAGAAATGATGTGTCCGAGGAATGCGACGCTGCTAAGCCAAAATTCATATTTGCTTCGCTTCGCGTATAGTTGATTTTCTCGAAGGGTCTGAAGCACGGTCCGCAGATGCTCAGTATGCTATTGCCTATTCTTCGAGTAGACGAGTATATCGTCGATAAAGACTACTACGAACTTGTCGAGGAATGGTCGGAACACCTGATTCATTAAATCCATGAAAGCGGCAGGGGCATTCGTTAGGCCGAACCACATTACCAGGAACTCGTAATGGTCGTATCGAGTATGGAAGGCAGACTTCGGCACATCGTCCGGCTTGATCGTGAGTTGATGGTAACCCGAACGCAGATCAATTTTAGAGAACACCGTGGCTCCTTAAAGCTGATCAAACATATCGTCTATGCGGGACATGGGGTATTTGTTCCGGACGGTGGCTTTATTCAGCTCGCGGTAGTCGATACAAAGACGCATGGAGCCATCCTTCTTATTGACAAACATCACGGGCGCTCTCCAGGGCGAGACGCTGGGTCGGATAAATCCCTTGTCGAGCAATTTTTATAACTGCACCTTGAGTTCTTTAAGCTCTGCAGGGGCCATTCTGTACGGGGCTTTCGAGATCGATCGAGTGTCGGGGAAGGTATCGATAGTGAACTTAATCTCTCGATCGGGCGGCATGCCGGGCAGCTCGTCCGGGAACACAAATAGAAATTCTGCCACAACGTCGGTTTGACCCGTGTTCGCACCATCATGTCGTACGTCTCAAACGGAAGCTAGATAGCCTTCGCACCCGGAATGCAGCATCCGTCGAGCAAATATTGCGGAGATCACCATGCAGGTCGACGATGCCTCACCACACGAGTAGCAGAATTCAGGCACTCCAGGTATGCGGAATGTGACCTTCTTTTCAGTGCAGTCTATGGTTGCGTTACACGGACCGTGCCAATCCATTCCCAGAATGATATCGTAGTCCTTAATGTTTAGAACTATCGCATCGAGACTGACCTTTTGAACACATATACAGATGATTCCGTCTTCGCAGACTAAATTTGTAAGTAGTGGCATGCCCGACGGTACTTTAACAGTGAGGTCGATGCCCAGTGGTGTCAAGGTAAATTTGTGCTCGGCGGCAAAGTCCGTCGATATAAAACTATACGTGGCACCTGAATCAAATAATACACGAGCAGGTTTATTATTGAATTGCAGTATACCTGTCACGACTGTATCAGATGCAAATACTTCGTCCCGAGTCATGGCGTAGACGCGGCCCTGAGCATTGGGGTGACGGTCTTGGCCATTCTGTTGTGCGGTCGGTGGAGCCCGAGGTTCTTGGCCTCGGTTTTGTTGATGTTGCGGGGGGTGTTGCTTCAGCGTAGCTTCCGGGCAGTCCCTTACGAGGTGATCTCTTTTGCCGTACGCGAAACATACTCTGTGCTTAAGTCGGCACTCAATGTCCAGGTGCCCGTCTTTGTGGCAGAAATTGCAGACCATCATCTCCTTCGTCTGGTTGCCGCGATATTGACGCTTTTGTGTGTTGTTGCCTCCCGCATTACTATGGCATTTGTTATTAAAGTGAACAGCGCCGGTAGTAGTAGGAGTATACTCGGACTCCAGACGGATGGCGTGGTTGAGTGCCTCGCCCACAGTTTTGTATTTCAACACCTAGATATGAGCACGGATAGTGGAACGCAGGCCCACTACAAATCGTTTTGTATGACTTGCAGTGGTAGGTAGATAGTCTGCAGCAAACTTGGCCAGTTTGTTGAATTTGGTCGCATATTGTCGTACAGTCATGCTTCCTTGCGTCAGCTGCATAAACTTATTTTTTTTTCCTGTCGCACGGCTGCAGAAAGATATTCATTCTCGAACGTATCTCTGAATGTCGTCCATGAGATCGCCGCCGTCTCGTCTTTATGTCGAATAGCCCGCTTCTGTACAGCCCACCAATCGTGCACGTTCATTTAAAGTAGAAGTTGAGCACACACGACTATCTTCGAGTCCTCGACACCCAGAAGCTCGAACTTGTCTTTCAGCTCCTCCAACCAGTCGATCGCCACCGAGGGATCTTCTGTGCCATTGAAGGAAGTGCGGCAGCTTTTAGTAAATTTTGACACGTTGAAGTTAGAACTTCTCGGTGCCGTAGGTGAGAGCACGGGCGCCTCTGGTTCGGCTTCGTTGGATCGAACCGCAGGCTGCGTTACGACAGGCGTCATCGTTGAATTGTTGTTGTTGCCCACGACCGACTGTACGATCTGCTGGAGGGTATTCAGCTGCTGCTGCTGCAGCTTGAATTGAGCCTCGAACCGATTCTCAAATTGAGTCTGACGAGCCTCCGCTTGCTGACGATGGAGCTCGTTTTGACGTTGCTGCATTTCAAGCATCTGCAACATACGTTACATCGGGTCGCCGGAAGGTCCGGTACGGTAGGCGTCATTCCCGTTGGGTTGATGGAATGCCCGGGTCTAGAAGCACTCGAGCCGCTGGAAGTGCTCGTCTCGTCTTTCGTCTGAGCTCCCGTAACCGCAGGCTTAGTTTCGAAAAATATCCTGGGTTCAGCGTGTGGAACAACTCATCTCATCGATACGAGGTCAACGGTTAGAGACTAGAACTCGACATTGGAGGCCAAGAACGTAAAGTCGTGCTCTGATACCATTATGTCATGCTCCGATTCCGTCGAATCGATAGTCGTCCCCCGGGCGTGATGTCGTGCGAACCTAATTTGCGATCGCACAAGGCCTAGTTATAAGATAATCCGAGACACGAGATCTAAGAGAGTACGCAGACAAATTGATTCACATAGTAAGTAAAGAAAACTTGATCTTTATTGATAATGAACATCTTTTACGGACTCTGATACAAGACTCATTGCCGCACGGGCTACAATATGACTCGATTACAAAAGAGTGCCAATGAGATAGCTGTTCCATACATTGTACGTATCCCTCAATATACACAAAGTACTCCAGTGGCCTGGATGGGAGGGACGCTGAGTCATCTTCCTTGGACTGTCGAGAGCCTTCAAAATGGAGTCGCAGAGAAAGTCTTCGACGCACGGCCGAAGCTTCAAAATCGCGAACGTCGCCGGGCTAGCTGGCACATCCTTCCTGGTTTGCGGGACCTACAAAGAGCGAGGATCAGCACGAAACATATGTAGTGGCGAATGGCTAATTAAATCCAAGCTCTGTATTTGATTCAAGAAGTTTCGTAAATATGTTAGCTAGCTATTTCAATGATCTTTCTAACCATCATGTTCAATTTGCATGTTAACATGTTTTGAGGCAAGCATATGAAACTGGATATCATTAAGCAACTATCATATTCATCCCGTGTCCCGGGCACCTGTTAAGCAGTGAAGGGGTATGAAGGCCACTGGCAATGTCAAGCCATCGCGGACTATAGCATTGGTTAGACGACACCCCTTTCGCGTCGGGTAGCTAGCCCTGTACGAAAGTGCCCGCATAACTCGCACCGATGAAGGGTTGGCGCTGCGACACTTGTTCCTCCCGGGCCGAATCGGTCCCTTAGCCTAGGCAACCGTTCGAGGAAACTTCACCTTGTCGACAAGTTCTCCAATGACCGTTTTCCTTTGAATTTAGTTAATTTGCTTACTTGACCGTATCATTGCGATAAACGTTAATCGATTCATTCATTGTTTTGCATAGGCTAAGTGGATTTGCGTAAGAAAACACGTTTTCCATTTTCAATACCGGCAGTTCGATAGCAAGTGTTTCGTGAAGAATCATGCCACGATTTCATTGATTCTACACTATTATGACAAGCATTCATATTACTCCATATATTGAGTTTTGAAGTAGAGGGATGAGATGAAGGAGGTCAGCCACTCGCCTTAGGATTGCTTCACGCGAGCGACCGGTTGGCTGTAATGACGTCACCTACGCGATCACCTACAATCCTATAAGCAACTGATTAGAACACTGTATAATTCAAGGATATTCGATATAAATGTGAAGCTCAAAAATGTGTCATGAAAACCCATCGAAAACATTTACGAAAAACGCATTCACGAAAACCAAAGCCAAAGACAAATCAAGTGCGTCATAAAAACCAGAGCAACGGAAGATCTCTCCCGACTCAGCCGCAGAGCCAATCCTCGAGGCGCAACCCGCTGAATATGGAACTTGGTTCCGAAGAAGCCATTCCATAACGTGGAATGGATCTTAATTCAACCGTTTCCGTTCGATCGACTCGGCCGATTCCGACCTATCGGTTCTGACCGAATCGATAGCGACAGTGTTCCTTTCTCGCGCACCCCGTGGACGAAAACGGGGCACGATATAGGAACAGGGCACTACATCATGTGGCTAGGGCATTTGTGATTGTAGGTATACACAGCGCCGGCAGCACCTGGAGGGTATTGGCTGTCACCCCCAGTTTTAAAAAACAGGAGTATTTTTGTTATTTTACATTTTTGAATATTTTTAAATTTTATTTTATTATTTATGATATTATTTTGGGGTTGAAATTTATTTTATTATTTATGATATTGTTTTGGGGTTATTTGAGTCGGATTCGAATTTTAACTCAATTTGACTTGTAACGGGGACCCGGGGGTAGTTTGCTCTAGTGGGACCCACACACTAGTTAGGCATGGCCCACATGATATTAATTTCAGTCCATATGATAGAAATATTTTAGTTAGAGGTTAGACTAATTATTATGGATAAGGTTAGTGTGATTAGAGACTTTAGAATGACTAATTTAGCCCCAACCAATTAGCCCTTTCCTAATACTCATAGAATAGGTTAGTAGGGGCTTTTGGAATTTCATAATAGGACAAAACTACCTTTATGGCCAGCCACAATAAGGATAGGGTTGAGCCTCCCATTTGTCATTATCCATCTATTTTTCTCTCTCTTGTTCTTCCCCAAATTCCTAGAGAGCAAACCCTAGCAATTTCTCTACCAAATCCTTCCATTTTACCACCAAATCTTCTTCTTTCCTTCTCCATTCTAGCCAAGGAGGAAGCTACCCAAGTTTGGGAGGATTCGGAGCTCGTTCGTGTCCTTTTGGAATCTCTACGTGCCGGTGTCGCTCCGGGAAGGTTTTTCTTCGATTCGATCTACCGGGAGGTATAAATCCCTTCTCCTTTTCATTTCCTCATGCATATAGGTCCATTTTAAACCCATAGGAATGATCCCCACGGTTGTATCTCCATTTGTGTCCATTTTGTGTCCATTTGGAGGTCATAGGAGTGTCCTTTGTGTTGTGGATGTGTTCATGTTACATATATAGATTTATATATATATTGTAATGAGAGTGTATCTATATTTATATATATAATAAATGGTGCATGATGATTATATAATAAAGTTTGTGAGTGTGGTTCCTCATATTATTATTGCTATTATTGTTGTGGATAATTAGGATATATATTGTGTATTCTTTTGGCTCAAACTATCTAAATCCGTCATGATTTTTATCCACGTTTTTAATTTTAGCCCTAACTTAGAAATGTCATAACTTCTAGCTCAAAGCTCGGTTTAATCTCCCATTTTTTTAAAAGAAACGTATTGAAGTTAGCTTTCCAAAAACATGTATTAATAAGCCTAATTCTTTCTGTAACTTTCTGGAGATTTATTTGAGTGTCAGCTGTACGAAAGACAAACGCGTTCTCGGTGTTTTCGCGATTTCGGGAGTTTTCGGAAACGAAAACGCGATCCGTTTGAAGTTTCGGAAAGCTAACACATAGATCTATAACATACTTTAATCCTAGATTTTAATTCATGCTGAGATGGTACAGTATTGATTATTAGTAGGAGTTACTATTCGACATATGCATTTTGTGCACCCTTGTGTGTAATATAATGTTCTATTTGATTTTAATCCATGTTAATGTATATATATTATGTAATTAAATAGAGAATGCAAGCATGAGTAAATGTTTAAATAAATGATGTATGAGGTATAAGTATCCTATCTAATGTAAGCATGTATAAGTATGGCTAGTAATGAATATGTAGGTTCCATAGTATGTAATGTATGGTGCATATAGTAGTGCAAGAGAATAAATAAATAATGAATGAATGCAAGCATGAATGTAATGTAATAATATATGTAATGTATGCAATATACAAGTTAATGAGATGTAATATTCTATGTTAACACAAATCCTATATTACCTCATGTACCCCTTACACTATGTTGACACTATCACACTTGACACTTTGTTCACTTACACTTTGACACTCTTTGATATGTATACACTATGTATGCCCATTTAACCCTCACTTGCCCTTTTGTCATGTTCACATACACACACATAGCCTCTTAAATAAGTATTTATGAATATAGTTAACTTAGCTATGTATGTATATTATATATATGGTAGCATATTGTATTGTAATATATAAGTTTATATAGCTATTGAAATACCATGATTATAGACCTAATGTTGAATACCAATATATGCATGTGTATATATGTGTAGACATGTATAGATTAAAGTAATAGATTACCTAGTGTATATCTAATGTGAATTCTTGCCTATTTGAGGATTGAATAGTTGCATGCTATATAGAGTTGGGTGTATGTTAGCTTGTATAGCCTTGTATTGATGTGTGCTTGCTAGGATAGTCTTGGTTAGGCCTAGTAAGACTTGCTGGGTTAGGACATGGCCTAGTTTGACTAGTGCAGTTGACCAGAGTTGACCAAGGGTTGACTTTGGCCTAGTTTGACCTAGATTCATGTAGAGTGCATAGTAGTGCTTTATATTACCCTTCTGGATATGTTGTGACTTGTGCTGTTCTAAATAGGAGCCAGACACCTCTCCTCGGACAGTATATTTTCTTTGGACATTCAGATAGCAGACGAGTACATTCTCTGACCGTTTCATACTTGTCTGGATTTATATTCTTGCTCTAGATTACTGTACTTGATGCTGACACGATTGTTATCACGGATTGGTACTATATGGATCTTCTTTTGAGATGTTATCCCCTTGTATTCACTAAATACATATTGTGATGTGCGTTTCACTTACATATTGTATTTATTGAATACCCATATCCTTGTATACTCATTGTGCATATTGTACTCTCATTATCACACGAGTTCCAGGGATAGACCATTGTACACTATTGTATAACATTGTACAACTATTGTATAACATTGTACATCTATTGTATAATATTGTACATCCATTGTATAACATTGTACATTATTGTATAAGATAACGTAACTGGAGTGGATCCTTGTGTATTGATTGGGGAGGGGGAGTAGAACTGGTTATGTACTCAAATCCTATTGTACAACATTGTATAACTATTGTATATGTCGATTGTACACCCACGTACAATGGAGTTACCATTGCATTGTCCTAGCCCATTTACATAACCATATTGTACTCTAAATCACATGTTCCTTACAGTTCTTACTTATCATATTTAGATATTTTATGTTATCAAATCTCTACTGTTTTTCATATACCTTCTTCTTTCAGCGTTTCATGTACTTTACTCTATTGCATGCTTTATATTTCCTAACTCGATATGAACTGCGTGAGATGTTTTGTACTCGTTCCTGTCCTGACTGGACCTGCTGATAAATTTTACAGATAGCTTGGAGGTTGCTTGCTAGCCTAGAGGAGACACATTAGAGGTTGTTTGGATAGTTATTTCCTTTGTCTGGAGTTGTATTTACTTTGTGGATTACTGTATTTGCGTTTTGAGATGTATTTCTGGGTTTATGTATCTTAGACACTTAGACTTCTATCTCCTGTATCTCGTTTGGATTTTATGTTTTATCTATCTTTATCATGCTCTACCTTAGATGTGATTGAGATTGTATCTGCTATGTCACCCCCATTCGGGGAGTATAACTGCTTAGTATTATTACTGCTAGATGCATGAGACCTAGGACAGCGTTCTACCGTCGACACTGCGGCGTAGGCTGGGCGTTGTTACGTTCTCGTGCCCTAACTAGGGTGCGGGTCGTGACACGTTTTTTGTGGTGGCCCATGCAGGTCGAGTTTATGTAGTGGTATTCGAACTTGAGTACCACTACAGCCTGCAGTAGGATTAGGATATATTTTGAAGGTACTCAATCACAGTTAGGAACCCTTGAGAGATTCCTGGGACGACCGTTGAGAATCTTATTTTAACTTCGATTTGAAAACTCTCTTTTTCCTTGATTGTTTTATCTTTATTTTCTGTTGTTGAATTTGATGGATTATTGTTGAATTTGGGTTTGTATTTATTAATTTTGATGGAAGATTGTTGAATTTTGAATCTTGATGATTAGCTGTAGCATCCGAGTTTGTATTTATATGATTGAAGGATTTTGTTCATTTTTGAGTTTGATGTTCGTTGATAAATTTGATTTGATTTTTGGGTATTCATTGTTGATTTAATTTAATTTTTGGCAAGATGAAATTATATGGGCTAGGTCATCTATGTTATGGAATCTAGTCTTCTATAGTCATATTAGCCAGCATGGTGAGGATATATAGTCTGACTCTGGATATATTTCTCGGGTGTGGGAATTTAAGGTTTTCGCAGCCAAGCTAGCGACACCGCAAAAATGTTAAATACCATGATTCTAGAGATATGTGCATAAGTCAAGGGCTCTGTGATTATCGTAGCCTTGCTCACTAGTATGACGAGGATTTAGAGTACCATAATTTTGGATAGACGCATATGATTATCAGATTGTACCTTAAATATTTTCGAGCATGTTTCTCTACTTTTGTTGCAGTCCTTCAAAAAAAAGAATTATTAGTTGGTTTGTTTTGTTTAGTTTCTAATTATTTAACTTAGGAGTAGGTTTAGCTATTTTTATAAACCTTGTGTAACTTCTTGCTATGAGTTTCTTCTTAATACAATGAATCGATAATTTTGCTAGACTTTATCTTGGATTTGATAATTTAGCTCTGGGTTTCAAAATGGTTCTTCTTTAAACAGATAAGCAAAACAGATTTTTATTGTTATTTCTTTCTTGCTATTATTCTTGTATTAGATAATAATAAAACTGTCTTGATTACGTCAATCATCTGCTTTGCAATCTTGGTAGGAATCTAAATGTTGGTCTTAACATAGAATTAAAATTTTATTTTGGGACATGAGAATATGTATATGAATATATATAGCAGACACTTTCCTGACACTTATGCATGCTACACTTGATTTCCACCTATCTGAATACATATTAATATGTCATTAATGTTTAAATTCTCAAAACCCCAATATTTCTGGTTCTCTGCTTTTTCTAGCTTAACTCGTGGTTTAAATATAAATTTCATGTTATTAGTTATGTTTACATCACTGTAACATGTTAATATTACACTTGTTTAAATGTTAGCTTATTTTCAGATTTTGTATGTAAATGCTGAACTAAAACTGGGTTTAACCTTTCAATACTAAGCTATAACCATGTACAAGGACACACACACACCCTAACTTAGTATACGCTGTCATGTAACCTAACCTTTCCTCTCTATGTTATGATCACATACCTGTATAGATATATATACAGAGCTTAGGCATATATGTTATATGTATATACATAACTAAATCTCTACCTCTTATAGATGTTTATGGTTAGCCATGCATGTTATGATTAAATAGGTTGTGTATTGTAGGTTGTTAACCCATATGCCATGAGTAGTGTAACAGGATAGCTCATATACATTTTTATGTATATTTCACATACACCCATACACACACAAACCACATAACATTACATAATGCTAGTTTTTCCTCTCTAACGCTCTCTCTCTATATATATATTGTGATTTGGATTTCAATGCAAGTGATTTTCAATTCCTTAATTTTTGAATTTGATTTTCTGTACCCTTTTTCAGATAATTGGTAGTTGCCTTTATTTTGTTTTGATAAGTACCAGTTTTCATATAGGATGGTAGACTGCCTTACAGCTTTGATGAATTGTTATTTCTGTAACTTTTCTAGTTTAGCACTCTAGATTTCTTGTGTGTTTTGATACCCTATGACCGTTTTGGTTTAGCATGACTAGTATACCTAGATGAGACTTTCACTACCACCGTATGCCATGACCCTGTACGTTGTCCTTTTTTTTGATGGTATGATTTGTTTGAGTTCTGGGACTTGATTGTGGGGGTTTGACCTAGAAGGTGTATGGACATTTTAATTTCGAGGATGAAATTTTTCTAAGGTGGGTGTACTTGTAACACCCAGTTTTCTAAAATGAGAGTAATTTTAAAATTTTGTAATTTTAATCATTTATTGATTTGACATTTAAATCATGATATAATTTTTGGTAATTTTTTAAATCATTTTAAAACTATTTAAAATCATGACTTGTAATTTTGATGTTTTGCTAGTGAAACCCTAGAGACTGTTGACCTAGAGCCTAACCATGTGATTATGATGTTTTAATGTCATTTCTGGCCTAAGGATATTTTGTATTTGACCTCTTTAAATTATTTTGATATTTATTGCGTTGGTGATTGTTAATTTTGATCTTTGATAGGTGTGATTTTGTGATGGTTTTGTGTCCGTATCGGACACGTATCAGTTTTTATTTACAAATGTTTGATGTGCCTCAAGGAGATTTTTTTATTGCTGATTTTTTTGAAAGGTATTTGAATGAGATTGTTTTCTGCATGTGTTTCCTGTGATTGCTTTGTTTTAATTTCGAGGACGAAATTTTTTAAGGTGGATAGATTTGTCACCCCCAGTTTTAAAAAACAGGGGTATTTTTGTTATTTTACATTTTTGAATATTTTTAAAATTTATTTTATTATTTATAATATTATTTTGGGGTTGAAATTTATTTTATTATTTATGATATTGTTTTGGGGTTATTTGAGTCGGGTTCGAATTTTAACTCAATCTGACTTGTAACGGGGACCCGGGGGTAGTTTGACTCTAGTGGGACCCACACACTAGTTAGGCATGGCCCATATGATATTAATTTCAGTCCACATGATAGAAATATTTTAGTTAGAGGTTAGACTAATTATTATGGATAAGGTTAGTGTGATTAGAGACTTTAGAATGACTAATTTAGCCCCAACCAATTAGCCCTTTCCTAATACTCATAGAATAGGTTAGTAGGGGCTTTTGGACTTTTCATAATAGGACAAAACCACCTTTATGGCCAGCCACAATAAGGATAGGGTTGAGCCTCCCATTTGTCATTATCCATCTATTTTTCTCTCTCTTGTTCTTCCCCAAATTCCTAGAGAGCAATCCCTAGCAATTTCTCCACCAAATCCTTCCATTTCACCACCAAATCTTCTTCTTTCCTTCTCCATTCTAGCCAAGGAGGAAGCTACCCAAGTTTGGGAGGATTCGGAGCTCGTTCGTGTCCTTTTGGAATCTCTATGTGCCGGTGTCGCTCCGGGAAGGTTTTTCTTCGATTCGATCTACCGGGAGGTATAAATTCCTTCTCCTTTTTATTTCCTCATGCATATAGGTCCATTTTAAACCCATAGGAATGATCCCCACGGTTGTATCTCCATTTGTGTCCATTTTGTGTCCATTTGGAGGTCATAGGAGTGTCCTTTGTGTTGTGGATGTGTTCATGTTACATATATAGATTTATATATATATATATATATATATATTGTAATGAGAGTGTATCTATATTTATATATGTAATAAATGGTGCATGATGATTATATAATCAAGTTTGTGAGTGTGGTTCCTCATATTATTATTGCTATTATTGTTGTGGATAATTAGGATATATATTGTGTATTCTTTTGGCTCAAACTATCTAAATTCGTCATGATTTTTATCCACGTTTTTAATTTCAGCCCTAACTTAGAAATACCATAACTTCTAGCTCAAAGCTCGGTTTAATCTCTCATTTTTTTTAAAAGAAGCGTATTGAAGTTCTCTTTCCAAAAACATATATTAATAGGCCTAATTCTTTCTGTAACTTTCTAGAGATTTATTTGAGTGTCAGCTGTATGAAAGACAAACGCGTTCTCGGTGTTTTCGCGATTTCGGGAGTTTCCTGAAACGAAAACGCGATCCGTTTGAAGTTTCGGAAAGCTAACACATAGATCTATAACATACTTTAATCCTAGATTTTAATTCATGCTGAGATGGTACAGTATTGATTATTAGTAGGAGTTACTATTCGGCATATGCATTTTGTGCACCCTTGTGTGTAATATAATGTTCTATTTGATTTTAACCCATGTTAATGTATATATATTATGTAATTAAATAGAGAATGCAAGCATGAGTAAATGTTTAAATAAATGATGTATGAGGTGTAAGTATCCTATCTAATGTAAGCATGTATAAGTATGGCTTGTAATGAATATGTAGGTTCCATAGTATGTAATGTATGGTGCATGTAGTAGTGCAAGAGAATAAATAAATGATGAATGAATGCAAGCATGAATGTAATGTAATAATATATATAATGTATGCAATATACAAGTTAATGAGATGTAATATTCTATGTTAACACAAATCCTATATTACCTCATGTACCCCTTACACTATGTTGACACTATCACACTTGACACTTTGTTCACTTACACTTTGACACTCTTTGATATGTATACACTATGTATGCCCATTTAACCCTCACTTGCCCTTTTGTCATGTTCACATACACACACATAGCCTCTTAAATAAATATTTATGAATATAGTTAACTTAGCTATGTATGTATATTATATATATGGTAGCATATTGTATTGTAATATATAAGTTTATATAGCCATTGAAATGCCATGATTATAGATCTAATGTTGAATACCAATATATGCATGTGTATATATGTGTAGACATGTATAGATTAATGTAATAGATTACCTAGTGTATATCTAATGTGAATTCTTGCCTATTTGAGTATTGAATAATTGCATGCTATATAGAGTTGGGTGTATGTTAGCTTGTATAGCCTTGTATTGATGTGTGCTTGCTAGGATAGTCTTGGTTAGGCCTAGTAAGACTTGCTGGATTAGGACATGGCCTAGTTTGACCTAGTTTGACTAGTGCAGTTGACCAGAGTTGACCAAGGGTTGACTTTGGCCTAGTTTGACCTAGATTTATGTAGAATGCATAGTAGTGCTTTATATTACCCTTCTGGACATGTTGTGACTTGTGCTGTTCTAAATAGGAGCCAGACACCTCTCCTCGGACAGTACATTTTCTTTGGACATTCAGATAGCAGGCGAGTACATTCTCTGACCGTTTTATACTTGTCTGGATTTATATTCTTGCTCCAGATTACTGTACTTGATGCTGACACGATTGTTATCATGAATTGGTACTATATGGATCTTCTTTTGAGATGTTATTCCCTTGTATTCACTAAATACATATTGTGGTGTGCGTTTCACTTACATATTGTATTTATTGAATACCCATATCCTTGTATACTCATTGTGCATATTGTACTCTCATTATCACATGAGTTCCAGGGATAGACCATTGTACACTATTGTATAATATTGTACAACTATTGTATAACATTGTATATCTATTATATAATATTGTACATCCATTGTATAATATTGTACACTATTGTATAAGATAACGTAACTGGAGTGGATCCTTGTGTATTGATTGGAGAGGGGGAGTAGAACTGGTTATGTACTCAAATCCTATTGTACAACATTGTATAACTATTGTATATGTCGATTGTACACCCACATACAATAGAGTTACCATTGCATTGTCCTAGCCCGTTTACATAACCATATTGTACTCTAAATCACATGTTCCTTACAGTTCTTACTTATCATATTTAGATATTTCCTGTTATCAAATCTCTACTGTTTTTCATATACCTTCTTCTTTCAGCGTTTTATGTACTTTACTCTATTGCATGCTTTATATTTCCTAACTCGATATGAACTGCGTGAGATATTTTGTACTCGTTCCTGTCATGACTGGACCTGTTGATAAATTTTACAGATAGCTTGGAGGTTGCCTGCTAGCCTAGAGGAGACACATTAGAGGTTGTTTGGATAGTTATTTCCTTTGTCTGGAGTTGTATTTACTTTGTGGATTACTGTATTTGAGTTTTGAGATATATTTCTGGGTTTATGTATCTTAGACACTTAGACTTCTATCTCCTGTATCTCGTTTGGATTTCATGTTTTATCTATCTTTATCATGCTCTACCTTAGATGTGATTGAGACTGTATCTGCTATGTCACCCCATTCGGGGAGTATAACTGCTTAGCATTATTACTGTTAGATGCATGAGACCTAGGACATCGTTCTACCGCCGACACTGCGGCGTAGGCTGGGCGTTGTTACGTTCTCGTGTCCTAACTAGGGTACGGGTCGTGACATTGGCGTTCAAGGCGGAGGGCATGGTTGAGAGACTCCCCCATCATTTTGTATTGCGGAACAGACACATGGGCGTAGGTGGATGGTCGTAGACCCACTTTGAACCGTCGAACATGACTCGCTAGGGAGGGTAGGAATTCTCCAACAAACTTGGCTAACTTGTTGAACTCTGTTGCATACTGCCGTACCGTCATGTTCCCTTGCCATAGTTGCATAAATTTATTTTCCTTCTCTTGTCGAACGACATCGGGGAGGTACTCGATCCCGAACGCCTCTCTGAAGGTGGCCCAAGAAATTATCGCTGTCTCGTCGTTGCGTCTGATCGCTCGCTTTTGTACGGCCCACCAGTCGTGCACGTTCAATCGGAGTAGAAGTTGAGCGCATGCGACTTTTTTGGACTCTTCGGCACCCATAAGCTCGAATTTATCTTCCAGTTCCTCTAACCAGTCGATCGCCACGGATGGATCTTCTGTGCCATTGAAGGAAGTGCGGCAACTCTTTGTGAATTTTGACACGTTGAAGTTGGAACTTCTCGGTGCTGCAGGCGTAGGCTCGGGTGCCTCCGGATCGACTTACTTTGTCTGGCCGCAGGCTCGGTTACGGCATGGGTTGTCGCAGAGTTGTTGTTGTTGGCCACCACCGTATGAACGATCTGCTGGAGAGTATCAAACTGCTTCTGCTACAACTTGAATTGTGCATCGAATCGGGCCTCGAACTGAGTTTGACGTGCCTCTGTCTGCCGTCGATGTTGCTCATTCTGGCGTTGACTCTCCTCAGCTTGTCGTTGTTGCGCTTCCAGCATACGCAACATCCGTTCCATGGCATCGTTAGAGGGTCCGGGGCTCGAGCTACTCGAGCCGCTCGAAGCACTTTTTTCGTTCGTCACCACATTCACCGATGTGCCTTCTGGGATTTTTGAAGGCAAAATACATTAGTCACAAAACTTGTTACGGCTCAATCGTATTGAACGACATATCTCATCGACACGAGACCAACGATTTTGAAACTAAAAACTCGATACTGGAGAAGCCTAAGTTGAATCGATAGTCGTCCTCCGGGCGTGATGCCGTGCAAGCCGTGCTCTGATACCATTATGTCATGCCCCGATTCAGTAGAATCGATAGTCGTCCTCCGGGCGTGATGCCGTGCAAGCCTAAGTTGCGCTTGCACAAGACGGTTCATAAGGTTATCCGAAACAACATCATATATAAGAGTACGCAGAGAAATTGAAACACATTCATATAGAAAAGAAAACTTACATTTTCATTGATAATAATTTAGGTTACCGACTCAATTACAAAAGAGGCCTCTCGGGCTTACAACCGACATCGATGAGATAGTCATTCCATACATTTACATCCCTTTTTACAAACATCAAAATGACTCTCTAAGACATGGGATCGACGAGAGTTTGTGACTCATGATGCAGTTGGGTTGGAGTCTTTAAAACGTTGCAGAGTTAGCCTTCGTGCTAGCAAGGCTTCAAAAGAAACGAGCGTCGCCTTCAGTTCCTTGGCACGCTATCCTGGTTCCGGGTACCTGTTGAGAGCGAGGGTCAGCACTTTACACTTTTTGCTGGTGCGTGACAATTTAAATCCCGTGCTCTCATTTGTTGAAGAATTTAAGTGAGCGTGCATGCAAATATTTAATGTTGTTTCTAGCCATCCTACTCAATTCAAACTTATATTTGAAGGCACAACCGTATAACGACGATAGATCTTACCCCCGGCAGAGCGCGCCATTGTAGCGTAACTTACCATGTTCTTCCCTATCATGTTGATAATAAGAAAACGTAATAGAGTGCATTCGTGAAGGTCACTGGCACGACAAGCCATCCCGGACATATAGTTTGGTAGACAGTGGTCCTTCAGCGCAGGTAGCGAGCCCCGTTGAAAGCCATTGCCTACCGTGGCTTGCATCCGGCATAGCTATCCGTGTTTCTTACTAGGCCGGAACAGTCCCGTGGCCTCGGAATACCGTCCGAAGAAACAATCGCCCTTGTCGACAAGTTGTCCATGACCGTGCTAAGTTACTTCATAATTTTAACACGCATCTTTATGTATTGTTGCGACATTCATTTAATCGATTATTCTTTCCTTAGCACAGTTCCATATGATACGGTAAATTGCAAGCACGATAAGGTTATATGACAAGCATTTGTATAGTTTGTGTTCGTGGGACATCGTGTGGCCGTTCGTCGGAATATCATTCATGTCGTTGCATTACATCTCGCATAGCACATGTCACGTATAGAAAATGTTTTAGAGAAGAGGGTCGAGGGAAGAAGGTTCAGCCACTCACCTTAGTATTTACTTGAGGCGAGAAACTGGTTGGCCACGCTAGACGTTGCCTACGCGATCACCTGAAATCGCACAAGCAACCGATTAGAACACTGTGTTATTCAAGAAAATTCGATACGAATGCGAAGTTTGAAACGTAAGACATGAAAACCATCGAAAGCATTCACGAAAATGCATTCAGAAAACAAAGCCAAAACCAACGCAAGCGGCATGAAAAAGCAGAGCAATGGGAGGCCTCTTCCGACTCAGCCGCAGAGTCAATTCTCGAGATGCAACCCGCTGAATATGGAACTTGGTTCCGAAGAAGCCATTCCATAACAGGAAATGGATCTTAATTCAACCGTTCCCGTTCATTCGATTCGATCGATCCCGACTTATCGGTCCCGACCGAGTCGATGGCGACAGTGTTCCTTTCTCGCGCACCCCATTGGTGGAGAACGGGGCAAAATGTAGGGACGGAGCACTATACTTTAGGACACAGAGGTGATTCTAGAAGCAGCCAGGACTCCAGAGAACGAGAAGGTGGCCATGGTGCACCTATAGCTATTGGATCTTGTCCGCAGCTGGTGGGCGGTGCTGGCCGTTGGATTTGTGGCCCTATTGCCTGGGCAGTATTCAGAAAGAGATTCTAGACTAAGTATTTTGATGTTGTAGCTCAGTATGATCTACAGACGAGGTTCACCAATCTGAAGCAGATGGGCAGGACGGTCGATGGATATGCGGTCGAGTTCTCCAGGCTTATTCGGTTTGCTTCCACCTTGGTGGCGACCGAGATCGTTAGAGCCCAGCGGTTCCAGCAGGGGTTCACTAGAGATTTTGTTAGCGATGGAGCAGTTTGAGCATCAGACCTTTGATACAGTACTGAGGGCAGCCGGGAGGCATGAATATACCTCCTAGAGGATCGTGGATAGGACCGGAGGTCGGAAGCGATCCCATAGCCAGATGAATCAGTCATCAGCACCAGCCCCGGCAACCAGGGCTTTGACCATTGGAGCTCCGAGGCGGGCGGCCTCAGTGACGTCTGTTCAGCATTCTACCCCGACGTACCTTCAGCAGCAGAAGCAAAAGCAGTCTTCCGCAGTGGGATGTTCACACTGCGGGAAGCCAAGGCATGTGGTATCAGAGTGCCGCAGAGTATAGGGTTTGTGCTTAGTTTGTGGTACCCCGGACCATATGGTTGGGAACTGCCCGAACAGGGGGAGTTCATCGGCCTTCTCTAGTCCTTCAGTTAGAGGACCAGCACCGGTCCAGCAGCAGCAGCAGCTGAGTACCCATTTTCGAGGCCATTACCGACGCAGGCCCAGGCATTCCAGCAGCAGAGACCGCAGCAGTATGCCCCAGCCCAAGCCGTGATCCAGAGCAGGCAGAGGAATTTTCAGCAGAGGGGACCCGCACGCAGAGGACATGGTCAAGTGCTGGCTTTGACTATAGGAGAAGAAGGAATAGCACCAGGTGAGGTATTGGCAGGTACTATTCTCATCAACACCTTTCCAGCTTCAGTATTATTTGATTTTGGTGCCTCGCATTCATTTATGTCTGCACAATTCGCGACACGGATAGGATTGGAGCCCGAGTCATTATCAGTGAGGCTCAATATACTTACTGGTAATAGACTTGTGGAAGTAGATAGAGTATTTTTCTCGTATCGGATCATAGTTAGCAGTAGGGAGTTCTCCGCTAGATTGATAAAGTTCCCAATGGCCGATTATGATGTGGGCCTAGGGATAGATTGGTTGAGGGACCAGTATGCTAGGATAGACTGCCACATTGGCAGGATTATTTTTAGCATTTCAGGCGAGCCAGAGTTTTTCTTCTTCCGAGACGAAGTTGAACCTTCTTCTCCAGTGTTGCGGATGGCAGTAGCAGCAATACAGTTACCCCGGATAGTCGAAGAGTTTCCAGACATTTTTCCAGAAGAGCTTCCAGGGATGCTGCCAGAGCGAGAGATCGAGTTCACCATCGACTTAATTCCCGGAATAGCCCCAGTGTCAGAGAGAGTCTACATGATGGCACCGTCAGAATTAGAGATATTGTACAAGATGATTGAAGAACTCAGAACCAAGGGATTCATTCGTGCAAGTGGATCGCCTTGGGGAGCCCCGATGCTTCTTATGAAAAAGAAGGATGGTACGTCCAGATTATGTGTAGATTATTGTACCTTGAACTCAGTGACAATCAAGAACAGATACCCTCTTCCGAGGATAGATGACTTATTTTATCAACTCAGAGAAGCAGCAGTATTCTCGAAGATAGACTTGCGGTCAGGGTACCACCAGATCAGAGTCAGAGAGTAGGACATCCCGAAGACGGCATTCAGATCTAGATATGGACATTGGGAGTTTCTTGTGATGCCATTTGGAGCAACCAATGCGCCGGCTGTATTTATAGACCTCATGAATCGCATCTTCATGCCTTATTTGGATCAGTTCGTGATTGTGTTGGTCTACAGCAAAAGTGAGACGGAGCATGAGCAGCATCTCAGAGTTGTTCTTCAGATTCTCAGAGGGCACCAGTTGTATGCCAAGTTCAGTAAATGTGAGTTCTGGCTCGATCGTATTTCGTATTTGGGTCATATCATCACCAAGGGAGGAGTGGAAGAGGATCCCCAGAAGATTGTGGCCATTGAGACATGGCCAGTACCCAACACGGTTGCAAAAGTTCGCAGTTTTCTTGGATTGGCCGACTACTACCGGCGATTTGTTTCGGACTTTGCTCGGATCTCAGCGCCATTGACCCAGTTGACCCGCAAGGATGTGCAGTTTGCTTGGACAGCAAAGTGCCAAAATTCTTTTGAGAAGTTGAAGCGAGGCTTGATGATGGCACCCATTCTCACGCTTCTAGATGGGACCGGAGGATTCTCAATGTATTGCGATGCTTCAGGAAGAGGTTTGGGATGTATTCTGATGCAGCATGGGAAGGTAATAGCTTATGCATCACGACAACTTCATGATCATGAGAGGAATTACCCAACCCATGACGTGGAACTGGCAGCAGTAGTGTTTGCACTTAAGTTGTAGAGGCACTACTTGTATGAAGATAGGGTGGAAATTTTTACCGACCACAAGAGCCTGAAGTATGTTTTCACCCAGAAGGATCTTAACATGCGTCAGAGGAGATGGCTGGAGCTACTCGTGGATTATGATGCCAACTTGCAGTATCATCCAGGGAAGGCCAACATCATTGCAGATGCATTGAATAGGGAGTTTATTTCCTAATAGCGCAGCCGGAGTTGTTAGCGGATCTTCAGAAGATGGGTATAGAAGTTGTTCTCCCATCCAGTGTGGCATTAATGGCCAGCATGCAAGTTCAGTCCACTATAGTCGAGAGGATCCGGATGGCGCAGTCAGCAGATTCTAAGCTTCAGCGACTCAGAGCAGAGTGTGAGGCAGGACGAAGACCAGAGTTATGTATCCATAAAGATGGTACACTTAGGCAAGGGAGGCATCTTTATGTACCCAGTAGAGATATCAGACATGAGATCATGACAGAGGCCCACAGTTCGCAGTATTTCATTCATCCCAGCTGTACGAAGATGTACCGTGATATCCATCAGCACTTTTGGTGGAATGGCATGAAGAGGGAGATAGCTCGGTTTGTCTCTCGGTGTTTAGTTTGTCAAGAAGTTAAGGCTGAGCATCAGAGGCCAGCTGGACTTCTTCAGCCCTTGCCAAATCCAGAATGGAAGTGGGAGCATATAACCATGGATTTCGTGACTGATTACCTAGTTTCCCGGCCGGTAGAGTTGCTATTTGGGTTATAGTTGATCGGCTCACGAAAGTGGCTCACTTTCTCCCATTCAGAGTTGGTCAATCGAAGGCTCAGCTAGCAGAGATATACCTCAGGAAGATCGTCCGACTTCACGGTATAGCAGTCAGTATCACCTCGGACAGAGATTCAAGATTCACGTTGCACTTTTGGCGTAGCTTGTAAGAGAGCTTGGGAACTCGCCTCCAGTTCAGCTCAGCTTATCACCCGCAGATGGATGGTCAGTCAGAGCGCACGATCCAGACTCTTGAAGATATGTTGAGATCTTGTACGCTCGACTTCGTGGTTCGTGGGAAGATCACCTGCACCTAGTGGAGTTCTCGTACAACAACAGTTTCTAGGCCAGCATCCAGACGACACCGTTCGAGGCACTGTATGGTAGGAAGTGCCGATCCCCGCTAGCTGTAGGAGCGTAAAAAGTATTTCAAAGAAAGAGTCATCCCATTCATAAGTGATCGGTTTTTACACCAAGCAGAGCGGGTAATCTCTTTTACGCCCAAGACCAGGCTAATCAATTTACGCCTAAGCAGGCTGATCGTTTTACGCTTGGGTCTACACCTGTGTTTTTACGCCAAGGACAGAGCAGCCTCTCTTACGCTGGACAAAACTGTCAAATCTCACATTTAATGCAAACTCTGACATGAAGATATTAATGATGGCATTTACCACAGAATTCAATAGGATTTGTCTTATACAAAGACCATTGTTGTCGTTTATGGAGATCGAGCTACTTTACGCTCATTGAATAGTTTCTTTTACGCACGGAGTTTTATATGAGTTCTTACGCTCATAAAACAATGTGTGCGTAAAGTCTATTTGAGCCATTTTACGCTCAAGGTTATTCAATAACCGCTTTACGCAGGGAACCTATGACAGAGCTATTTTACGCTCATCTTACTGTTTTACGCTCAGAGGATGTTGGAGCTGTTTATACGCCCTATTCTTTCTGACCAGTTTGGAACGTGGTTTACCTACATGGCCTTCATACCACATATTTCGAAGAACGTGTATACATGTATCCTATTCTTACTAAAATGATGGGACGCGTGTCAACATATGCAAAGGATGACTCTGATCATGGGTGGCAGTTGTTAGCGTAAAGACAGACTTTGATGCTCTTTTACGCACAGAAGCCCCAGTCTATAAATAGACTCATTTTTCTCAAACACAGGGGACAGAGAGAGAACATGAGAGAATACAGAGATCAGGACTTCGAGATTTTGATTCTCTAGAGCATTCTTCTTCAACTTTTCTTCCAGAACAGAGTGAAGCAAAGCAGGAAAGCATTCGGCCTCGCCATCAGTGCCCAAGTGCGTCGATACCTTTCTGGTGACTTAGTTCTTCTAAGTTGTTCTACTTCAAGCAGTGATCTTCATCATTATCATATGGTCCAAGGAACAAAGTGATCATTTACGAATCAGACTTCCACTGCAATATTTTTCCCAGAATCAAATTTGTACTTCTTGTACTTTTTCTTGTTTTATTTTCAAAATCCAACCCTTTTGTTTGGCAATTTTGTTAAGTGAAACAAAATGGCGACTCTGCTGGGGACTACCTTCTCCTCTGACGAGGAGGTGATTGCTCAATATGATAATGTTTCGGTCGGTTCGACTAAGAAGACTCTGGTTGTACACTTCGACCAGACTGCCTATGAAGAAATGCTCTGAACTGGGGGTGGTTCTCGCCACTCCAATGTAAAGTCTCGCAAAGCACGAAAAGTTTGGATTCCCAAATCCAAAGTGGCTGCTGATCTCTCTGTTGCTTCTGATAGCAAGGAAATTCTTCCCACTCCTGTCGTAGGGGCTCCCGTTCGTAACGAGGCAGTCCTTACTTCAGAGTTGCACTCAAAGTGTGATGATTTATCTCCCGTTTGTAACGGAGAAGATAATCTGGTTTCACGCCCACTGCGTAAGAATCAAGTTTTACGCTCAGTGGGTAAGAACCAAATTTTATGCTCAAACCATAAGAATGAGTCTCCCATTTGTAATGTGGTAGATTCTAATGTTTCTGAGTGTAAGAACCCATCTCCCGTCGGTGACGTGGTAGACTCACACAAATTACGCTCCTCGCGTAAAACAAAATCTCCCGTCTGTGATGTGGTAGATAATCAATTTTTACGTTTTACGCGTAAAGGTAAGTCTCCTGTCTGTGACAGTGTAGATAAAATTCACAACGATGTTTACACATCTAATGTGAATATACCTAAACGCATACAGCGTAAAAGTGATGTTGGTAAAACTTCTGTCCTACACCAACAACCTTCTTATACTTCTTTACGTAAAGTACCAAACTTTCAAATCACACGCCATGAAAATGGGGTCCTTCGTGCTAAATCTCAAGGTTTACGCACACAACTCCAAACGCATAAAAATGTACAGTTTGGTTCTGCAAATGAAGCCAGTAATCTTCTTTATACACAAGGGATTAAATGTTTTTCTACCCCAAATGTGATAAAGAAGAATACTCCATCTGTTCCTTCTGACTTACGTAATTGCTAATGCAAAAGCGTAAGAATTCACAGTCTCCGGTGATGCTCCCTCAAGAAAAACATCATTGTGGATATCATCAGGTTGTGATCAATTGTTGTTGTTCAGCTTCAAAACAGTTAGTTTTTGATCGACTGAGTTTTTCACTTCAACATCAAGCTGAAGACCAAGAAGATGAGTTGTCATATGCATCAGTCAACATGGCATCTCATACTAACAGAGGACGACGATCGAGACAGAACATATCCCAAACTCCAGGTCAACAACAGTTCAACAGACTTCTTGACTCCTTTGAAGGAGTATATCAGAATACTCGATCAAGAAGACAAAGACAATTGCAGATTTCTGATTCAGAAGCTGGAGGTACTCAATCTTTTGAGTCTGATACCGATAGTGTGGATTCATATTTCTATACTAATCCCTCTATATCTTCAAGAGAGGTTGAATCCTACGCTGTTGGAGATGAACCAGAGACGTCATCTGCTAATACGGAACAGCGTCTCACTACCGTTGAGCAATCATTGAAAGACATGCTCAACATGGTACAAAGCATGCATCAGATAATTTTGAATCAGCAAACTTCTCAGCCCACAGTAATAACTCCGGCACCAGCAGTGGCACAAACTCAAGATAGTCAAGGGGCTGATATACCTTCGAATATTTAAGAACCTACTGTTAATCAAAATTTTGCATCTCCAGATTCCATCATTCCCGAAGATGTACCACCTCCAGTGGGAGTTACGGTACATCCAACGACTATTCAATCAAATGTGCTTCCTCAAACCAGTGAAGCCATTCAAGCAGTGCGAGAACTCAAAGCACAGTTTAAAGTTTTGAGGCACAAAGATCAGCTCCAGAGGTTAGGGATTAAGCAACCTTATCCTCCTCATTGGAATGATGTACCCTTTCCACCGAAGTTCAAGCCACAATCCATGGTTTTATTCGATGGAAAAGCATATCCCAGTCAATATATCAATTACTTTGATATTATGACTGTACACTTGCAGAAAAATGATGCTCTTCTCACTCGAGTGTTCATCGGGTGCCTGACGGGTTCAGCTTATGACTGGTATCGTAGCTTACCCGATAACTCTATTTCGTCTTTTGACGAATTCAAGGCAATGTTTCTTTCCCGCTTCTATGAAGGAGGTATGGACATGAACATGTCCTCCTTAATAGAAATAAAACAAAAGGAGAAAGAAGATACTCGAACGTTCATTGAACGTTTCAGACAGGCTACTCTCAAGATGCCTCCTGGTATGCCAGATTCAGCGTTGATTGATACATGCAAGATGAATCTGCGACCATCTATTGCTGTCTTCACAGGTTCCTAATTCTCAGATTGGGCTTCATTTATCATAGCAGCAGTTTCTGCAGAGACCAATGGTAGGTTGGCTCGGGAACACGGGATGATTTTCGCTTCAGAAGATAAAGAAAAGAAAAATAATCCTGGTAATAATCCTGGCAATCGTAATGTGAAAGGAAAAGATACTCTTATGGTCAATCTTTCCAAGAACAAAATGACGCCAAGTAATCAGGAATCCTCCAGGTCAAAAGAAGAATACTCTTTTGATGAAAGTGATATCCCAGGGATATTTCAGTGTCTGGTAAAAAGTGGCAAACTTTATATTCCAGAGCCAAAAAGGCCTAATGAGTGAATCTGACTGACAATCCCAAATATTGTATCTATCATAGATACATTAATCATCCTACCAGTGCTTGCTACGTCTTGAAAAAAAAGATCCAAGACCTGATAAATGGTGGTGCTATCGCTTTAACCAATGATGACCATACGGTAACAACCAACATGGTCTCTCTTCAATTTGGAGATTTTCCTCCACAGCAAGTCCCAGATGGAATTATCCCAATTTCGAAGGCGACGATGAAGATCGTGAATATTCCGCCTGCCAGGGAAGAAAATGCAAGATTGCTGCCGCTCACATTGAAGAATATTGAAATCATGTGGGTACATCCTGATTTAGTGCCTGAGCTGGAAAGTGAAGATAAAACTTCAAAATCTAAGAAGGGTAAGAAAGTCAAAACCTGCAACATGATCTCCCATGTTATTCCAGATCCCGATGACTTGGATCACCTATGGGATGACCTCCCTTTAGAAGATAGACTGAAAGGACTGAACATCTGTCCTCCAAGTCTAGCCCCTCCTACCAAGCTAAAGCTTACTCATCAGCAGTGGCTAGCCATGAATAGTGTTCCTTTATACCGGGCACAACAAGTTTTTGCTGCTTATAAAAAAGTTTCGACAGGGATTTCTCCTCATATCCCGAACCCTTCTCCTCCCGTAACTACAGAGACGTCTATGCTTCATTCTCCTATAGTTGCAGAGGTTCCTTCCTCTTCCTGTGCTGAAACACCTGTCCAAAGTTCACTGCCTATCCACTTGTATAGTCAGCAATCTGTCCTTCTCATGAGGAAGATGGGTTACGACTTTCAAAAGGCAGAAGGTTTGAATTATGATAAAGGAATACGTCTTCCTTTACAAATTCAAAATCAGAATTCCACTGCTGGATTGGGTTCTGAAATGCCTCATAACAACCCTCACAAGAAAAAGACTAGGGGAAGAAAGACTAAATCCTGTAATATGGTACTCTCTCCTCCTGATTCTGAAGAAGAAACTTTTGCTGGTACAAGATCTGGAAAAGAGTACCATAAAGACTATGAGGGATCCTCCAAAGAAGCAGAAGATGTAGTGGAGACTCTACCAGTTCAACCTTCTCCTGTTCTTGCTAAACCTTCTGTAGTTGAAAAAGGGAAACAGAAGGTAGTACGCTTTGATATCCCATTGAAGTCTGCTTCCAATCAGGGAGTGGCGATGAAGCCTTACAAGTTTGACATTCTAGCTCAGTTAGCCAATACTCCGGCTAGACTATCTATATTTGAACTGCTTGGCCTTTCCAGAGAAAGCAGAGAGACTTTGAGCGAAGCTTTACTTCAAGCAGATTCATGCTTGGCTCAACTCAAGACTCCTGATAATATACCAGTGTCATGCCCGCAATGTCATATTGTGATGGAAGCAATTCCCAACATCACCTTTACCCAAGAGGATATGCTATTGAAATACAACAAGCATGATAGGCCTCTGTGCTACACTGGATATATCGGATCCACTGAAATTGACAGGATTTACATTGATCCTGGGTCTTCAATTAGTATAATTCTTCAGAGTATGCTAAGACCCCTGAGGATTACTACTAGTGAGCTGACTTACACTAGTAGTACGATAGTCGGTTTTAACTCTGGTAAGAGCAAACCACTGGGGAAGATTCGTCTGCAGATCCAGATTGGTGATCTTCGAACTATGGTAACTTTTTATGTTATCAATTCGGACGTATCCTACAATATTCTTCTTGGAAGACCGTGGATTCATGAGCACAATATTGTGCCTTCAACTTTTCACCAATGTTTCAAATATGTGGACTCCCAAGGAGTTGTGAAAACTGAGTTTGCTGATATTAATCCATTCAAAGGTGTTGAAGCCTACTTCTCTGATTCAAGGCTTTATAAATAAGAGCATGTGAAAGATATATCAGATATGGCTGAAGATCAATCACCCTCTGAGGATCACTCTATTAATGAAGATCCGCCAGAGGAGCAACCTTTGAAAATCGTAGTCAGGGGACGAATCCAATCCCAACCTGTCAATGATCAACCTTTGATGATCAAGGTTAAAGGAAGAACTCAAACTTCATCTGAAGAATCAATAAATATTCCTGCTAAGAGCCAAGTTCAACCTTTTATGATTAAGGTCAAAGGACGTACTTCTTGCACGAATGATCCAAAACTACCATTGATTGTCAATCTTGGCAAGTCTACGCAGAAGACGGATGATGGTTCATTGTTGATTAATCCGAAGCGTAGCAATCAGACTGTAAATGATGTAAATATTGATCATTCTGTACTTTTTGATGTCAATGAAGATTTCATGTTCGAGTATATGGCTGTCAAGTTTATTGAAAGAATGACTTTATCTTCTGATAATCAAAGTCATCGATATAAAGACAACATAGAACCAGAAGAAATTCTATTCGTCGAATCCGATATTTCTCATCCCTCATATTATGAATCTGGACAAGTACTCTCAGTCAATATGGTTCAAGCCGTTGATGAATCAGAGCCATTTAAAAATGATCCTTGGGCTCAACAGATGGATACTCAGTGGGAACTTCGTTTTGAACAACGACAACCACCTACAGAAGATGAGGTTATCCAAATTAATGTTGGAGATGGAGTTACGTCCAAACCAATATTCATCAGTAAGAATCTTTCTGAAGATGAAAATGAAGAGCTAATAAAACTTATAAAAGATTATATTGACATCTTTGCATGGAGTTATGAAGATATGCCAGGGCTAGATCCTACAGTTGCTGCCCATAAACTCAACATTTTGCCTAATGTCAAGCCTGTAAAACAACAGCAACGACGCTTTAGACCAGATATGTTGGATGCAATTGAGGCAGAAGTCAAAAAGCTGATTACGTGTGGCTTTGTTCGTGAAGAACAACACCCAGATTGGGTGGCCAATATTGTTTCTGTTATGAAAAAGAACGGAAAAGTCCGAGTTTGTATAGATTACCGAGATCTTAATACAGCTTGTCCAAAAGATGAATTTCTACTTCCAATTACTGATATCATGATAGACAATACATGTGGTTTTGAACGCATGTCTTTCATGGACGGATTCTCAGGATACAATCAAATCAAGATGCATCCAGAAGATGAGAAGCACACCGCTTTTCGTACACCTCTTGGGGTCTACTGCTATACAGTTATGCCGTTTGGTCTTAAAAACGCTGGTGCCACATATCAACGGGCTATGTGCAATATCTTTCAAGAACATCTACGGAAGATAGTTGAAAGTTATGTAGATGACATCGCTGTTAAAAGTCGATCAAAGGGTGATCACATTCAGGACTTGAGAACAGTATTTGAATTGATGCGTCAGCATCAATTGAAAGTGAACCCTACTAAGTCTTTCTTAGGGGTTTCCAGTGGCAAGTTTCTAGGATTTGTCATTACCTCTCAAGGTATCCATGTTGATCCTGACAAGGTTAAAGCAATTCTTGAAATTCGTCCTCCTCGTAATTTGAAAGAACTCCGTAGCTTTCAGGGCCGTATTGCTTATATCAGAAGATTTATATCTAATCTTTCTGGGAGATGTCAACCTTTCTCCCGTCTATTAAAGAAAAGAGTATCTTTCATCTGGGATGAAGCGTGTCAAAAAGCCTTCAATGACATTAAGCAATATCTTACAAACCCACCTGTTCTGGTACCTCCGGTGGTAGAAAGACCATTTTTGCTATATGTTCGAGCTTTACATCATTCACTTAGCGCTCTTCTGGCACAAAAAAGTGATATGGGTCATGAACAAGCAATATATTATCTGAGCAGAATGATGGTCGGAGCTGAACACAGATATACTCCTGTAGAAAAGGAATGTCTAGCTTTGGTTTTTGCCATCCAAAAGACAAGACATTATGTCACCGGACAGACTATTCATGTCATCTCCAGAATAAATCTCATTCGGGTATTGATGAAGAAACCGAGCATTCTTAATTCCAGGTTAGCTACCTGGGCGATGTTGCTCACTCCTTATGACATGATTTAAGTGCCTCAAAAATCAGTGAAGGGCCAAGCGTTAGCTGATTTCTTAGCTGCTCATCCTATACCTGAAACTTCGAAGTTATATGAAGACATTCCAGACGAAATAGTGGATTGTAACATGACTTTGAAGAATGATATATGGCAATTATATTTTGATGGAGCATCACGAGTGGGACCTAAAGGCAATATTGTCTCTGGGGTAGGAATTGTCTTGGTTTCTCCTGACAAAATGGTCATATATCGTGCCTATTCTCTTAATGAGCCATGCTCTAACAATGTAGTAGAATATAATGCTCTATTGATTGGTCTCCAAGTAGCAAAACAATTGGATATTGAATTCTTAGATGCTTATGGAGATTCTCAATTGATCGTTAATCAAGTTAGAGGGACTTACGAAGTCAGAAATCCTGATCTCATCCCCTATCATCAAGTGGTAGTTGAGTTGGTCCTATCATTCAAAGGATTCTTCATTGAATTTGTACCACATTCTCAGAATGTAGAGGCTGATGCTCTTGCCAGTTTAGCTACAGACTTGGCTGTCCCAATTAGAAGGCAAAATACAATTACTTTGTTGGACCGAGACTTGTTCTGTGTGAAAAATAATCTACATATTGAACAAAGTTATACTACAGAGTCAAGTTCCCAGCAGAAAGATTGGAGAACTCCATTCATTGATTATGCAGTTGATGGAATTTTGCCTGAAGATCCTAAAGAAGCTGCATCAATTAAAAGACGATCATTTCGATTCTATTATGATTCGTCTTTACATATGTTATATCGTCGTTCATATGACGGACTCTTGCTGCGCTGCCTCTCAGAAAGTGAAGCCAAACAAATATTGCGTGAGGCTCATGATGGTGTTTGTGGTGCTCATCAACCGGGTCCAAAGTTGCAAGACCGCATTCGGAGAATAGAATATTATTGGCCTTCTATGATAGCAGATGCTGTAGACTATGCCAGGAGATATAAAGCATGTCAGATTCATGCTGATTTTATTTATCAACCGTCTGAATTTCTACATCCTACAGCAGCCTCTTGGCCCTTCGAAGCTTGGGGTATGGATGTTATTGGCCCTATTAACCCTCCTTCTGTCAAAGGACATCGGTTTATACTAGCTATAACCGATTACTTTTCGAAGTGGGCAGAAGCAGTCCCCTTTGCGGAAGTGAAAATATCTAATGTGATCAGTTTCGTCAAGCACCATGTCATTTATCGTTTCGGGATTCCTTGACGGATAATTCATGACAATGGTCCACAATTTGCCAGTCAAGCATTTTATCGATTCTGTGACAAGAATTGAATTCAGAATTTGGCTTCTACGGCTTATAATCCAGCTGCTAATGGTTTAGCTGAAGCTTTCAATAAGACGATCATCAAATTTCTCAAAAAGTTTGTCTCTTCTAATAAACGTGATTGAAATGAGAAACTTGGAGAATGTTTATGGGCTTATCGAACAACAGTCCGGACTCCTACTGGTTTTACACCATTCTTATTGGTTTATGGATGCGAAGCTGTTCTCCCATTGGAAATCCAAATCCCTTCTCTACGAATAGCCATTGCTAATGAGCTAACTACAGAGAATAATGATCGCTTACGACTCCAGGAACTTGAAGGATTGGATGAGAAGCGTCTTCAAGCACAACAGCACATTGAACTATATCAAGCCCGCATATCTCGAACTTTCAATCGTAAAGTTAAAGAGAGGATATTCAAAGTTGGCGAGCTCGTATTAGCTGTTCGGAGACCAATGGTAATGACTCATAAAAGTAAAGGAAAATTCCAAGCAAAATGGGAAGGCCCTTATGTAATTGAGTCTGTGTTTTCCAATGGCGCTTATCGGGTGTCAAAACCCAATGGAGATCTACTCATGCTGTCGATCAATGGCAAATTTCTTAAGAAATACTATGTATAAAAAGAGAAGACAGAACAAAAATAAAACTTCTTTTATTATTATTTTTTGTTCAAAATAAAAGACTAAGGACGAGGACCACTCTCTTCCTTATTGAATACATAGTCGGCCAATGCATAGAAGGCGTCGTTTCCTGAACACATGACAAATTTGCAGACAACCATCCTCGATGCTTCTTCTTCAGGAGTTTTCCCTGGCTCTACTAAAAAAACAAGAATGTCTTCGGGTGGCTTGGACGCAGAAGAGCTTCCACCTATTTCTGTCGAGCCTGATGAGCCTGATGCAGGAGCCGTAACAGGGAACGTCTCAATGATGCCCTCGACTTTCTGGGGGACTTCATTCTTTTATTGGGCATTCTCGGAAGACATTTCCAACAAAGGAGGAGAAATAAGAATGAAGGGTCACAAGCAATTCTCACCTATTTATGGAGAATGATTACTAACGACTTTTTTCTGAAAAGGCTCGTCCATTCATGTTACCAGGTTTATCCATTTAATTATGGAATTTGAATCGTCCTTTCTGTTCCCAAGAAACACGATGATTCATCCACCGCCTTGACATTTACGCTCACAACATCCGTCTTCCTAATCCCCAGCTACCAAGGTTTGGTTAAGCTAACTTCTTGTTTCCTGGGAAAGGGGTTTTATATCTTCTATTTTTATCAATTGATTAGAAAGTGGGATTCATTATTTATCATGTTTTCATGACCTCTGAATAAAGATTAAATCTACTTTCTTTTTCCTATCTATCACTTCTATTTGACCTCTGCATAGATATTAATCTAATTTTCTTTTGAGTTCATATATGCTATTATGTCCATATTATCTCTGATAGTATCATATACTCTAAAACAGAAAATAAGATTTCATTTATCTATCATGTCCATATTACATCCAGATAGATACAAATCATTGATCATAGAAGAATCATCATTTTCATTCCCATATCATCAAAAAGTCTATTACATTTCTTAGACTTTCTTACAAGTTACAACGGAAATCTTTTACATTCTTGGATTTTCATTCTATACACCAACAATAACCTAATAGAGATCTATTCCTTCTTCGATCTTCTTTAACGGGTTCGTTGTTGGTGGCAGTTCCTGACTGTCTAAGCCCCAGTGACAACCGGAACAGCAGGAATCAAACTCTGGTCTTATCTCTCAGACGAGAGGAGAACCCCAGAGTATGGCAGCCCGAAGGCACGTTGCTGCCAATACAATTGGTGGATTAGTGGCGGCACCTCAAAGGAGATAAAAATGTATCCAGCATTGGGATACAATTCCTAGTTCTGTCGTGAAAGGAACTCTACTACCCGATTTCTCGGGGTAGAGTTGACTCTACCATCCAACTCTCCGTGTATAAAGGCTCTTCCTACCAACAGAGGAAGACCCTTCTATCCCACGAAGAGTTCTGAGTTGTCTGATTTGCGCGTCAAAAGCGCATGAGCTCCCTGATGTTGATGTCAGAAGAACGCTCCTCACAACGTCAAAATTGCCAATACCGGTTCTGGAAAAGCTGCTCAGCCAAACTTCTGTAGAAAACAACAAAGAAGAAGTGTTTTAAAAACAGAAGTATTTTCATATGCGTATTATACGCTCGCAAGGCATTTTACGCCAGTGATTCAACAAGGTTTTTATGCCAGTGCTTCAGCAAGGCTCTTATGCCGGTGATTCAACAAGGCTTTTACGCCAGTGCTTCAGCAAGGCTCTTATGCCGGTGATTCAATAAGGCTTTTACGCCAGCAATCTGCAAGGCTTTTTACGCTAATGTTTTAACAAGGCTTTTACGCCAGTGCTTCAACAAGGCTTTTACGCCAGTGCTTCAACAAGGCTTTTACGCCGGTACTTCAACAAGGCTTTTACGCCAGTGTTTCAGCAAGTTTTTACGCTCGTCAAGAATTTATAAAAAAAATTCGAAAGACAGATATTTGCCTACGATCGGAATTACCATTTGAGTCGAATGGTTTTGCTCTGATGGTGGTTGAATCTACGTCTAAAGACTGGGCGTACAAAAGAACGCTGTGGGAAAGCTCCGCCATTGTCATTTGTTGGAGAACAACATCACAGAAAATTATCTTCAGAAGAATGAGTACGAGAATATATGAAACATTCTCGGCTATTTACACAGATTGAAGAACTGTTGGGATGAGTCTATTTCGGGGGAAGATCCCATTTAAAGGCTCTCGTAACCACAAGATTAGACGCCACGTGTTGGTTTGTTTCTTGGGAATGAACAACCAAAATAAAGTGTTGAACAGTTCTATCTACTAACAGATGAGATTAACATCAAGATTTTATTTATAAAAGGGTCCACTCCTACATATAAGAGAGTCGCAATACATGGAATTTCATTTTCCCTCTCCCTCATTAGACTGACGAAGAGAGGCACCTAACTCATGCATGTTGTGAATCTCGGAGCGACGCATCAGATTCAAAAACGCTTCTGCATCTCCTGAGGCCTCATATGCAGTCGGGGGACCACCATCAATGCGGCTGAAGACTGCTGGTGTTAATCCGAAGCACGCTACAAAATTGCGTGCTCGCTCAAAGTCAATCCTTGAGCCCGAAGCCTCTTCATTGTTAGTCTCCTTCTTGGGAGCCATGTTACTATGGAGATGAATGACAAGAGTGAAGAATTTCTCCTCATTTATATGGTTAAATCAACTCTCCATATTCCTCTTTGGAAACTGCTCATTATAAATGCAAAACTCGAGGAAGCGGAAAGGCATTCGAAAGTTTTGAAAAAAGAAATTCATTGTGACAATTAAGTGTTGACCGACACTGTTGGTAATTACGCCGACTGTTGGATATCCCCGCTTTTACGCGGATGGCTGTTGCGTATCCCAAATTTTACGATGGCAGGTCAAATCTCAACTTTTACGCTTCTGTTCAAAGTGTTTCAAATGTTGGAGATATTTGAAAACTTTGAAGGGGGTCTTGTAGGAGCGTAAAAAGTGTTTCAAAGAAAGAGTCATCCCATTCATAAGTGATCGGTTTTTACATCAAGCAGAGCGGGCATTCTCTTTTACGCCCAAGACCAGGCTAATCAATTTACGCCTAAGCAGGCTGATCGTTTTACGCTTGGGTCTACACCTGTGTTTTTACGCCAAGGATAGAGCAGCCTCTCTTACGCTGGACAAAACTATCAAATCTCACATTTAATGCAAACTCTGACATAAAGATATTAATGATGGCATTTACCACAGAATTCAATGGGATTTGTCTTATACAAAGACTATTGTTGTCGTTTTTGGAGATCGAGCTACTTTACGCTCATTGAATGGTTTCTTTTACGTACGGAGTTTTACATGAGTTCTTACGCTCATAAAACAATGTGTGCGTAAAGTCTATTTGAGCCATTTTACGCTCAAGGTTATTCAATAACCGCTTTACGCAGGGAACCTATGACAGAGCTATTTTACGCTCATCTCACTGTTTTACGCTCATAGGATGTTGGAGCTGTTTATACGCCCTATTCTTTCTGACCAGTTTGGAACGTGGTTTGCCTACATGGCCTTCATGCCACATATTTCGAAGAACGTGTGTACATGTATCCTATTATTACTGAAATGATGGGACGCGTGTCAACATATGCAAAGGATGACTCTGATCATGGGTGGCAGTTGTTAGCATAAAGACAGACTTTGATGCTCTTTTACGCACAGAAGCCCCAGTCTATAAATAGACTCATTTTTCTCAAACACAGGGGACAGAGAGAGAACAGGAGAGAATACAGAGATCAGGACTTCGAGATTTTGATTCTCCAGAGCATTCTTCTTCAACTTTTCTTCCAGAACAGAGTGAAGCAAAGCAGGAAAGCATTCGGCATCGCCATCAGTGCCCAAGTGCGTCGATAACTTTCTGGTGACTTAGTTCTTCCAAGTTGTTCTACTTCAAGCAGTGATCTTCATCATCATCATATGGTCCAAGGAACAAAGTGATCATTTACGAATCAGACTTCCACAGCAATATTTTTTCCAAAATCAAATTTGTACTTCTTGTACTTTTTCTCGTTTTATTTTCAAAATCCAACCCTTTTGTTTGGCAATTTTGTTAAGTGAAACACTAGCATGGGACGATGTTGGAGAAAGGCAGATGCTTGGTCCCGAGTTGATCACTAAGACAGTCGAAGTGGTCAGGAGAGTTAGAGATAATCTTCGCGTTGCACAAGATCGCCAACGCCATTGGACCGATTCTCATCGACGTTCCCTTGAATTTTTTGTCGGCGACCATGTATTCTTGAGGATTTCACCTAACCGTGGCGTCATTCATTTCGGCATGAGGAAAAAGCTTAGTCCTAGGTATATAGGGCCGTTCGACATTCTGGAGCGAGTAGGTGATGTATCCTATCGTCTCGCTCTTCCACCGTCGTTACGTGAGGTGTATGACGTGTTCTATGTATCCCAACTGCGACGGAATATCCCGGACCCGAGCCGTATCCTGGATCACTCAGAATTGGTTGTTGGTACAAACCTTTCGTATGAGGAGAGGCTCGTGTCTATATTGGACCGAAGAGAGAAGGTACTCAAGAACAAGACTATTAGTTTAGTCCGTGCTGCTTGGGGTCATCACTCTTTGGTGAGTCAACGTGGGAGCGTGAGGATGATATCCGATCGTGATATCCGACCTGTTTGACTCTTAAGGTATAATGTCCTTCTTATGCCCTACACCCTCAGCTTCCTTGCTTGCATGAATGATTGCTTGAATGGTTGCCTAGTTATAACTTGCTTGTGATTAATATAGCTTGTCCCGACCTCTCTAGCCTCTTGATTAAATTCCAAGGACGAAATTCTTTTAAGGTGGGTAGAGTTGTAATGCCTGTGGTTCGTATTACGTATCTTGGTATACGCGTACGCATACTTGACTCGTATTGCGTATTTCCCTGTATGGTTATTTTGGCATTTCCTTCTTGGTTCGGTTCAACTTGTTACCGGTTCGGCTTGACTTGATTTTAGGTGGACCGAACCCCCACCTACCACTATCACCCTTATTTATATTTTCACCTAACTCTCTCTCTCTCTCTCTCTTCATTTTATTCTTCTCCTTCACTTCTTCTCCACCATTACTCTTCCACCTACAAGGAAAGAGAGCTGGGCAAGTGCAAACTTGCTTCATGATGGATCTCAAGTCTTATTGTTCCATTCTCTTCCTTACTTGATTCTAAGCCTCTTTAGAACTTGACATCTTTGGATTTGATAGATGGATTCTTGTAGATCTAAGTTTATAACTTTTCGGTTTTCTTGGTTTTGACTTCTAAAATTTGGTTATTTTTGAAAACTAATGGTTCTATATTGTAGAGAATTCAATTTCATGCAGTTTTGGCTTTTATTTTGCTTGATTTCAACTTCGGATGAGGAAGTTATGGCCATGGCAATTTTCTGAACTTTCATGGCTGAACTTGCTGTTTGGGGACGATGACCCCCATGCGCCCGGGAGGCCATGCGCCGGGAGGCCATACGCTGTGAAGTCCCGACAACGTATCCCTTAACTCTGAGCGTGTCATGCGCGTAGGTTCCCTAATCGCATGTACTGAAGACACAACGTGAGTTTTCCACGCGCCAATGGTGCATGAATCCCACGCGCCAATGGTGCAGGAATCCCACGTGCCGATTGTGCAGGAATCCCACGCGCCGATTGTGCAGGAATTCCACGCGCCAATTGTGCAGGAATCTCACGCGCCAATGGTGCAGGTATCCCACGCGCCGATGGTGCAGGAATCCCATGCGCCGATTGTGCAGGAATCTCACGCACCGATGGTACAGGAATCCCATGCGCCGGAATTGCTCTATTTTACTGTTTTTGCCTGTTTAAGTTGTTTTGTAGCTAGAATCTTGAAAAACTCAAAACATAAAAATTGTAGATCTTTTCCTTGGCTTCAAGAATATGACACTAGTTATTTTATGCAAGTTCCTCTCATTCATGATAAGGTAAGAATAGAACACGATAAAGGCCCGCTGTGGCGCACACTTGACAAGCAAACTGACATGATATATCATGACATGCTGTTATGACAGCTAGCCTGACATGATAAGTATGAAAGACCTGGACACCGTGGACGATTGTGTTTGTACAAATAAACTGGTACTGTCTTGCATCATGTCTAGGATGGGGATCCCTGAGTACCACGGTCAGGGGTACCTACTGAAATTGACTAAGACTAATTAACTAGAATGATTCAGTAGTCATAAAAAGATTCCCAGCTACAGGGAATTCCGTTATCTGGGCGCATTCAGTGGACTTGTAGCCTACCGACGAGTATGGCACATTTCTAGCACACAGTCACGTGTTGCAATCTTCATAAACGGACATTCGACCTTGATAACCGGATGGTCTGCAGGGCTTGTGGCTGTTGGGATAATCTTATTGCATCTTGCTAGTAACTAGGCCTGTGATAACCCTAGTTAGTTAAAAGTATCAAGCCGTACTCTTGATTGGCCGTGATTGATTGGATGGAGTTTATTCCAGCTTAGTCCTATCCTGATCCTGTGCAAGATTGTGATATGACATGATTATTGATGCTTGCCTTAACAATAACGATCAGGGGTCCAATTCTGTTCAGGCGAAGGGTTACAACCGCGGTCCTTATTTGGTTTAAGGGTTGTAACCTGGCTCCCGGAGCAGTTATGTGTCCTTTCTTCGTTTATTGTCTTATTGCCACCCTATACCATGTTCGTCATATTTTACCTTACCTTAATACAATGATTATTTATACTGGCCTTAGCAATAAAGATCAGGGTTCCAGTTCTGTTCAGGCGAAGGGTTACAACCCCGGTCCTTGTTTGGTTTAAGGGTTGTAACCTGGCTTCCGGAGCAGTTCTGTGTCCTCTCTTCGTTTATTGTCTTCTCTGTACCAATAGTATTTGAGACGGGTTTCTATTCAGGTGAAGGGCTGCAACCCCGGTCCTTATTTGGTTTAAGGGTTGTGACCTGGCTACTTGAATGGTTTTCTCGTACTCAGTTTACTGTTGTCATCTCTATTATTATCAGTTCTTTATTTATTGTCTTTAATATTCTATTGTGATTTGTTGGTTTTAGTTCCTAAGTGAAGCCTCCTTTGTGGCACTTGCTCTTTCTAGGGTCTGACCCAGCTGGTTTTGTATGGCCAGATATCGGAGCAGCACCAGAGGATCTACCTACCTTCCAGCCAGATGGTGACCACCAGGCGTAACCCTGGCAACGAGTGAGTTTTTTTTGTCCTTCCACTTTATTGTAAAATTATTCTTTCGAGACGTTTAGCCGACGAGCACGTGTTAGCTCGTGTTGCACCTTATTTACTGTCTGCCTATGGTCTGTAACATGATTGACAGATCCTAGGGTTGATCATGTATGACTGAATTCTTGCTAATCTTGACATTTTGTACGACTAGCTTCATGATCATCTAATATGTAATGTATGGGATGCCTTGCTATTATATATTTGGTGCTCTGACATCTTGTAACTATTATTGCTTGCTTGAGATTGAGACAATCGGTTTGTTCATGACCATAGGAGATTGTTGGCTTGTAGTTAAACCCTCATGTATCTAGTAGCCGTGACCGTATAGCGAGGTGGGTTGTACTTCAATATATGTAGCTGGCTATGTACGCCCCCGCTTTCCAGTATTCTGGTTCTGGGGCGTTACACATCCCGATTTTTCGAGTTCGATCATTTTCGCGACATGAATCACCATGTCAGCGCTCATGCGAAATAATTGCCCCCAAATTCGATGCAATGCATGTGCGAGGCTAGAGTTGTGCTCGCACAAGACAAGATCGTCGACGTTGTGGTTATCAACGTAACCATCAAGACATGATCATTTTCATCCAACATTCATCTCAATCAAAATCCTAAGTATAGCATCCAACCGAATAATAATACTTGCACAATCGTCCTTCGCTGAGTCAAAGTACCCCCGAGTTATCGTATATCGATCGTTGATATGCCTCAATACCATCGATGATATGCGTAACCTGACGATCTTCCTTTGCAACCAATTTCGAGTCGTGCGAATGATGCTATCGTTCGACTGGATTATCTCATCGACATTCAATTCAAGTTCGATCATTATCCCTCAAATCAATCGCAATATCAAATTTCTCAAACCCAATTTTGCGTATTGTTCATCCGTTTATCTCTAGTCATCGACCAACGTGTTTTCTCAATTCGCATTATTCCTTGCTAACTCGAATCATCGAGCAACATTCAATCAAATCCTTAGAGTCATTGCGTAACTTCAAAATTTAAACCTTTCATGCATGCTATCTACCTGTCGTGCTAACTTTTCGTATACGATCCGTATCAATTTTCTCGATCAAGTCATACATTCTCTATACCTTAACTTTCCCTCGATTTGATTTTATCTACTCAATCATTCTCGCGTTTCATAGTTCGCACGATCCTCAATCCCGTGCACGTTCCGTGCACATAAATTCTAGGTTGTTCGAATCAATTCGTCAAATCTTCAAGACTACAACTTGTTCAACGACACTCAATCTAAGGCTTTGTATACGCACGACGCTTGCTGATAGACTCATCGACACCCCGAATCCTCAATCGATCGATCGACATCCCTGAGGCTATCGTATACACCACTCAGGGATGAAGTCATTCAATAAATCCTCAAAACTATCATTCGATTCACAATCTATTTTCTCGAATTTCCGTCTGAACGATTCCTTAAATTTCAAGCACGCTCACCTTATATCGTACCGACGATAACATCGTCGTTCAATAGCACCCTTATCGATAGTCATCTCAATTTACTCAATCGAGTTCAAGTCATTCTTATTCGGCACTATTCAATTCCCGCACTCGACTTTCTAAGGTCGACGCGAACTTTGGTGTATATGTCCAGTCCGACTTAGCCAACCGTGCTTATGTGAACCATCTTTTTGTTTTGACAAAAACTGTTATCCTACGTTTTGTAAAATAGATAGACTTATTGTATGGACATCCCGTGGGATATTTGAGAGAGAGCGAACATTTGAGAGAGAGCGCACCAACGATATCAATTTTGCGGAAGCAACAGAGTTTATGGAACAACGAAGTTAAATAATTCAATTGATAGTCCAAGGACGTAAAGCCGTGCTTTGATACCATTATGTGTCACGACCCGCACCCTGTTTAGGGGCACGAGCACGTGGGTACGTCCAGCCTACGTCGCAGTACCGACGGTAGAACGCTATAAAGGTCATCTAGAATATATAGAATGTAAGACACAATAATATAACCTGTCATCTCCACACGGAGGAATATATTCACAACTCAATCACATAATTCTAAGGAAGATAAACACGATGATAAAGGTAAAGATGAGAATAAATAGTCTGAAATAGTGCCGAGCCATAATCACAAGTTCAGAGACCAAGACATAAAACAATATCCTAAAATAAAAACTACAAGTCTCAAAGTATCAAACTGGAAAGTAATCAAGACAAAATCTAGGTGAACTAGGCCACTACTGGTGGTGCGTCCTCTACGAGCACCGGGTCCACAGGCTGGTCCTGGTCATAGGCTCCATCTATGCCAAACCCGTAGTAAGTCGGACAATTTGTATCTAAATCCTCTGAAAAACAACGAGGGTTATCCTGTCAGGATATGAGCAAGTACAAATGCCAACAGCAGTTCCATGTGAATTGACAAATACTATAAGAGACAATCATAATGAAATACAAGATGGAATATCAAGACTGGAAGTAAAACGATACAAGAGAACTGGATATCATGTCATGTGTGAGATATAAGATAAAACTGGAATATAAATAAATGGAAAGTAATCTGCGGTATGATGTAAACATAAAAATAAAGTGCCATGAGATATTAGAGCGTTATGTGATCGGCTTGGGTCAAGATCAGGCTGTTCCATTTGACCGGCTATGCACAGGTAGTATAATGGTATAGGGATCAGGCCGACCAAAATAGAAAGCTATGCACAAGTAGTATAAGGTCAGGCTACACCCTACGTGTGGTGAGGGTGGAGCTATGCACAAGTAATAAACAAGTAGGGGAATGATCACATAACCTCTAATAACTCTCCATCCCCGAGTAGTATAATGGATCCAGACATGACAGGTCATGACACGGGATCTGAAGAGCAGGGGGCCAGTCCACTCCCAAATCGGTGTCTATACAAGTACAAGAAACAATATCGAACAATGTACTCATATACCAGGTAAACCGGAAATGACATCTCATGACGAGATTCACGTATACTAGTCTGTGTATCCTCGTATCGAGAATCAAGTATAACACTACAACTGAATCGGATATAGTAGATATCAAAGCAATGAAAACTATCAGAGAATGTACTTGCCTGTCGTCTTGAGCTGAGAAAATCGAAACTACAACACACTCAAAGAGCCACGAACGGTCAACTCGCACAACTGTCTCCTAATACTGAAACAGACATTACCAACGTTCTTAGAATGGTTAAATTAGCTAGAAATGCCTACCCATAAGTCCAATTCTGGACACAGGAACAAAACGATAATTTTGGGTCAAAATGGTGTCCGCTATTGGACCCACTTTGCACCGAAAAATGTGCCAGAATCTACGGTCTCTAAAGTCATCAAACTATATGTCTACAGGTTCGATTTGACAAGACGAACCCAACGGTATGTCCAATTTTGGATTCCGGTAGGTTGTGCACAAAATCACCCGTTGAGTGGGATTGTGGGCCCGCCAAAATGGCGTCCCGATCAACGGTCTCAGAATCGGACCAAACTTGGCATACATGACCAGAAAAATATTTCGAATCCAATGGCGCAAGTTTCGTCACAATTTGATGAGTGTGCACAAAGTAATTGACAAATATGCAAAAGGCCGATACGGTGAATTTTTGACTGATACGCATCAAATTCGTCGCGCATACGCTACCAATTTGAATTCCGTTAAAGTCCACACGACCACGAAGTCGATATGCACCTTTCGATGCTTTCGGTTCGCGACCACGTCGCCCAGATTGACGGGACGGACGGCGTATCGGGACAATTTTTCTAAAAAATCCACTTTTGATAATCAGTTTTTTCTCCAACTTCACAAATCAATAACTTTCTGTACAGTGCATGGAATTCAGTTCTACAAAAAAGGTTTTAAAGCCCTATAGGTTGTCTCCAAGTCCCTTCTGACCGATTTTGAAAACTCACACACGCTGGTCGCAAATCGGCCACAAATTTGGGGATTCAGGACAGTTTCTAAATCCAGAAAATCGAGTTTTTTTCTCGATTTTGGAACTCGTTTTCGTCGCACATGGTGTGAATCGGCATGAACAATTTGAAAAAAAATAAAGGTGTATATGTTAGGATCATACCGGAAGAAACGGCTCAAAAATTGATCGAGCGTGCATGTAGAAACGAGACGGAGAAGATGGTTACCTTAAAGTGGATTTCTGTTGTGGTTGATGTTGCGCGCGCGGGATCCGATGGTTATTGCCGTCCTCCGGTGGTCGGCTGGCCTCACACGATTGCCGGAAACGTTGGGGAGGTGTGCGGCTAGGGTTTGGGTTAGGGTTTCTGTGAAAATTTTTAACTCTCTCTCTCTCTCTACAAAATATATAAGGGGGAAGTCGGGTTTCGGCTTTGCCGAACCCGAAGGGCTCGGTTTAGCTAGTATCTATTGCTGCTGCTTCCTTTTTTTTGGTGTGGGCGCGCATGTGTTTGTTTGGTTTTTATTATTTCTTTTTTTTCTTTTTCTTTTTCTTTTCTTGCTTTCTTTCTTACTTAAGCTAATATTATATATATATATATATATATATATATATATATATATATATATATATATATATATATATATATACACACACACACATAAATACATGCATACATACACACACACATACATACATACATACATACATACAAATATATATACATATATACATAACATACAAATATATATACATATATACATATTTTATATATATATATATATATATATATATATATATATATATATATATATATATATATATATATATATATATATATATATATATATATATATATATATATTTACATTTATATAAAATAAACCTATAATATTTACCCATATATATATATATATTTATATATATTCCAATAAATGAAATATTACCCAAAAAAAATATATATAAATAAAATCAGAATTTATTTATAAACAAAAACTAAATATTTTAGTATGTACATATTAAATATATTAAACTTTATAAATAAAAACTCTATCGATAAAATACCTATTTAAATAATATAAAAACACTGAAAATAATATTTAAATAATATAAATAAAATAGTGAAATATTATAAATGACTATATTAGCCTTATTCACGAATGTGGGGGTGACATTATATCACGTCCCGCTCCCGTAGGAGCGATCGTCCTCGCTAAGGCGTGATGCCGCACGAGCCTAGATTGCGCTCGTACAAGGCGGGTTCCATAACGGCCGATTTCAGCGGTTGCCACGGGTCGTCGCACAGAAGTCCCAAGCAGAGACATTGAACACGCAGCGAAAATTTAGAACAAACACAAGTTATTCAAAGAAGCTCTTTATTGATATTAAAACAACGGTTACATTGGAGGCACAAGGCCAAGATTACAATCACTCAAGCTCACTCTTCGTCACATTTTACAAGTCACTCAGCTCTCTCTCATCTCTCAATACAAGTCTTGAGCCAGCGGAAGCTTCGGAAGGCGACGTCCATACATTATGTCCCGTATAAGTCTTGATTCCACATGGCCGCATGCTTCGAATCGCCAAGGAACTCCATGCCTTGACGCATCCAAGCGAGCCCTGTACCACGAGCTTCTACCTGTGCCTGCACATGTAAACTATATGGGTGCCAGTACTCAACTGTACTGATGGAATGAGCTCCTCGCCCACCCATACAAAACCAATACGTTTGATTTACTTTATGCAACATAGTCCATTACTTATCAATTGTCTTTCTAGTCTTGTCTTAGGATCAGTTTTATGATAGACGCCTTGGCATACTTGTGTCTGGGGACCATCCCGTGCTTGCACAATGACGTTAACTCATACTTTGCCTTAGACCCTTCTTTTGCCAATAACGTTAACCTATCAAGTCGTGCTTGTCTTACGGCCATAATCGGAGATGCAACTACATGATAGACCCCATTTCTTTGCCTCTAGACCTTTCTCGTGCTTGCATTGTCAACGCACCGACTCATACTTATCTTCCGTGCCATACTCTGTGACGTAACGAATCGATCGTGCTATGAACTCGATTCGTGCTTCAATAACTCTGAGGCAGCGCCTCCTCGCTTAGTCTTGCCTATACTTTAGTCTAGACAGCGCGACCGTGCCTCACATTTCGAGGTCGTGTCCAGCAACTCAACGTAACTTCACCCAACTTGTCCTACGGCCCTTCTCGACTTAACTCGCAACAGCCCAAGTCTAACTCATGCAACTCTATGCCAACGACTTAACACTCGATGCCATACCTCGTGCCGAAGCACGCCGCCTTCGTTGTAGCCAAATCTTAGGTCCAGACATTGTGTCTTCTTACTGCATACACATTCAACTCAACTCAGTCCAAAGGCACACACGCGGATTGTCGCCCGTACCGATACATCTATATGAAAGGTCACTGGCATTAACTAGCCATCGTGGACATAGCCTGGCATTCGGAACCCTTGCACCGCAGGTGGCGATCCCCGATACAAGTCTCCGACCTACCGATTGCCTATTACCCAGCTCGGCTATACCCTATTTCCTCTTAGGCCGAGTCAGTCCCTTGGCCCTGGGTTGCCGCTCGAAGAAACATCGCCCTTGTCGACAAGTTGTCCATGACCACACGCCTACGCTAACTTTTAGACTTAACGTAATTGCATGGTCTCATCATCATCACTTAGTTTCTTTGCTTTGCTTCTTCCACTTTTCACACTTCTTCGCAGAACCCAAACCAGGGTTGCCTCGACGACTAAACTATAGTCCCGATATATTTCCTCTCTGCGACTAACCATTGCTTAGACTTAACATTCTTTGAACTCAGGGAACGGCTAATGCATAGCCTTCCAACTTAACTTGAACATAACATGATTCCTTAAGTATCGACAGACCGTGGCTAACTTTCTAGTGAACCAACCGTGGCCCGTGCCTTAATCCGACTCGTGTTCTACGCAACGTTATCGCCCAAGTCATACTTCATATAATGGGTCTTGGGATCGTGGGACTATTTAACTTGACAACCGCAGAATGAGCGGGACAGCACTTGGAATAACTTAGGTCGACCGGCATAACTTTGCCTAACTTACTCAAGCCTACAACTTAACCCGAGGGACGAGCAAAGGCTATGCCAAGCCTTGCACAGTGGGAACATGCATGCTTTATCGAGCATTTACGCGGACGACGCCTATAACTTAGGCAAGTTCATAGATTTGTGTCGAAGACCAACTTTCCTTCTCCTAAGCCACGGGACGAAGGATCGAGTGTCATTTTCAAAGCACGTCATACACCAACTCTAAGCCGACCATTGGATATTTCCATATTCTATCTCAATTCGACTCATCGGGATTACTTTCTTTAGCTATGTGGATTCATCTCTTTTATTATTAAGCCTACTTGTGAAAGTTGAAAACACGCGATTTATTATGTGAAGGCAAAGATGAGGCAAGTTCACCGAAACTACCCCACCTAAGTGATGTCTCCGAGCAAGCCGTTGCAAGGCTAAGTCCGAACGCAGTCGGCGTTTCGATTCCTCCGATTGACTGAGCGGAACCGGACACTACACTCGTCCTCTCATTACTCACTTGGTTTAGTTCCGCTATGTCTTCTCTGTCAAGTGGCTATCCCTTTGTTTACTCTAGACCCGAGCAAAAACTGAAAAACGTGATCCAATTTTTAGAGAATAAAAAAGAAGAGGACATCGAATGAAAGCCAATATTGGATTTACATGACAAAAGGCACCGGGACAAGTATTCACATATCATCCGATTATCGACTTTAATGTTGTGGAGGAGTACTTCCCTTCCCGGGTTGGGAGGCCACAGGGATGAATAGTATTCCCCTTTCTCGCATGAAACAAAGATTTGCACGTCAAAAGGGCTAAACAGATCTTGCTAAGATTCATACAGCAAAGGAAGGAGGAGGACAAAAATAGCTATGATGCCCGGGCAGGAGTTTTTTTTATGGCGGAATATCAAGAATGGTGGAGGAGGGTATGGCTATCATCAAGAAGCAAAAAGTACATAAGGCGAGCGGAGTGAGGAGATCGATAGGGAGTAGGGAGGATATAAAAATACGAGATATGTCCCTTCGCACATCCATCTACAAAAATTTAAAAGAGAACATTCCATCTTTACGTGTATGATCCATAGATCATGGAAATTCGGTTCTGAAAGGTGAAGTTCATTCACTGGTCGAATGGCTGAAAGGACTTACCGCATGCATGAACGAAGCGAGCGAGGAGTTGCGTCATGCCACTACCAAAATAAGTCATATTACCGACGTAATTAGCGACGTTTTAAGAAAACGTCGCAGGAAAATAATAATTTAGCGACATTTCTTTATAACGTCGCAAGACGTCACTATTAGCGACTGACAGCGACGTTCTGCGACGTATTTAAACTACGTTTGCGTTTTAAAGAGCTCACGTCGCGTATAAGTCGGTAAACGTCGCTAATATTAGTGATATTAGCGACGTTTTTTGACGTATTTATTACTTCATCGCTAATATCAATGATATTAGCGACGTGTACCGACGTTCTTATATGACGTCGCTAAAGTGTGAATATAGGTCAGGTTCGAGTTTTCAGTCCCCCCATTATTTCCCCCCAATATTTTCCTTCCCCTCCGACCCCGAGCCGGCTTCCCCCACCCCGTCGACCCCCGTCCGACCGCGCCCTCGGCGACCCCCACCGACCTCGGCGACCCCTCTCCTCTCCCCAACCCTCCCCCTCCCCCCCCATCAGCTCCCCGGCCGACCGTCGGTGGCCGCCGCGAGCACCGACCCCCTCTCCTCTCCCCGACCTTCGTGACCGCCGCGAGCACCGACCCCGTCCTCCGGAGACCGTCGACCCCCTCTTCCCCTCGTCAATTTGGTAAACCCTAACCCTAACGCCATTTTTATTACTTTTTTTTCTTTTTTGCATATTATTCTGATCAATGTAAACCCCCATTGGAGATGGCGTAGTCCTTTAAAATTGGGAAAGAAGATATAAACTAGGTTTGGGGTTTCGGATGGGGCATGTGGGACTGATGGTTTGGGGTTTCCCTACATAACTATGATACCTACACTGTTCTGGGAATTTTCAGAGATTAATAGGATAATAAATTGGTTAATTAATGTAATGTATGGTTCACTAAATGATGTGGTTATATGATTACATGGGTTATGCTACTCAACTTGGGTTTGCATTACATGGGTTTGTATTTTGGGGTTCAATTTGGGTTTGCATTACATGGGTTATGCTACTCAACTGAACTGTAAGTTTTATATTAATATTGAAATTAAATGATAAATATAGACTGTGATGTAATGTTAATACTGGGATTGATTTGTGGATTTTAGTTTGTTTAGATATTGTTCACAGTTATGTAGATGTTAAGTTTATTTCATATCTTACATGTTCAAAACTGTCATGATATGAATATATGCAATAACTGAGAAATGAGATGAACTTGAGATGTAATGTATAACTAAGATTGTTTTTGAACATTAACCTGAGATTAACTGAACATGAAACCTGAGAATGCATACATGACTGAACTTGATTTTCCTTTCCTTCATGCATATAACTTGAGATTTATATGAACTGTTAAACTTGGAAATGAATGTATGAACTCTTCTTCTTTTACCTTTTTCCTCTCATAAATCTGAAAACACTTGTTAAATCTGAGATTGAATCTCATTAGACTGACTTGGATTAGATGTCTAAACCTGGGGTTAACACTCTCCTCACCTGCTGTACATTTTTGAGTCCACCAGAGATGGACTGAACTTTGACATGGTGAACACCCACACACCCTATTAAACCTAGATTTTGACTTAGTTTGACCAGAAAGTTAACCCATATTCAGTCAAACCCTAGATTTTGACTTAGTATATGGTTACTAGATCCTAGTGTAGAGTAGTATGTAGAGGAGTATGGCTACTAGTGATATATATATATGTAGGTCCATGTGTATCTGTATCGGACTATCGCTATCGGTATCGAACTATCGCTATCGGTATCGGACTATCGCTATCGGTATCGAACTATCGGTATCGATCGAACTATCGGTATCGGACTATCGCTATCGGTATCGGACTATCGCTATCAGTATCGACCGTATATACTTAGTATCGGGCGTAGCAGATTAGTATCGATCAGTATATAGGTTTGTGTTAAGATCAAGGTTCAAAGTATCGGTATCGGAATAGTAGGCCGAATAGGAGGCCGAGATAGTCGAATGAGAAGAAGGGAAGAAGGGAGGAGCAGATGGGTCCAGAGCCATGGTGGAGGAGGAGAAGTAACATGAGAGCAGTTTCTGCCGTAACATCTCCTGTGGCTCTGCTGGCAACTGAAGTCCAGATGCTACAAAGGACGATCCTTCGCTGAAATCGACTACAACACCCATCAGTTCAAGTTCATTCCTATATGAGTAGATTCCAATGCCATAGAAGCCATCAGTTTGTTGACCTTCCTCTATGGCATTGGAATATACTCATCTAGGAATGAACTTGAACTGATGGGTGTTGTAGTTAATTTCAGCGAAGGATCGTCCTTTGTAGCATCTGGACTTCAGTTGCCAGCAGAGCCAGGAGATATTACGGCGGAAACTGCTCTCATGTTACTTCTCCTTCTCCACCATGGCTCTGGACCCATCTGCTCCTCCCTTCTTCTGATACTAATCTGATACTCTCTGATACGGTCTACCTAACCTATATACTAATACTAATCTGATACTCTCTGATATTAAGTACATCCGGCTTACTAGCTAGCGGATCCACCAGTTACATGATTATATACTAATTATGTTTAGTTTGTCTTACGATACAGATTTTTACTACCTTGATGTATCTATCTTACAGAATTATGGAGCTGAATTACTATCTGCGGAATCGTACTTGGATGTACAACCGTCATCCTGATGACATGTGCGGTGTGCGGGATGAATTCATAGAGGGTGTACACCAGTTCCTGCAGTTTGCCAAGGCGTTCCCTCAGTACATGGACGGTACCAAAATTAAGTGTCCGTGTGTGAGATGTCGCAACTTGAAATATCATCCAGAAGTGGATGTCACGTATCATTTGTACTCGAAGGGTTTCACGCCGAATTACTATCAGTGGAGCGAGCACGGAGAACTTGTGTCTTTAGCATCGGAGTACGAGCCTTATGTGGATGTCCACAACAACGCTCCTTACGACGATGGGTTGGTGAACATGGTTTTTGACGCGGCCGGGCCTAGTTTCGATCCGGATGATCATGATGCACCTGAGGAGGCACCGAACCCCGATGCTGCACAGTTCATGGAGTTGCTGGAGAATGCAAGGACTCCATTATATCCTGGTTGTGAGGATCATTCACCGTTGGAGGTGGTTACAAGATTGTTGAGCATCAAGTCCGATTTTAACATGTCGCAAGATTGCTACAACCGTATTATGGAGTTGCTTATAGAAATATTGCCTGAGGGTGCGAAGTTGCCTAAAGACTTCTACCGGTCTAAGAGGATGGTTAGATCACTCTGGATGGGATATGAAAAAATCGATGCCTGTCGCAACGGGTGCATGTTGTACTACAAAGACGACAAGGATGAAGACGCCTACAGATTTTGTGGTGTCGATCGCTACAAGGCCTGTGGTAGAGGAAAGTCTGTCGGTGCCAGGAAGCCTACCTCTTCGATGCACTACTTGCCGTTGACGCCGCGTTTGCAGCGGTTGTTTATGGTGAAGGAAACTGCAGAAAACATGAGTTGGCATAAGCGGGAACATACCGAAGGAGTGTTGGATGTACCCGTTCGAGCGACATTTGAATCACCTAAAAAGAAAGGTAAAAAATAAGGCTCGGGTCGAGGGTTCTATTTGTGAAGCCTATATTCTCGAGGAGATTACAAATTTCTGCTCCTCCTATTTCAAACCTCATGTTGCTACGAATAGAACGAGGGCTCCGAGAAACGACGACGGATATCAAGAATTTAATGATGGAATACTGAAAGTATTCAATGCGTCCGGAAAGCCTTCGGGGAAAATGAAGAAGAGATATTTGAATGACGAAGAGCTAAGGGCTGCTCAGTTGTATGTATTACTCAATTGCGACGAGGATGAAGTGGAGAAGCTAGAGGGGTAAGTAAGGAATGATGAGTTTACGTCATCTCAATGTAATAGTATAAGCTAATATTATTGTACTAATCGTTCTAATGCTTCGTTGTTTTCCAGCACATATAATGATGAGTTGAGGCTGGTTAGACCCTACCTAACAGACGAAGCATTAGAACAAGAAATGAGACGTCATTTTCCTTCTTGGTTGAGCGAATATGTAAGCAGTTCGGTAATATTTACTGGCCTCTTCTAATGCAACTGCGCAATAAATAACTTATTATCTCTTCTTTGATATTCAGGTCGATCGTCTAATTTCACCCGAGATTGAATTAATTAGAACTCTTGCCAAGGGACCAATTACTTTTGTTAAAACATGGCCAAGTTATTGTGTCAATGGCTTTCGGTTCAAGTCGACAAATGCTCCGATCAGAGACAGCTTCCTGGATCTTGATTCCACGAAGAACAGTTGTTTGTGTATCAAGTCTTCGAACTACAAAGACGTCGATCCAGGAAATGATTTCTTTGGCATCTTGCGAGAGATTGTGGAGTTGTCATATAATTATGGCAGAGAACCTGCAAAGATCGTGTTGTTCAAGTGTGAATGGTTCGATCCGATTGAAAATCAAGGCTGAAAAATTGACAAGCATGGTCTTGTGGATATAAACTACAAGCGTAGATATCAAGGCTACGAACCGTTTGTCCTAGCAACTCAGGCTCAGCTCGTGTATTTCACAGCTTATCCGAGACGGGGAGCAACGAAGTCTGACTGGTGGGCAGTATGCAAGACTAAAGCTAGAGATACTTTTGATGTTGATGAAAAAGCTTACCAGGAGGACGAGCTACCTCCTGTAACCAATATTGTCGATGTGGACTCCACGGAAGTTACGCATTACACGACACATAATGTAGAAGATGTAGAATTATCCGAAGAGGAAGACGAAGCCGACGAAGGTGAAGACGAAAGTGAAGATGAGGAGGAAGAGGAAGATGAGGTCGAGGAAGACGAACAAGATGATTATTCTGAAGATGATTGAGAGAGATATACTTATCTGGACTTAGATGTTTCTTCTAGAATATATTATCTGGACTTAGATGTTTATTGTAGAATGTATCATCATATGTTACCTTGGTTATTATCTTTGTTGTACTGTCATATTTCTATTCTCTATTATTTGTTGTACTGTCATATTTCTAGTCTCTAATATTTGTTGTACTGTCATATTTCTAGTCTCTATTATTTGTTGTACTGTCATATTTCTAGTCTCTATTATATCTTGTACTATCATATGCTGTTATCAGGTATGGCAGGTCGTCGCGGACATTTGCGAGGGCCACGAGGAGGTCGGGATCCTCCGGTACTTCCTACAGGTACTGCTAGGGGACGGAGTTTGCCTTCGGTACCTCCTATTGGTACCGGCTCTGGATCCTCGTCGCCGATTACTCTTCCATATCGGACAGTAGCTGGGCCGGTTGGGACGATGTCTCGTGGCATATCTCCTGGGACGAGTAGTTCCAGACCTGTTGAGAGGGCTCCCCCGTCTAGCGTTCCTGATGTTGATACGACGATAGAGACGGATGAGCAGATGGCCGAGGAGGATGCGCCGACGGCCGACCAGCATCATGAAGATGATGCGTGCGCACCTCCGGAGGAGGGGAGGACGGAGATCTGGGCCGACGGTACAAAGTAGCTATTTTGGTTTATGATTTTTTTTTCTTCTGTTTTTATCATAAATTAACTTTTTTCATGAATATAATATGTATGTATAGATATCGTCCTCCAGGGGTACAGAGACGCCTAGGCGATATGCTGAGGCATAATTATGGTGGTCCCTGGATTAACTACTCTGATGCTCCAGACGAAAGGAAGAACTTCTGGTTTACGCGCTTCAAGGTTAAAATAGATTTGTTTTTAACATGAATCATTTAATTTATGCATATTATATATAACTGATAAATATTTGGTTTCGTACTGTTCTAGGATATGTTTTACTATCCGCCGCACCGGGCCGAGCAGATCGAGGGGATGTTTCCTTCCGTCGCTGCTAAGCTGATCCGCGACTCTATTAATGATCAGAAGGAACGTGATCGTGCCGGAAAGCCGATCAAATGTTGGATCACCCCTGATCAGTGGAATGAGATGAAGGCTCGATTCAACGAGCCAAGGTACAAGGAGAAGTCGGAGAAGGCTAAGGCGGCTAGGCAACATGCCTCGAAGTGGTACGGTGGGTCGATTCCGATGACGGAACATTTCCGTCGTCTGGTATGTCTTTCTCTTTTAGAAATATTATTTTAATGCAAATCCGATAAATTATTACTAAGATAATATATTTAATTACAGGTAAGGAAGGTCGGTAACGCCGACATGGTGACCGTCTTCCTGGCCACCCATCGGAAGGGCGGAGTCCTTATTGACGAGAGGGCCGAGCAGACCTATGTAAGTATTACAATACGTTATCTTAATGTAATACTTCGTGTCCATTTTAATATAACTTAGTAAATATGATGCAAATAAATATTCATGAAGTTAGTAAAAATAAGTACATTAATTAGAAATTAGAAATCATAGAGTACTATCCATACTTTCTAGGTCGAGTATACGAGGCTGCGGGAACGGGCGGCTGCTAGTGCACCTGATGCAGGAGAGGCCGGTACTTCCTCGCAGCCCACTCAAGCTCCGTCGGCGGACGAGCTGTGGATGACCGCCGCTGGTGGCCTCCGTAGGGGTACGTACTACGGTACGGGATCCTATGGCGCCCTAGTTGCGACCCAGTCCTCTAGAACATCTCCTGCTAGTGTGCATGGTCCACAGCCGTCCCAGGAGTCTGCCCGAGTCCACCAGATGATGGAGTCTCTCCGTGACGACCTGCTACGACGGATCGAGCAGCAGTCTCAGCATCCTACGGACGATCCTGCGCTGCTAGCACGATTGGATGCGCTCGACCGCGGCATTATATACCTCAGGGAGACGACTGAGAGGACAGAGCGCGCCGTTGGAGGGTTAGAGCGCACGGTGACGGAGTTGCAGACAGGACAGGTGACCATGGCCGAGACGGTGAGATTGGCGCAGGATTCGATGGTCCAGAGCAGTGGTAGAATGTTATCTATCATGGATTCATACAACCAGCGACTTACAGCGTTGGAGCATGCTGGTACGCTGGGTGCGCCTTCATCGCCGTCGACTCCGCCGCCTCCACCGCCTTCTTCTTCGACACCGACTCCACCGACGTCACAGCCTGGCGCTCCATCTGTATCGATTTCACTTGCGGAGTATGAGGAGTTTTTACGCCTTCGTCGCGGCGGTGCCCCTCCTGCACCAGATCACTAGTAGTCCTAGTTAGGACTTTTGTTTGTGTTTGTATCATCTTATGTTTGTGACTTATGATTGGATGTTTGTATTGGATGTTAGTTGTGTTTGTATCGAATTGACTTGTGACTTGTTTGGATTGGATGTTAATTCCTTCGTCGATAAATGTTAATTGTGTTTGGATTGGATGTTAATTAACTTAGATTAAAGCTATCTGTGATTTGGAATTGTGAGTGGGGGTTTGAATGCGCTGTGATTTGGTTTTCCTTCTTGGGGATTTGAATGTGTACCTATATGTGTTTTATAGAATTGTGAGTGGTAATAAAGAATCTGTGTTTTATTTTTTTTTATTTTTTTTACAACTTTAGCGACGTTTAGCGACGCTTACTGACGTTTAGCGACGTCGTGTTCCGACGTTTACCGACGACAAGCTACAAATAATATATTTTTCCGACGTTTTACCGACATTTACCGACGACTAACTGCAAAAAAGTACAGCTCTCCGACGTATTTACCGACGTTTACCGACACTAGCTGCAAAAATGTACAGGACCTTTACCGACGTCTAGCGACAAAATTCACGTCGCTATATTACCGACGAAACGACGGTAGACGTCGGTAAATATTCCAGGTCTTTACCGACGTGTAGCGACTACATGTACGTCGCTAATATACCGACGGAACGACGATAAACGTCGATAACTCACCGACGTACTGTTACGTCGCTGAATGTCGGTAATTGCGACGTTCAGCGACGTTTTTGTAATCAGCGACTAAGGAAACGGCGACAAAACCTAAACGTCGGTAAATACGTCGGTGATACATATTAGCGACGGATTTTGTTGTTTTTCCGACGTTTTTGGGCGTCGCTAAATCCACTTATTTTGGTAGTGTGCGGGACATAAGGTTCTTCAAGTTGAAGGAGTATTGTTCGCCCATTGTCCTCCCCAGGGACACACATAGAGATCAGTGATAGACATAACCAGGCACTACCAGTCGAATAAAAAAACTCCCAGCCAGCAACCACTCATACATGGGGAGGTAGGAGGAGGACTAAAGGTTCACCATGTGAAAGGCAATGTGAGAGCGAACCTGAATAACTGAAGATATCGGCTTTAGCTAGGTCTTGTCCCCGATCCTGATTGATTTTTTCGGGTATTTCGAGAGCAAGACGATGATAAAGTCAGCGGGTCCCAAGAGGGGCTGGTCATCCTTACTTTCAAAGGCCGTATGTGGAAATGAATTAAAGAGGCTTAGGCTGGCTGAGACTTTCCGCTCATTCTTGCCAAGTTCTATTCTTTGTTCTCATAACGGCTCCTCTTCCTTCAGATCGACGCATTGTCCCCCGCTTCAACAGAAGGTACCTAAGAACGGACCCACAAATGAAACTGGCGCGGCAAGCTTGCGAAAGCCAGTCGTCCATTTGATTGGATGCTCTGTCCATTAGGACCGTTAGTCATGTTATTCGCACGAGATTTTTGGTATGTGTGTGTGTGTGTGTGTATATATATATATATATATATATATATATATATATATATATATATATATATATATATATTAGTGATGGTGTAGCCTGTTGGTACACCTGGGGGTCACGTGGGGATGGACACGGTTCGAATTTCCCATTGGCGTTGCTCGCCACCCAAAAGAAAATGACACCTCAAAAAAATAAAAATAAAATAAAATAAAATAAAATTTAAGGTGCATTACCTAAACTATCCTTAATTTTATTACATTTTATAATTGTCAATGACGCTTTTACGATGTCTACAAATTTTTAAGGTGCATTACCAAAACTATCCTTAATTTGTTACATTTTAAAAAAAATTATAGGTTCCCTTATAAATTAAGAGTTATCTTTATAATCTAGATTGAAAATCAGTGGACATTATAAAGTACTATCGGATTAGTTTCTTATCCGAGTTTAATTAAGTTCGCACGTTCATCAAATTGGGTCATCATGACTTGATTACGCGTTCCTAGTATTTTTTTTTTTCCTCGAGAGTTTTTAGTTGCTTTTAAGTTTTTTCTCCAATATTGTTCTAAAAGGGTACCATTAGCTTTTTCGATAATCATTTATATTGTTGACATTTGCTACCGGAAGTTAATTATTATATGGTCCACGAATGCATGCATCGCCTTTCTCTCTTTTTCTTGATTCTTTGTGGCTAACAAATACATGTTAACCTCCCATATATCGACGTTAACTTTATCGATCGCTTTTTCTTGATTCTTTGTGCATATTTAACACATGCTCTCCTATCTGTGCCGACATAATTTTATTTTCTTAATGTACCGACACAAGTAAGTTATTTTCTTGATGGCATGTTATTTTTGCATTGACACGAAAGAAGTTATGATTGCAAAAGTAGATTACTCCAATAATATAAGAAAATTACTAAGGACACCGCCGAAAGGGATATGGGATATCACATGATGAGACGTCACTCTTAAATTGTAAAAGCGTTAGGAGACATCGTACCGTTTCAAACACCCAAACTTTTATTTTCTATTTTTATTCCTTTTCCTCTCATACAACTTACTCTTCTTTTTCCTCTTGCAACCCTAATAGAAGATGACAAGTAATTCTTTTCGAATACCATAAATTATGGGTGGTTTTGAAATCCATTATAGGATTGGAAGTTTTAGAAATCGTGACAGAATGGTTGAGGACGACGAATGAATGTCGAAATCCTGACAATACTAGCTAAAAGAGGACCGACAATCCTAAGACATAGAGTTTTCGGTAGGTAGTACTGTCCGGATATTAGCAAATCCAAGCATCCTAGCAATATATCATAACACATCAAATTGTGATAGTCCTTAATATTTTGTTGAAGAATAATTTGGGTGTTAAAAAAATGGCTATATTTTAAAAACATGTGATGAGTCATATCAGTTTATGTGTTGCCTCTAGTAATTTCCTAATAAAATGGGATGGAAGATAAAATAAGAACAGAGGCTCTAACACGATATGCAAAGAAGTTCACAAGCTTTCCACAGCTTAATTATTGGATTATTTAGTAATAGGGTCCCATATAATATTTGATATTAGGATTTGAATCGCGATAATGTCCAACAATAGGGCTTGGGTCTCCATAGGTCTCCAAATTGATAACAGAATTGGACGTCAACCGTGAATATGAGACATTATGGATACCCAAATCCAATTAATAAATGTTATATGAAACCCTATTACTAGATAACCCTTAATTATTCTCGGAAGCTTACATACTTGAAGAAGACTAGATAGCATCGGCAAATTAACCTCTAAAATTCTACACATTGCTTTATTTCCAAGAGATCAAGGTTTCAATGATTATATGTGTGTGTGGCTTAAGTAAGCATTGGAGCCTACATTGTAACTTCTCTTCCAAACAAAAATGATGTCTCTTTCAACCTGGCTGGAGATGCCGCCAACCCCCCCCCCCCCCCCCCCCCCCCCCCCCCCCCCCCCCCCCCCCCCGCGCGTCCTAATTGTAAGAAGTGACCATATTTGGCTCACACCGAACTCGAGTGACTCTTGTGGTTGCCGAGGAGAGTTATAAGATCCTGGCTGGGTGACAGAAGAACAGTGGATCGAACCACGGAAACGTATTAGTCCATCCATTTATTTGGTTGGAGTTGGAGGACAGTGGCCCAACAGACATGCAATGCAGCGTGCACAAAATGTCGTGCGTATTGCTGAACATCTCAAAAAAGAAAAAAACAAACCATATTTGGCTCACTTTTTTTTTTTTGCCTTTTGCTTAGTAGCTATAGCTAGTGGCCTTCCTATCTCCATCATTCTCACCCACCGCCAATGGGGAGGGATAACTTGACTAAATCATTCCTTTTAGGTGATGAGTACTCACTGTAAAGTACTGTAAAGTGTACAAGTTTTCTTTGATGTTGATTCTGGTACTGATAACAACCCATTCAAAGTTCTCGACGTAGTACACATATCCTGACTTCATAAGATCTTGTCCAACCATTAGATGTCGAGGGTGTACTAACTGAGAAGTATATCTTCGTCATTGTCGTCGCCGACAGAGATTAATGGTGTTTACCCAGTACTATTTCGGGTATATGCATGGTTGTGTTTCATACTTTGTTGATTATGAATACCTTAAAAGGAACCTGAAGCTGATGGTTGATATGCTTGATCAGAATGGGTATCTTTAGGCCTGTCCTAGAGGGTTAGTCCTTCCCCCACAAGGGCCACAACCCATTACCTTTAGCCCATGAATTTGGGGCTTCTACAGCCCAAGAGGGCGCACCTAGTTTTTGTTATAATGGTTAATCACACAATAAGATAATAACAAAGAGCAACCAGAAATTCGAGCTGAAGTGGGTTGGGGAGTGGAGTGTGGACTAACTCACATGAAAAAAATAGAATTGGGTGGGCTGAAGTTCACCTCAGTCCCAAATTGGTTCCGCCAGCAAAAATAACCGTAAATCATATAGAAATCAAGGTTCGTAGTATCGGTGTCGGAATCGGTATCAAATCCTACATATAAGTATCGGGATCGATGATATCGGGAATATCAGCTGTTTCGGATTGGAGTGATAGATTTTTTTGGTATCGACAAAAAAAAATTATTGATAAATTATTAAAATTTTAGAATTTTGTACATTTAGTCATAATTTTAAGTATTTTCTATGTCGGTTATTAGTAATTTTGGAATTGAATGAAATAATAGTCATCTTTGTCAATTGGTTTACCTTTTTAATTACATGTTTTTACAACTTTGCCATGCTTTCCACACCTTTGTTGATTGATCTTTTTTCATTCAATTTTCTTTTGCTGAATTGACTGTAAAAGATGTCCCAAGTATCGATATCGATTAATATTGGTATCATGACAAGTATCGATATCGATATTGATATCGATTAATATTGGTATCGGTCGGTATCAAATTGGGACATGTCAAACCATATATATCGATATCAGTCATATCGAACCGGTATCGACAGATACTGCAAACTATGATAGAAATGCCCAACATGACTAATGGTTAATGGTTTTCTTAAAAGTTTACCATGCTTATCATGAAGCTAAAAGGGTATCATTTGCATCATGGGTAATGATTCTCTTCAAGGTATATCGTGCTTTGTAATGGTAGCATCTGCATCTAGAGTCATACTATCTGTTATCCTAATCTTAGGAAGTTATTCATATACTTTTAGCAGGACTTATCTTGTAATATCTGCTACTTGTATTGAATATTTTGTTTATGTCAGTAAATTTGGCTCGCATCTCATTCATCCTATCCTTTATCTCGAAAGAAAATATAAAAACGCCCAAATGTTACGCGTACACGAATATGACACAAGAGGATATTGATACCTTGGCACGGCTACGACATTACTTTGCGTGTCCACTGTATTTTGGAGTCTTTGTGTCTTGTTAGGACACATGTGACATGGATACACACATCCATGTTCACAATATTTCCCTAATGGGATATTTCAATTTTTTTCCTGAAAACTGCACAAAGTACATGCAGAAATACTGAACACAAATCCAAGTTTAAGATCTCGCTAATAGTAAATCAAAATCACAAAGTAGTACAACATCATTATTAGTAATTTTGGAGTTGAATGAAATAGTAGTCATATTTGCCGATTGGTTTACCTACGATATATTAAGTTTTCTTCTTTTACATGCTTTTATAACCTTTATATGCTTTTACAACTTTGTTCATTGGTCTTTTTTCGTTCAATTTTCTTCACTGAATTAACTAAAAAGGAGACCCTCTCTGTCGATATCGGGATCTACCAAATTGTATCGGTATCAGCTATATCGGATTGGTATCGGCCGATACTGCAAACTATGATAGAAATGACCAATATGACTATTGGTTAATGGTTTTCTTGAAAGTTTACTGTGCATATCACGAAGCTAAAAGGGTATCATTAACTTGTAATACCTGAGTCATACTCTGTTATCCTAATCTTCGGAAGTTATTCATATACTTTGAGCAGCACATAACTTGTAATATCTGCTACTTTACTTGTATTGAACATCTTACCTTATGATTTATGTCAGAAAATATGGAAACGCCCAAATGTTGCGCATACACAAGTATGACACAACAGGATACTGACGTGTCCACTGTACTTTGGAGTCTTTGTGTCATGTTAACTACATGTCCAAAGAACGAGACATTTCAAAAAAAAAAAAAAAAAAAATCCTCAGAACTACACAAGTACATGCAGAACTGCTGAACAAAAAAAAAAAAGGGTTTTAAGGGTTTGCTAATAGTAAATCAAAATCACAAAAGTAGTACAACATCATTACACCAAAAAATATATGACAAGCAAGTATATATCTCACTGTTGTCACAACTATATAGTCCTAACAGGCTTTCTACTGGCACTAGTACCTCCCGAGAACAGAAATTCCGAGGCCTTTCGATCAGACACGGATGACCTTGACAACTGCAGCAATGGGCATGCCCAGGAATCCGATGAAGACTGTGGCCATCCACTGGGCGAAGGTGAGCGGCGTCGTGTTGGCGAAATTGCAGAGGAACTGCACGATTATGACCTGGAAGATGACCGTGCCGGAGAGGACGGCCACGAACACGTAGTTCTCCAGGATACCCTTGAGGACGTTCTTCTTCTCCATCTCTCTTGAACTGACCTCGTTGAACAACTGCACAAGAACCTCTTTATCATGATCAACATTGTCATCCAAGATTGAATCTTACATGTTCTCTGCTGACTTCAAGTTATTATATATAACATATAGATGAGGTGCGGAGTGTGGGTGCAGTGCGTTAAGATTTCGGGCTGGGATGTGACCTTCGGATCGAGATGTAGCCTTCGGCAAGGGCCTGCTTGGCAATTGGAGGGGTAGCGGTTATGAGGGGTCCGGTTTTGAATGATTTTTAAGTAGCGGCTTTTAAACCAATCCAATCCATGCTTGGTAATTCACTAACGAGTGGTTCTGAAAGTTTTTTACACAAAGAAATTAAATAGGGAAGGGTATCAACACTTATAATTATATATATTTTTGTGAGGATATAAATAGAATAAAAAAATAGAGCCGCTCAAAATCCATAAAACCACCCAAAAATACATTACACCGGTTTTGGGAGGTTTTTGAACCGACCAAAACCGGTGCCTCAAAAAAAAAAAATAAGCAGGAATTTTCATAAACGGTCGGCTCAAAAACACCCCAAAACCGGTAAAAACACAGTAACCAAGCAGACCCTAAGGGATTGTAGGTCTTCGAGCTTAGTTGTAGGCCTTCGGGCTAGAATAAAAAAATACCATCCTCGGAAAAAGAAAAAATAAACTTATGCCTCGTTTGGTTCGCGGAAAGAAAAGGAAAGGAAATCGATTATTTGCTCTTTCTTTCTTTCGGAAAATTGCAACTTAATCAAAAAAAAAAAAAATCAACGTCTGAAAAAGCCAAGGAATTTGGGAGGAAAAGTGAAAAAAAATTGAGTCCTTGTGTGGGCGGGGGAACCATTTCTCCTTTTCTTTCCTACTCATTTTCTTTGACATCCAAACACAGGAAATAAAATACTTTTCTTTTCCAATGTCCTGATTCTGGGAACCAAACACGACCTTAGATTATCATGAGATTCGCTCGTTTAAGATCCGTTATTCAATTAACTTGTACTAAAATCAATACATTTATTATCCTAAAAAAAATCAAGATAGGTTTCTAACCAAGATGAGGTACACTTTACTATAGCATGACTTACTGACTTAAAGTTGTTACCTCTTTTAGATAGGCTAAAAGAAACAAAAAACTTCTTATCTATAATTAAATAATTAAAATCATCTGATTGAAAAGAAATGTACTAATAAGGATTAAACTAGGTAGCTGATATAAATGTATAGAGGACCACATTTGCTTTCACAGACAGGAGCCAGTGGTATCCGTATCCGTATCGTGTCTGTGTCCGTAATTGAGCAATATTATAATAGGCGAAAGCTTATTGTACCTCTGGAAACGTCTGTATCCGTGCAACGTAGACGAAGACGACACGAAAGTTACCTGGCAGAAGACGAACGTGTTGAAGATGAGCGTGTTGAGCGCGCGATCGGAGTCGGGTCCCTCCAGCCCGAAGAGCGACTTCCCTCCGGTCTGGAGGTACCACAGCACGAGGAACTGGTAGACGGACTGCCCCATTATGTTCCTCCACATAACGTTGCTGATGAAGTTCCCCGTCCTGCCGACGGGGGACCTCTTCATCAGGTCGTCGTTGGGCGGCTCCGTCGCCAGAGCGAGCGCCCCCAGCGTGTCCATTATCATGTTCACCCAGAGCAACTGAACGGCGGTGAGCGGAGCACTTCCTGGTGACGAGAACAACACGAGAGTGAAAAACTTTGCTAACCATGATGTCGACCGGATCGATATATATACAGAAAATTGCATATATATATAGCATTGAAGTTGGTTGAAATTGCTCTCAAAGCAAAAGAAGTTCTGAAAATTACCATGAGAGAGAAAAGTTTTTACAGAAAATTACATATAGAGCATTGTATTTAAGAAAAATTGCAAACATAAACCCAAAACGTCATTAAAAATGGCGTTTCGATAACATTTTGTTTTGTTACGTTTATCCCATCTCCCACCATCCCTATTATATACTCATATCTCATTTATTTTCCTCACTCACCCAACCGCCCATGCGGAAATGATTCATCTTTTCAGGAAAAAAAAAAAAAAAAAGAAATCCAAAAACGTCCTTTTGTGACATTTTGGTGTTTTGTCTGTGATGGTAATTTTTGAAATTTCATTACTCTCATTGCAATTCCAACTAAGTGTAATGCTTTATATATGTAATTTTTTGAAGTTTTTATGTTTTGTGGCAAAAATATCGTTTAAAAGGACGGTTTCCGTCTTTAACTCACTCCCTCTTTCTAATATCCCTTAATAGAATTGAAATTCGTTGATACATATTCAAATTTGAAAATGCACAAAAATATTCTTTAAGATGACGGTTTTTTTTTTCACATTAAATAGAGAGCGGAAGAGTTAACGGAGAGTCAAGAGGCTGCCGATTAATAAATAGTTAGTATAGAAACGTCGTTTAAAATGGCGTCTTGACGCAAAGATTTTGTGTCTTTCTGTGTAATTTTTCAAAATTTTATGCTCTCAGAATAATTTCAACAAAGTTTTGAATGGTGTATATGCAATTTTCTGATAGCTCACCCGTAAAGCATGCAGAGGTGAAGTTGACAATCAGCGCGACGACGTTAACGGTCAGCTGAAACTGGACGAATTTCTGGATGTTGATGTACACGGAGCGCCCCCATTTCGCGACGGTCACGATCGTCGAGAAGTTGTCGTCGAGGATTATAACGTCAGCACTCTCCTTCGCCACCTGCACGAGAACATTATAAAGAGAGGAAATTAAGAAAATATAACGGTTGTGATATCAAGCGTACTACAGAGGGAGCCTGCAGAGTTGTTAACAGGCACCTCTGTTCCTGCGATGCCCATCGCGAGCCCGATGTCCGCCTCGTGGAGTGCCGGAGCGTCGTTCGTACCGTCGCCGGTCACCGCGACGACTTCGTTGAATGTCGTCCGCAAGTGCTTCACCAACGTATGTTTATCCATAGGCGACGATCTTGCCATTACCTACAGCAATCACTTAATTTCGATAACGATCAATTCGTCATCGTAGGGGCTGTTTGATTGCACGAAAGTGAACAAAAGGAATTTGCGTAGGCGATACATAAGCATAAATTGTGACTTTTCAAAAAGTTGTTTGGTCGATAGAATTGAAAAATATGAAAGTTGAGAAAAAAAAAAGAGTTTTGTTGAAAATGGAAAAAAAAAATTACTCCGATTATTTGGATAGTTGTTGAAAGTGAAAAAAAAAATAGTTTTAGAGTGTGCAACCAAATAATCACTTTCTTTCTCTTTCTCAATTGTTTTTAAACTTGTGTGTTTCTCTCTTTCCGTCCAATTTCAACGCGAAAAAGAATGGTAAAACTGAGTTCGCGAAGGGGGGACAGAAACTGCCCACCATCACATCAGCTATTTCTTCACACTTTCAACTTCTGAGTCAAACGTCTGAACTCTCATAAGTTTCAGCCACTTTCCAATTTTAGTCCACTTTCAAGCCACTTGTTTGCAACCAAACAGCCTCCTAATGACACTCCAACTATAACGTTCGGACGTTTTTTGCACCATAACTTTTCGATGCACGAATTTGGCACCAACTTTACAAATTGATCTTTTTGAACCACCTTTCGTCGATTTTAAAGTACGAAAAAATTGACGAAAATGTGCTTCAAAAGAAATAAGTGATATCCGAACGTTATAGTTGAGGTACCGTTAAGATAATTTAGCCAACCATGTAATCCAAGATTTCGAACCTGTAGCTTCGGAATCAGTTCAAGCAGTTCTTCCAACTTCTTCTCCCTGAAATCTGGACCTTCTATAGCAACGCCGTCATCGGTCAGTATGCCGCACTCCCGAGCGATGGCCTTCGCCGTCGTTATGTTGTCGCCGGTGACCATCCTGACCGTAATCCCGGCCGACCGACAAGTCGCGACGGACTGCTTCACGCCCGGACGCACCGGGTCCTTGATCCCCACTATTCCAATGCAGGTGTAGCCGTCGAGAGGGATTTGCTCCTCGGGCCGGAACCCGTCCTCCAGCTCCATATAGGCGAGGCACAGCGTGCGCAGAGCTTCGTCGGCGAAGCTCTCGATCGTGTCCCGGAGATAGGCCGTCCCCGACTCGCCTAGGGGGACGACCTCGCCTTCGGGGCCCAGGTACTTGGTGCAAGAGGCAAGGACTATCTCCGAAGCGCCCTTCGAATGGGCGCGGTGTCCTCCTTCCGGCAGCTCTATCACCACTCCCATCCTCTTCTTCGCGGAGTTGAAGGGCTCCACCTTGACGAGCCTCGCCGCCTGCCGGACCGTCCGGAAGTTCCGGCCCAGCGACAGCCCGAACTCCAGCAGCGCAGCCTCGGTCGGGGTCCCGAGGATTTCGGTCTTCCCGTCCTGGTTGGTCACCACCTCCCCTCCGGTGTTGTTGAATATCGACTGCTGGAGAATTTGGACTACGTTGTCCGGGATTTCCGAGCAGATGGCGGCGGCGTCCTTCGGGTTTTCCAACTCCATGACGCTCCGGCACACGCAGGCCTTCACGACGGTCATGCGGTTGGTCGTCAGCGTCCCGGTCTTGTCGCTGCAGATGGTGGTGGCCGAGCCCATGGTCTCGCAGGCCGCCAGGTTGCGCACCAGCGCCTTGTCGTTCATCATCTTCTTCATGGCGAACGCGAGGCTCAGCGTCACGGCCAGGGGGAGCCCCTCCGGGACCGCGACGACGACGATCGTGACCGCGATCGCGAAGTACTCCAGCAGCTCCAGCGCGTCGTCGCCCGACCAGGCGAGGACGAGGCCCTCCAGGAGCTTGTGCTTGACGAGCGACCCCACCAGCACCGCGAACGTGACGACCGCGAAGAACAGGCCGATCTTGCCGATGATGGTCGCGACGCCGTTGAGCTTCACCTGCAGCGGGGTCTCGTCGTCCCCTCCCTCGCTGAGCGTGGCCATCAGCTTGCCCCACTGCGTCCTCATGCCGACGGTCGTTATCAGCATCCTGCACGAGCCGTCCTGCACCTTGGTCCCCGACAGCAGGAACGGGTTCTCCGCGCTGACGACGACCGGCTCGCTCTCCCCGGTGAGGCTGGACTCGTTGATCAGCAGCGAGAACCCGGCGACGAACAGCCCGTCCGCGGGGACCTGGTCCCCGATCGCCAGGTGCACGACGTCGCCGGGGAGGAGCTCGTATATCGAGATCTTCTGCCGGAACCCGTTCCGGGTGGCCTGCACCGAGATCTTCTTCTTCTCCTTGTCCAGGTCCTTGAACTGCAGGGACTGCCGGTAGTCGCTCGTCGCGGTGACGAGGACGACGAGGAGGATGCTCGCCGCGATCCCGAGGCCGTCGTGCGCCCCCTTCGGCCACCCTTCCGTGGCGACGCCGACCGCCAGGGACACGGACGCGCACACGCCGAGGATCATGAGGGTCATGTCCTGGAGTGCCTCCCAGACGAACACCCAGAAGCTGCGGGGCTCGCTCTCCGTGAACTTGTTGGCTCCGTACACCTCCTGCCTGACCCTCATCGCGTCCTCGTCCCCGTCGAGTCCGTTCTCCGTCGACGTCTTGAGCTTGTCCGCCACGCCGCCGATGCCGCCGTGCAGCTTCAGCTTCTTGACGTCGTGGCCCTCGACGATCGAGCCCAGCTCGTCGGCGCAGATTTGGTAGCCGGCCGCCTTCACTTCTTCCGGCACGACGTATACGCTATTTATGATACCTGGAAAAAAAATTTAAAAAAAAAATTAATTTAACAAAGTAATTAAAATATGCTTTATTTCTTATTTGGGAAAAGAACATATAAATCTCAACATTACCATGAATAAATTGTAGTGCAGCTTTCGATACTAATACAGCAACCCGCAATTTCTCCTGTAACAATATATTGCTACGTAGTTAAAACTTGATAGAACCAAAACTTAATATAATTCCTTGAGCTTTGTTCTTGCAGTTTTTCCTCATTGATGTGCATAACAAAATAAATTGTATATATTTTGGCGAGTACTCGATCATATTCACATATTTTCGATTGTTTCGCCAGTATGGTTGTTTAGTTGCATCAAGAACATGTTCGGATCTAATTAGAATTTGGGTACCAGATTTGTCCGTTTTAGATTTTGGCTATTCGAATTTTTTTAGTGACACATTTAGTGACTAAAGTAGATTTTCAGTGACGAAATGAGTCTTTTTAATGACGAATGTTCGTCACTAGAATGTGTCACTAAAAATATTCTCGTACCTAAAGTCGACCAAAATCTAATTAGCCCGTCAAGAAACATGTATAGGAACGCATTGGTGAATATAATGCAAAAGGAAGTGGAGACCTGATTGGATTTCTTCATGGCCTGCGCCTCCGACCTCTTCAGCAGGTTGGCGGTGAACCGGAACCTCCGCTTCGGGTTCTTGACGACGCTGCAGACGCTCCTCCATCGCTGGAGGGACTCGTCGGTGGAGTTCTTCGCCTTCACCCCGCCAAAATTCTCGTTCAAGTAGCTCTCCATTGCTTACACCTCTACAATGCAGACCAAGAGAGAAGAAGAATCTACCCCTCCAAGAAGAAGAAGTTCTTCTGCGGGTTCAAGTTCACGGTTTGGTGAGGGAAGCTGAGCTAGAGAGGAAGATGGTTGGTTTCTATATCAGGAAAAGAAGGGGGAGAATGAATGTATGGTAGTGATGATCCATAAATTGTTGAGAGGAACCGTTTGGTGGCAGAGTTTCCGTGTGCTCAATCCCCCCCACAAATGGGGAGTCACAAACTGCTCCTCTCTTCCTCGTTTTCCTCTTGGACTGAATATATATTGAACTATTCATTCCAATTATCATGTAATCATCATTACAATAATGATTACAAATCAATGTTTTAAAAACCGGACCGAAAATCGAACCGAAATTTTTTGGTGTAGGCCGGACCGGGGTTCAACCGGGGTTCAAATAGACTTGATTTAGTTTGGTTTAAATATGTAAGATATCCATATTTACTTCTTGGCTTAGTTTTGTTTGGTCATAAGTACGTTGGTTTGGTTTACTCTTACAACTATAAGGTCAATGAAAATCAAACCAAGAATCAAATGGTCCAAATTTTTCATGATAATTTTTTTATAATTTTTTTCTTAAAAAAAACGAAAATTGGTCTGTTCAATTGTGAACCGGTCCGGCCGGTTTACCGGTTGAACCCGATTTTCACAAAAAACCGACGGTTCTTTAAAAGACCCGATTTTAATCGAACCGGACCGATTTTCTGGTATAAGCCGGTCCGATCCGGTTTTTACAACATTGTTACAAATGTAGCTAGCATTTTAGGTACTTAGCAAATGGTTACAAATTGGTAATTAATTAAGCCTCCAATATTGGTTTAAATATAAGACTATCTTTAATGTGCGATATCTAAAATTGAGTTTCTATCTAATTGACATTGTACTATAAATAAGAAATTTTCTATGTTACCGTCTTTACATACTAGAAAAAGGCTTTAACCACTAGTTACTATTATTGTTTGTACTCTCAACATTAATTTGGTAATAAGATGATTGTTCTACTTGCCCTAGAAACTTTAATTATCTAATGTGCCTAGAATAAACATAAAATGTAAGATTAAAATGTCAATGCCCTCAGGGAGTTGGGATGAAGGGAGGGGACCGGCTCTGAGCCCATCTCTACATTACTCGTAAATTTCTTAGAAGCTATTGATATTATATTTTATTTTATTTTACTTGGTCCATGCTCGATCGAGCCCATGTCGACCCACTCGAAGCCTATTGTATCGTGTTGGGTTGAGTTTTTCCATCCTTAGACCTGGCCCGACCTGCTACAGTGCATGGATCCGATATGTCCGACTCAGCTAATTTCGTGCCGGCCCGACCCGACATGATCCACTTGACAGCTCTAGTGGAAGTACACGTATTTTTTATGTGGTGGGCAAATTTTAAGGTTTTTTTTCTTCAATCTTGGGAGATGAGAATAGATTTAGATTTCCGTAAAACTTTACTATTCACAAAAATTAATGAATCACACTTTACACTTAAACCTCGTTTGGTACACTGTAATGTAATTGTAATCGTAATATAATCAAATAAAAAAATAATTCTTTTTCATTTGATTATATTACAATTACGATTACATTACAATGTACCAAACGATATCTTAGTATTTATTGTAACTTGTATAGTTTTATAAGACCATGTATATTAGTAAACTCGAAAATTATTTTGGGGTACAACGCACACTTACAAGTAATTGTCCCGATTATACATAGTTAACTTAGGATAGTTCGCAATCACTTACCAGGTGAAAAATGGTTAATATCTTAGTTAGGGTTGGCGTGGATTCCAGCTATGGCCTCAATGCAATAAAATAAAATAATTATTAAACCTCTTTCCACCTGGATATATGTTTATATAATACCATATAATTAGTTTAAAATATATTTTCAAAATTTAAATAGTTAGAAATTTAAATTAGATATAATTGTAGGATTTTTTTTATGTAAATATGATGGTAGTTAGAAAGATTTTTTAAAAAATTAATAACACAATAAAATACGTACGACTTAGACGACTTATTTTGAATCGTATTTTAATCCTCTTAACAATAATAAAGATGATTTTTTTTTTTTACAATCTTTAGTTTTGAGGCAGTCATAAAGCCAATTTTTTAACCTAGTATGAATGTCAAAATTTTAACAATAAAATAAATTAGGACTGATCAAACTCGAGTGACTCTTGTGGTTACCGAGGAGAAGTATAAGACCTTGGCTGGATGGCGAAATATCAGTGGATCGAGCCACAGGGACTTATTATTCTTTTTATTTATTTGGTGGGAGTTCTGAGGACAGTGGGCCTGCATAAAGTCCCGTACGAATAGTCAGACATCTAAAAAAATGAAAAAAATAAAAATAAAATTAGGACTGCCAAGATTGTAGTCTGTTCTACTATATAATAAGAAAAGTCGGTAGTAAAAATTTTGAATTCCTAAAATATCTTTGAGTATTTATAAACATGATGTTATTATGTAAACTTGTATGTTATGTTTAAGAGTCAAAACAATAAAGTTTACATGCAAGTTTTCTTTTTCCATAAAATTTTTCATGTTCCAATATTAATAAACTAGTCATAACCCGTGCCCATAGGGCATGGTTCATTTAAGGTATTCCCCCTCAAAATCTTAGACCCCCAATTTTAAACGAACAATAATAATTATGAGGCCCCCATCAAAATATTAAATTCCAACCACTGCTGGATGTGAATTTTCTTTGGATTCTCCATAAAATCCCACTCTCAATAATGCCATCCACAACCATTATGAGTGCAAACCCCACTCTTTGGATTCTCCATAAAACCCCACTCTCAATAATGCTCATTTCCCATAAAATTTCACTCTCAATAATGCTCATCCACAACCATTATGAGTACAAACCCCACTCTTTGGATTCCCCATAAAACCGCACAACCGTTGATTCACCAAGATTAAATCTCAACCACTCTTTATCTTGGCACAGTCAGCCCTAGGATTCAAAAACTTTTGTGTTTTGTATAATAGATTTTGCTGTCTATACAATTTTTCAAAGGCTATTATTCTCAACAGAAGAAAAAAAAAAGTGTACTTATAATTTCTTGGCATTATAAAAAAAAAAAATACACACATAAATAATCACCTAAAAAAATAAAAAAAACAACTGATTTTATAATATTTTAATTAAAATACGTACCAAGCATGTATATGTAAACTAGGATTCAATGAGCTTTGCTATGCCTACAACCAAAATTTACAACCTCCCTACAACCGGACACGTGTCGGACTTCGATTGGAGGAGGGGAAGAAATGGTGGGGCCGGGTGGAGCCCATGTAGCAGGGGGGTGAGAGTGGTGGTGGGATCCGGTGGGACCCATGTGTAAGGAGTGGAAGAGAGTAGTTGTAAGAAGATTGTAAGAATTTGGTAGTAAACTTAGCATTTTCCAGGATTCAATAACAAGAAATGTAATGCCTCATCCAGTGGCCTATATAAATCACTCCCAACTTCAGCCATCAAATTACCATTCAACACTTTCTCACATAAACCCCTTAACCCCTCCCCCCTTCCCCATCAATGTCCGGCGGCGGCGCCGCCTCGCCTCCCTCCCGTCCACCTGCACCGACGCGAAGAAGCGGCGTGTGAGCTACTTCTACGAGCCGACCATCGGCGACCACTACTACGGCCAGGGGCACCCCATGAAGCCCCACCGCATCAGCATGGCCCACAACCTCGTCGTCCGCTACCCCCTCCACCGCCTCATGGAGATCTCCCGCCCCTACCCCGCCTCCGCCTCCGACGTCCGCCGCCTCCACTCCGTCGACCACGTCCACCTCCTCTCCGCCGACAGCCGGAGGCAACATAAGCGCTTCAAAGTTGGCGAGGACTGCCCCGTCCTTGACGGCCTCTTCGACTTCTGCCAGGCCTCCGCTGGGGGGGGGGGGGGGGGGGGGGGGGGGGGGGGGGGGGGGGGGGGGGGTCCTCGATCGGCGCCTCGGTGAAGATGAACCGCGGGGACGCGGACATCGCCATCAACTGGGCCGGAGGGCTGCACCACGCCAAGAAGTGCGAGGCGTCGGGGGTTCTGCTACGTCAACGATATCGTGCTCGGGATCCTCGATCTCCTCAAGTTCCACAAGGTATAACTATCAATATTAATATGTTTCTAGGGTTTGTAATAACCTAGGTTATTTGGGGGTGGAAACCCTAGATGGGTCATAGGAAGAGAAACCCTAGTTTGTGTGGCGCTTTAGGAACAATGGGAGCTCGATTGGTGCCTCGATAGTTCTGAAGTAGCTAGAGGATTTAGTTAGGGCTGCGGTGAAGATGAATAAGGTTCTTATTCTCTAGGACCATATACACATTCTATTTACATCATTATACTTTATGTTTGGGTTCCTACTGACTTGCCCATTGGAAGGAACTTCCCGAATAGACCCTCGGGATACTCTTGCTTTGTAGTTAATGGTATAAATTTCCTGCTTATTCAAAAAGATAACACCACGTTACGTCTCGTCCAAGCTATACAATATCATCCTAAAATTGTAACAAGTATTAAGACCACTTTAGGACGATGGACTAATTTACTCCCAATCGAAAATCATGGGAGAGAAAATTCCTAATTTGTCTCTTCTTTAGGACCTCTCACGTGGAAATTGTCCCCCCTTAGTATATGTAGTTAACTTACATTATTTAACAAGTACTAAATTATATAAGGTGAAAAATGATTAACATCTTAGTTGGAAAGTTTAATCGGCTTGAAGAAAAAATGTTTTGTCAAAGGCTCCCTAAAGATCGGGCCAACTCGACACTAGTTAGAGGCCATTTCGTTCTCCCTTTGGTTGGTAGTAGGGATGACTACGGGTCAGCTTGGATTGTAGTTATGTTTCATTTGTGACTCCATTCTGTGCTAAACACAAGACTCCAGCCAAACGATTCCATTATGGATGGCTTTTTTTCTTCAAACGTGCCATTCATTTCGGGATCAAAATAGCCATTTCCAAAATGCTAGCCCAACAAGCGTTTTGGAGATGGGACGTTTGAGCAAACGTGATAAAATGTTACTGCAATCCAAAGTATGCCCAAATAAATATCTTCCCTTTCGAAGTCTCCCTTTTTGCATCCTTGGAAAGGTCCCCAAAAGTTTCCCCAAGCTAGATTGTGGTGAGGAAATCCTCAATATATACCTCCTGCGTTGGATTGTGTGTATGGTAGACTAATTTGGCTCTAGAAGACAATCCCAAGAAAGAAGGCTCATGCCCTCCTACAATGACTTGACAAAGGAATTTCATGATCTACCCTGACCCTAACATGTAGAACGAGGAACTTCTAGTTACCCCGTAAGTTATATTATCTAGAGTACACTCTCTACTAGGGTTCCGGCCGGCTTAGACGTTTGAAAGTGTGTTACACAAAACACACCCAGTGCTAATATTCCTAGCACTCTTCCTTTGCAGTTCGTGATACGAATACCGGCTAAAGAAAGAGGATTGGATAACGTAATAACACATGTCAAAAAACATTAATTACAAGATTAAAACAACTAATTAAGAATAAGAGAACAAAAAACATATGATTTTTATTTCATTCATACTTCATCAACATTTAAGAACGACTGACACATGTTCTTGGTTTTGTACCATACACATGGAGTTTGGTGTTAGCGGTAAATGTGACATCCATCTGCAACAACTAGTTGATATTTTTTTTACTCTACCGGTCCCCGACGATGTATAAAACATATTTATTGAACCAAAGTAAACCTAGATTTAATCCCCATATGAGCACTCCCAACTTCAATCCCAAATTCCTTTTCCCATTTATTTACATAAACCCTATGTTGCACTAACACGGATTTGACACGACATAGTTTAGACACGGTGACATGGATTCAATACCTATTTTGGTGTCTTACTGTATTTCGGAGTATCCATAAAGTGCCCGACATGATACACATGAAATTTTGAGTGTTCGTGCTACTTAGTAATTAGTATAAACCCCTTAACCCCTCTCTCGCTCTCCCTACTAATCTTCGAAGGTGGCATATGGATTACTTCTACGAGCCGGCCATCAGCTACTACTACTAAAGCCAGGGGCACCCCATGCAGCCCCACAACATCTGCACGACCCACAACCTTGTTGTTAACTACTCCCTCCACCGCCTCATGGAGATATTCTGTCCCTACCCTACCTCCATCGATGACATGACATCCGTCGCTTCAACTCTGACGACTATGTCCCCTCCATCGATGACATGACAACCGCATAGAAAGTAACAATCAATGTGTGTAAGTGTGCCTAAACCTCATAGCAGCAGCAGCAGTGAGCAACATTCCGAATCGTATAGCCTCCACCACAAAAAGCCATAAGTGGCAACACATTTAAAGATCTAAGAAACCGCAGGCAATCAGCATGCCCCTTCACTGACAAATTATAGCAACCTAAGCGATCTCCAGGCAGGGAATCTGCGCCACACTGGAGAACAACTGCTTCGGGCTGATACACCTCCACGACTTTTTGAATGATAGGTCTAAATAGCCCTCCAAAGCTATCATCATCCAAAACCATCATTTAGAGGAACATTTAGGGCATAGTACTTTCCATGTCCGAAGCCAACATCCTTGATATGCCGTGTCCCAGGAAAGAAGTCCCCATACTTGTGGAAAGAAACAGTCATGACTCTGTCAGTTGTGTAGAATGCCTCTTCGACAACATCTCCATGGTGGACATCTATATCAACATATAGCACTCGTTGTCCATAGATTGAATCAGCTAAAATCCATAGTAAAGAATATAGAAGTAGTTTAATAGAAGTAGAGAACATAGTTGAAATTCACACTTGATTAAAAAATTATCCAAGGAACCCTGCAACAACTCCATACTATATAAGAGAATTCTAAAGAATAACTTCACTTGATTTCATAATAAATATCTTAGGCTAATTTGCACTTAAATACCGTGAACTATCAAGCTTTGGCATTTTCATACCCTGAACTTTTTTAAGTTTTGTCAATTCACCCCCTCTCTTAGTCACGTGTTAGATTTAACAGTCATGTGCAAATGTCTTTTTACTGTTTTGCCCCTAAAGTAGAGAAAATTTACTCCTTTTTTTAGTATATAAAAAAAAAATAAAAAAAAATAAATCAAAGCCCTCCCCCCCCCCCCCTTCCGGCCACAACTGCTGCCACCGCCGCCGTCGTCAAATCGTCCCCACTTGCCGCTCACCCCCAACCTGCTCCCTGCTGCGGCCTAACTGCCAGCGTGCATCCCTGCTGCATGAAAATGGTCTTGCCATTTTCGCTTTGGAAGAAGAAAAAGGAGCAATGGAGATGCTGAAAGGTTAACTATACTTCTTGTTCCTGCTGCAACAATTGATGGAGGACGAGAAGCTGCCAATGTTGTCACCTGGCAAATTGCAGTAGGAACCTTGGATATAATTCATTTAAGTTCTCTATCTTCTTCCTTTTATTGTTTTTCTTCTTTCCTTTCCCACAAGCTATATACATGTATGCTACAAGTTGCTTGCATTAATTTAAATGCTCTGTTCATTCATTCTTAATTCAGCTGGAACTATGCCCTTCATAGTTGCAGGGATCAAATTGGGCAATCGATTTATAAGTCGATTCATTTTTAACAAAAAAATGGTGGTGCCATTTTCGTGCTGCATGCCCACCTTGAGGCTACGGGGTGGTGGTCGTGTTGAGTGGCAAGGAGGGCAGCTTGACGCTGCGGCGGCGAGGGGGGGGGGGGGAAGCATGACACTGGCAGCCATTGTGGCCTGAGAGGGAGGGGATGGTTAGAATTTTTATTTTTAGTAAAAAATATATAATATAGGGCAATTTTGTATTTTTTTACATTTTTGTGAGGATAGCTTGCAAAAATAGGACAGTTCAAGGTATTTAAGTGACGATAAAAAGTTTAGGTATCAAATTGCCAACAGAAATAGGGTATTAAAGTGCCAAAATCGGATGGTTCAGGGTATTTAGGTGCAAATTAGCCATCTTCTTAATTTCTAAATAAATAATTCTAAGGTATCACTGATTAAGCATGTCTCACGCAGAGAATTTCTTTTCATACCTCTTATATGAGGCCAAGTGACTGTTTGGTTGATCCGATTAATCAGGTGCGATTAAGCAAATTTTCAGTAATTGTAATTAATCAACCGTGCAATCCGATTAACTAAAATCAGTCTTGAACCGAGTGGAAAAGGATAGTGCATAATAAACACTGATTGTAATCAATGCTGCGAAAAATTAAACTGAAAGCAGCTGCAGTTATATAAAACAATATTAACACTTCAAACCACAAATATTAGAAAAGTTAAAACTTAATCATAAAGTAAATTATTTTCTAATGTCTTTCCTTTTTATACTTAACCCATCACCCAGAAGGATTCAAACCAATGACCACTTTAAACATTCACTCTCTAGGCACTGGCCACTTGGTCCACTGCCCTTTGGCACATTATCTGAGTTATTATTGTTTTCTTAATTAGTTTTGTTCATAATATTTTATATATATCATAAAATGTTATACTATTTGGTTATTCTTCAGTTTATTCATATGGTCAGCATTTTCTCAGATGTTCACTTTGGAAGAAAATAAGTTGGACCTGATCAAAACACTGTTTTTATGCCTCGTTAAGCCTTCTCCATATGGTTTACCTTCTGTCAACTGCTGAGAGGTCATAAATCCTTCAATTTGAACCAGTAATCAGAATCATATTTACAGTTGCAACAGTGATTAATCTCTTCTTTTGTCCATTCATCTCCCTTGCCTATCTTGCCTCGATGGTATATAGTGCCTTACTGCCTTATGAAGCTGTTAAAATACTATGCTATATTTCACTCCATTGGAGGTCCGTAGAAGTCTCAAAGGTATGGTTTGAAATTTGTAGAACAATAACCTGAGGATAAAATGGGCACACCTTTGATTGTGCTCCAGTAGCCTGTGCTCCCTCATGCTAACTCGTTATTAGTTTGCAAACATCTAAGTAATTATATAATCATTTAGTCTTCCACCCAATGACTTGTGAGAATCTAGTAAATTCTACAACCATGAATATCCTGACACCTGAGCTCCACTTGTTCAATTTCGCTTCCTCAATGCTGCTGGTTTAAAATCAGATCAATATTTTAAGGTAATGTACATGATAATCCCAGAAGCATCAACATAAAATTCGATGGATATAATTACATACAGGGCGAGCCGTGGTAGTGGAAACATATCAATGACAAAGAGTCCACCCCCTCTAAATAAAATACCACACTTCTTTTGGGAAATGAAGTTATGAAGCTCATTGTCCTTATTCAGGTTGAAATCCTCCACCTCAAGGATTGAATAACTTATCAGTCCCTTCTGCAGAGAAATACTAGTCAGAAACATCATGAGAGGATGTAGATTAAAGCAACATACTCAAGGACATCAACATGTTCCTCATTATGCCATAAGAAACTTTTTTTCTACATCCTATAGTGACTCAGGTTATTCTAGCTAGATAAGTCTGCTGCTTCAAATCCTTAGGCTTCCTACAAGGGAGTACACTACTTGCACCACCAATTCAATTGCAGGTGTTATTAGATTCATTATCTGATAAGAGACGATATATATATATATATATATATATATATATATATATATATATATATATATATATATATATATATATATATGGATCAGAAACCACACAGTCAACTGTGGAATGGTGAGTTTTATGACCCAGAGCCTGAGGACATAAAGCCTGAGTATCATGATACAACCATGGATGATAGCTCCATGGTGAACTCCAATGTTCGGTAGCGTTTGCTTTCCTTTCTTTCAATTAGCCTTTAGAGTCAATTTTTTTATGACGACTATACTGCAATTAATAACTGTGATTATACCTTTTTTTTTAATCTCTAGGTACTTCTTTATGATATTTAAAACTTATGTACTTACTTTTTGATATTAATAACTTATATACTTGCTTTCTAGCCGACCCAAAAGTTTTGGACAGTCTTTGTTATTGTATGTACTTTGTTTGCTGACCAACACTTCTGTCTCCTGATTTGTATATCAGACTATCTCATTAATAATGAACAGAGAAAAGAAAGTATGTATCTTTTTGAGAAATAACTGAAATAAGCACCCCCAATGGGATTGAAACCTGCCACTTCCCCTTTCCTCCCGTCAATACCAAAGGCCTTACCACTTGCTTGTGCGTCTTTTGGTAAACAAAGAATCTATAGGAACACAAATATTTAAACAACCAAGTTTTAGCAATTGGGATTGCCATTCTTTTTCACTCTTTAGCTTTTTATTTCAATAGATATGAGTGCAATTGCCTATAACAAGTTGTATCATCTTTCCTCTTCGTCTAGACTCTTTATATTCTATGGAAACTTGGAGGGTGCTCGTTGGTTGCATGAGCTAAACTGCACATCGAAAAGGTAGATCTACCTACCTACAAACTGGTCACCTAGGTTATATGGCACGACCCTCTCATGCTCATAGCAACCTTGGCTAGGAATTTGGCGGCAACAGACACAGGGTTGGCGGTTGGTGGACAACGGTCATGTAAACTTTGTCCTCATTTATGGAGCTTATGATCCATAGAGGACCCCATTCTGATAGGAAAGGCTTGGATGGTGATGATGATGTGGGGTTGACTTATGAATTGTACACTGCCATAGCTTGTCATAGCTTACTGCATAAAGGTGGAAGTTTGCTTAAATCCTTTCTCCTATTTCATAGCAACTACATTTTCATATACACGTTCATGTGATACTTTTCCCGTTGACTCAAATTCAGCTGCTATTTTTATTTTAGTAGAACTGTTCAGCTAGTTGGCAAATGAATTTTTAATGATAATTGTCATGTTCTAACCTGGTTTTGAGGATATGTGAGTTGGTACTTGTTATATGGCAGTTTTTTTATGTTGACTACCACAAAGCAATCAAATACTGATGCAATGTTTCTTCTTAAGTACATGGACTTTATGAACAGTTTCTAAGCCAATGTCTACTTGTTTGATTTCTTTAGTATGAGACTGTTTGATTGCAGTCGGGTTATTGAGAGCTTGTCTTCTCGTGGGTCCTGCCTATAAGAAAATGCTATGTGACCAATATGGGTGTAGGTTTTAACCATTCGATTGAATACTAAAACCTATAAGGATATTTTCAAAAATTGGATACAATCATACGAAGTGAATTGTCAAAAGCAAATTCATATTAAGTTCCACATTAAAGAAGATTAATAATGAAGGACAATTTCAGAAACAAGGATACATTAGTCCATATTACCATCCATGTCCTTGATTTCATATCGACCATTGGTAAACATGCAGTGCTTGATCATGATGTTGAATTGAAGTCTATGATGTTCTAAATTGCTAGATCATCTTTGTGGGGCAAGAACAACAGCGAACATCCCTCGTCTCATCTACATGGATTTGGCTTGTATATGGTTTGATAAATGTGGCTAAATTACCACTTGATGTTCTCAACTATTCAAGTTTTTCAACTTGATACCCTCAATTTTGATAGATACTAACTTAATACCATCAACTATTGAAAATTTTCATCTTGATACTCTCCATTAGTTCAAACGTTAAATTTTTTGTTTTTTTTGGAGGACTAAAATAACCCTTCCTCCTCTTTATACAACCTCCCCAATCCCTCTCCCCCGGTGAACCTCCCTCCTACCTTCCCCCCCCCCCCCCCCCCTCGCCCGCAGTCTGCCACCGCGTCCTGCCCCGACGAACCCCGCTCCCCCCGGCAAGCCCCGTGTTGGCACTGCTGCTCGCCACCACGCCCCCCCACAGCTCGCCAGCATGCTGCCCGTCCGTGCCCGTCGCAGCTCGCTACGGCGCCGCATGCCTGCGCCCGCGTTGCTGCTACTGGTCGTTGCTACGCCCCCGTTCTGGTCGTAGGCGCCGGAGAGAGAGGGGGGCTGCCGGAGAGAGGGGGGGGGGGGACATTTTTGTCATTTTATCTCTTCAATTAATACTGTTATGACAAAAATAGAAAGATGGTATTAAGTTAGTACCTATCAAAGTTGAGGGTATCAATTTGAAAAACTTGAATAGTTGAGAATATTAAGTTGTAATTTAGCCAAATAATATTGATACTACAAGTGATCTATGTAACATGGCGTCCTTTTATTAGAGCTTTGTTTTGTAGAGTGATTGATATGTAATGGACAAATTAGAGAGCAATCGAAGTAAAGTATAAATATGATTATAAGTGCATTGATGAAGTAGCATGAAGATATCCTTGATCAGTGTTGATCCGAAATTCTTCAGAGAGACGTGCACTAAGAAAACAAAAAACAGATCTCTTTAAGCAATGAACCTATCTAGAGTTGAAGTTGGTGCTTTTTTATTCTTAAAAATAACACTCAAGCGATGATATGGTTTTTTTTGTTGATCTACAAAAAAAAGAGACTTAAATAAGCTCTCATGGTTGTAACATAAGGTCGTAGTGGAGGGTGCCATTTTTCTTTTTGAAATCTCTCATAGAAATTGCTTGAATTGAAAACTCTTATCCATTGATAGGGATAAAAGAGACTATTTGGTTCAACGAAGTGAAGCGCGGAAGTGGAGATTTTGCGCATATGCATACCCCATGGGCCACTTCCGTTGTTTGGTAATTTTTGGAAGTCTCGACATGAAGCGGTGGGAGGGAGAGAGAGAGAGAGAGAGAGAGAGAGAGAGAGAGGTGAATGGAGGGAGAGTTCTGGACAAGAGGGAGAGTTCTGGACAGGAGTTGTCGGTGTTGGAGTTGTCAACGGGAGGTGTCGGCATCGGAGGGTATCCTGTTGGATCTTGTGGAGCCGGCATTCATTAAAGAGGTGGTTTGGGAGAAGAAAACAAAGAGGGGGAGGAGAGGGAGATGAGAGCTATGATGATGGGGGCGGAGATAAAGATGTGGTTTGGGAAAGTTGGTGCTTGGGAGAAGGAGAGGAGGAGAGGAGAGGAGAGAGATGTTGATAATGATGATATTATCAACATAAAATTATTAGATAAATATTATCATTACCAAATAATTATTATTAGTGCATAATTAAATAATAAATAGTTAAATAATTACTGTTAGTAACTAATTATTAATATAGTTAGTCCAATTAATTTTTTTTTTCATTATTACAATGTATTTTTTATTTCCTCTCTTTCCTATGTGACATCCAAACACAGAATTGTGAATTTTGCCACTTTCCGCGTATAATTTTTTTATATCCAAATGTCTGAAGTCGGATTTCCAGACAGAAATAACACGAAACTCAAATGTATATGCAAATTATTTTCACACGTTGTGTATACATTCTTTTCAATTCCTTTCCACTTCGGACATTCAATGAGCCCCTAAATATATTGATAAATGTAGTGATTGCAACTTGAAACATGGAGTTAATATGATGTTTTTTTTTTTTTGGCAACTTGATGCAGAACAGGACCAGCTACGACAGGTGAAAACCCACCTGCGGCATGGGAAGACCATTCTTCTTTCAAAATGGTACGAAGCCTTTTAACAGGCCATTGATGGCCAGAGCGCAGGAGCCGAGTGAAATATCTCACATTATTTCTCAAATTCTCATGTAGCTTTCCTTTCCTCCTTATTCTGCATTTGCTAAGCTGACGTTTGGCATATTTACTACTTGTACAGACAGAGAGATGAACCGTCAGAGACTGCTATATTTCAGCAAAGATGTCCCAACATCTGTTTGTGAAGATTTCAGTACACTTGTCCGAATGAATCAATTGGCAGGCAGGTTCTCTTCTCTTATTTTTGAAATTTGAATTTGTGTTTAATGAAACATTTACTCCTTGGCTGGAAAATGTCTGACTCACGAGTACTAATTGGTTCCAAACTTTCAATAGGAAGCTGGGCTCGATGTGAAGTTGGTACTAATCCTTAAATGGTATTTCCTGCCCTTGCGATATTCACAGTCTTATATTCCCCTTCCCCTTGGCCAGTCCAGAAATTGTTCTCGTCGTAGGATTCCTTACAAATGTCAATTACACAACAATGAAGAATGAAGCTCTCCCTCTTTTGGGCCCACTTCTCTAAGTTTCTCAATTGTTTTAACCTTCCACAATCAAAAGCTGCTTCAAAGTTTCTCCAGGTTTCTGAATCATTATCAGACGTAATGAAAACTATATATATTCTGCACAGTTCTCAATTATTTGCTAAAACTCCAAAAGTAATGTGTAGTATTACACATAGGGGAGAGCATTATTCAGTTTTTGGACTGAGTGTCGAACCGAATAAGAGAGTAAGAATTCAATTTGGTTTGGAAAAAATAAAGATAGGTTTGATTTCGGTTTTGAAAATACTAAAAAATTTCTATTTCGGTTTTGGTCTAAAACCGAAAACTAAAAATTCTTGCACAATTATAATTAATCATAGTTTTATTAATATTTTGTGATTAGAAATGTGTATTTTTTTTTTGTATATTTGAAAATAATAATCTTATGGATGTGTTTTGAAGTCCAAGTTTGATAATTTATTAACAAATCTAACTTTGGACAAATTTTTATAATATAATAAACCTACGTACAAGAATTATATTATTTAATATAATTAATTGTAATCCCACTTTGGGTCTGGCCAATGAAATAATAAAAATTATCCAACCAAATCGATTGTCGGTTCGGTTTTTGTTATGGCTAATTTTGTTTCGACTTCGGTTTTTGAATTTTAGAAATTCGGTTGATTTGGTTTTGACTCATTCGATTCGGTTAAAAGCCAATAAACCAAACGCTAACCCCTAATTATGTACAAAGGTAGTATGTTCTTCCTTCTGTTTTTGTCAGCTAGATAGATAGTTTACTGTATATATATTTTCTCAGGTTATTAGCACAAAGTATATGAATTTAGTGCACATGTTTCAGTTTTCAAGTTACATTTCACAAGTAAATGAAGATTAATGGAGGAGCAGGAGCAATCAACCGACAGTGGTAGGCACATGGCGGCTCCCCATGCAAAATAGCTCGTGCAGGACATTGATGGAATTGGAAAAACCCACATCAAACTGAGAATGCTGGCTCTTGCTTGCCTGCCTTGCCAGTTGTCACTATATATCGAGTATCAATATCCCTCGTCTCCTTTTCAGTTGAGGTGGATATTGTCCTATCTAGTTTTTACCCGCAAACGGACGGACAGACGAAATGAGTCTTTCTACTGAAAGATTACTTACGACACTCTGTAAGTGCTAACCATCGATATTGGATGCATCACCTTTACATTGCCGAGTTCTTCCACGATCTCCAGAAAGGAGCGTGTCCACATCAGCCCGTTCGATTAGTAATGGGTTGACAGTCGTTCGTCCCGCACATGGTGAGTACAGGAACATAGAGAAAAGTCTCGCGGCTCATCAGTTTGCCTGAGACTTCAAAAAGAAGAATATTACGTACTAAAATATTTCTGGAGAAGGCTGCGTACAAGATCAAGAAATGGACCAACGCCAAGTAAAGGCTTGTCTAGGACAAGGAAGAGGACTTGTTAATGATTAATCTTCAACATGAACAGTTCAAGGTGTTTCCCAAGGTACATAGGGATTGATACGCAACATGAAGGTCCCTTCCCGATCCGATCCTTAAGAAGATGTGGACAAAGTTGCCTACAAATTTGAGTTCCATGCCAAGCTGAAGATTCATTTCATCTTCCATGCGAGTTATCTGAAGCCTTATCACGCAAATTTGGAAGGCCCTCAGCGAGAAGTTTCAAACGCGACCCACGACAACCGTGACCATGTCTTTCAACAAAGAAGTGGAAGTCGTGCTTGATTCAATGATCATTCGCCGATGAGGCATTTCTCCGTGTGTGGAGTTCTTATCGTATGGAAGAGAATGTTGCACAGTGAGTTTGATGGGAGCACGCTGACACGTTATGTCAGTTCAAGGACAAGATCCCAAAAAATTTCAACGGACATGTGACGAGGACGTCAACACAATAAGTATGGGGGAATCTCACGAACTGTATATTTCGTCCCATCGAGACCGTTCTACATAACTCTCACCAAACAAAAGTTTAGCTGAAACTTTTGGAATTCTCATGAAGCTTCCTTAGATTTCTAGAAGTTATGATCTCTCTCGTTGTAAATATCTATGACGTAAAAGTTTCTTGTAAGACCCTTGAGGTCATACAAATAAGTAGGAGGCTCATTTGCTCATGACTACCGAATTTTGTTAGCTTCTTTCAATATATTAATTTCTTTAAGGGTTTTTCTAAGGGCACCACACTTTTTACTTGGGGCTAGCCCAAAAATATTAAATTTTTTTAATACAAGTTTGTCATCCATTTTTTTACTTGGGGCTAGACCAATTTTTTTCAGCAAGTAGGACTGCCAACATGCTGGCAGTCCTAACATTATGTTAGGACTGCCAACTTACTGGCAGTCCTCGGAGAAGAAGAAGAAGAAGAAGCAGCAGCAGATGCGAAGGCATCGTCGTCGCCTTGGAGAGCCGTCCCGCCGTCGAGGGCCCCGTCCTCGTCGCGTCCCTCGTCGGTGCCACCCTCGTCACCCTCCTCTCCGGCGTCGCCTCCGACCTATACGGCCGCCGCCCGCTCCTCGTCCTCTCCTCCGTCCTCAAGGCCTCGTCGTCGCCTTAGAGAGCCGCCCTGCCGTCGAGGGCCTCGTCGTCGTCGCGTCCCTCGTCGGCGCCACCCTCGTCACCCTCCTCTCCGGCGCCGCCTCCGACATATACGGCCGTCGCCCGCTCCTCCGTCCTCTATTTCCTCTCCGGGCTCCCTATGCTCTGGTCGCCCAACGTCTGCGTGCTCCTCCTCGCGCGGCTGGAGTACCCACACCGCACCCACATCCGCTGGAGGAAGGAGGAGGAGGAAGGAGGAGGAGGAAGAGGAGAGAGGAGGGAGAAAAACCCTAATATTGGGCTGCCCCCAAGCAAATTGTGGGTGCCCCCCAGCAAAATCTCCACCTGCTTGGGCTGCCCCAAGTAAGTGCTGCCTCCAAGTAAATTTTGTGGTGCCCTTAGAAAAATTCTTTCTTTAAAGTCACATTCTCGTTCCACCGTTATCTTCTCTTCTTAGCAATCTAGCTAAGCTTACTTGGAAAAAGCTTTCACTGATCTTCGAAGAGGTAGATTGTGTGTCACACAAGTCGAAGTGTAAGAAAAATATTATGCCCTTAACAAAAGTTTTGTAGTATTTCATATGCGATCAATATAACTTCGTATTAGAATTTCATATGCGATTTTAATTTCTTGAGTTCAAGGGACCATATATAATATACCTTATCAAAGTGAATAAACATGCACTATTCGTATGAAAAACCATCCCTTAGTTTAGAAGAAATGTGTCAAACCTTAGCAATGAAATGATGCTCCACTGCTTCCTACCATTCCTTTCTTATTTCCTAATGATGGTGGGCATGTTTAGGAATTCAATATATTCCTAAGGGAAGCATCTTATCTACCCTTCCTTTCCTTGTATTAAACTTTGGTATATTAATTGGGTATTAGAATTCAAAAGAATATACCCTTCCTTATATTAAACTTTGGTACATTAATTGGTTATAGAATTCAAAAGAATACAAGCAACATAAGTTTATGCTTTGTTTGAAGGCTTGCTGATGTTGTTCTCAATGGAACTTCCATATAGAATATGTATTTGTCGACGTAAAAAGATTGGAATTACAATCTTAAAATCTCAATCAACATAATTGTAATTCTTAAGTTGCCATTACCCAAATTATTAATTTCCGATCATGAGCAACCTAGTGGCCAAACAAAATGTAGAAAGCATCTGGCAATTTCTTGATAGCTAAGTTAATCAAGATTTTGTTGAATAATTTTCAATGGTTGTATCTATTGGAAAATGTGTCCCTTTTAAACATTGTGTCGACTTTGTGTCTTCATTTATAAAAGCATAGTCCTATGAGTGTTTGATTTATTAAATTTAAAATTCATTCACTCATTCAAGCATTCAATCCAAGAGAGAGTCTACCTTCGTTGCTTCGTCCAGTTCCTACGGTTTGAAGTGCTGCTACCGGAGGAGGAGTTTTGTTGCATCCTGGGAGACAAAGTCGCCATTATATCGTAAGCACCAATGTGGGACGAATATTGTTTAAAGGACATCGAACTATATAAGTTCAAGCCTCGGCCACGATTAGATTATTTATTTACATTATTTATATTCTTGACTATATAAAATACAGAGTAGAAATTAACAGATTTAAACCTCCTTTGTCTGTGATTGTCCCATCGTTTAGTAGCTGCCAAAGTAATGAGAAACGACTCAATAGTATGTCTCTAGTTTTAATAATGGCTCATAGTTAACTATGCCACCTATGTGAGGCTCTGTCTATGACTCAAACTAGGCATGACTCAAACTGAAGTCAACCTCTATCTTGTAATTATTTAGGCATGATTAATGTGCTATTTGACAATGGTGAAATACAGTGAGGACGTGAGGCTGTTCCACCCACAATCCCACAACATTAAAGGACTGATCAACGTGGCATACTCTGAGTCTGCACGAAAAAAAGTGAAAAAAGAAAAGAAAAAAAAAGATTAATGTGCTTTTTTCTTATTGTTAATCCATGAGAGAGAAAGGTAGAGATTGAAATATCAGAATTATATATTTTAGAAGAGTTAGAAGTATCGGTAGCGGAATCGGAATTGGTATTTGATTTTTCCTATGAATATTGGTATCAACGGTATCGACAATATTGATAGTATCGACAGTTTCACATGGAAGTATCAAATTTTTTTGTATCAAAAAATAAATAATTATTAATAAATTTAGAATTTTTTTTTTATAGATATTTAGACATAACTTTAAGTATTTTGTGTTGTTTCATTGTAGTTTTAAAATTGAATAAAATAACAGTCACCATTGCCGATTGGTTTACCTGCGACGAGAAGCGTTTTTCATTTACATGCTTCTACAATTTTACTATGCTTTTACATCCTTGTTGATTACTCATTTTTTAATGTTTTTGCCAAATTAACTGAAAAAGAAACCTTCAGTATCGGTCAGTATTAGATCAGCTCATGCTAAACTGTATCGATATCGGCTGTATCGGATCAGTTTCGGCCGATACTGTAAACTATGATATTTAGATCAAATACCAAAGTTTGAAAAAGTCTAACTTCATGGATCAGTTTACAATTGAAGATGCCATTACTGTCCCTAATTAGCAATTAGAATTATTATACAACAATTAGGGGTGTAGCTTAGGAAGCAATTTGTCACAGCCTTGTATCTTTTCCCTGTCTTCAGCAACCCTCATCAAACACACATATTCTTAATAACAATAAATATATAGTGATAGGAAACTTGGTAGTTCTCATGGAGATCCAAACCATTTCATATGGAAGTTTTCTTCATTTTTTTTTTCCCTTATAGTCATAGGAAACTTCTTGTTTCCGAACCATTTCCAAAGTAAAAAATAGATACGATTCAATAGTTTTTTATTTACTAAACTCAACTGGCTCTTATGGTCAGCGAGAAGAGGTATAACCTTCTTGGTTAGGTGAGCGGTCTCCGGATCGAACCACGGGAAAGAGTGTGCGTGTGTGTGTGAGAGAGAGAGAAAATTGGAGACAGTGGGCCAAAATTACATGCAACGTAATGTGCATAAAGTTCCGTACGTTAAGCGGGCATCACAAAAATAAGTTTTTTTATTCAAAAATAACCCAACATGAATTAGAATATTCCACATCACGCATTTGGATATTTCATTTGTATTTGATCATCCAAATTAACTTAGCCTACTTGGAGAACAATCATTTGCAAGCAAATTAAATACACATGATGTTTTAAATTTCTTGGTTAGTTTAATGTGCTCAAAGCTAATCCAATACATGTGGATCATGATCTGGGTCTATCAGAAAATTTATACTTTAGTTACAAGGATTGCATGTGGAAGCACTTTAACTTCATTATATGTTCATAATTAAGTAGTTAATAATAGTGGGGATCATTTGTTTAACTACTACATGACAGAGTTAGGTGTATGCTTAGGTAACTCATGCATGTTTATCCATTCCAATATTCCATTAGAATAATCCTTTGCCCTAATATTCAGTGACAATAGCCTTTCTTGTTCACATAATGGAGGACAAAGCTTGGTGGAATTCTCCACCAATCATTTTAAAAAGAAAATTGTTAAAATTAGACATCTTTTATGTTTTCCCTTATTAGTAGTCAAAAAGATTACTTTATGATCCAAAGTAGTCATGATTTTGTTTATAATTTCTTTTGACTAAGGCCATCTCCAACCCATCCTCAAAACTTTCCTCAATTTGAGGACTCAAAAAGGAATATTCCTCAAATATGCTATCCTCAAAAGATTTCATCTCCAACCCATCAATCCTCAAATAATAAACAACCATTATTTCTTTCTACAAAAATTTATTTTTTAACAACTATTTAATATGATCGTATACATTAACGTTATATTATTAATATTATTTACCGATATAATATTTTATTATTTAATATTATTTAATATTATTTAATATTATTTAATATTTATACAACTCCAACCCACTCTTTTGGCCTATAAAAAGGATGCATACCACCTCTCATTTCATCATCCACTTCCTCATCCAATTTTCATACCATCTTTCTTCAACAATGAACTTTGGAGCCGGTCCATCCCATGTACTATCTTCATCTAGCTCATCCGATGAAGATAAGGAGTTCGATTACATTGCAAATGAACTTGCAACTATCAAGCACCAAGAGGATATGGTATTTCACTTAGCTGCTAGTAACAACCTCTTAATTGCTCAATATCTTAATTGTAGTGATGACGATGAGCCAACTCATGGAGGCTCGATTCCTGGTCATATAGTGATTAATTTTAAAAACTTTGATTTTATTCCATTAATTTCTGCCAAATTATTCAAATATTATTTTATTAATCAAATAAATCTAATAAAAAAATACTAATAACAAATATATTCAATATTAGATTCTATTTGAAGATCTCAACAAGAATATTTTAATAGTATTATTATTATATTATTTATAATTATAACTTAAAAAATATGTTAAGTTAATTAGGTTTAGTGTTTAACATATGTAGGATATAATAGTAATTACATACAAGTTGGAGGGCAAAATAGTCATGAATAGTGGATCCTCAAATTTGAGGATTTCCATCCTCTCTCCTCAAATTTGAAGAGAGAGACTCCTATCCTCAAAAATTTTGAGGATTCATCCTCAAAATGGGGACCGGTTGGAGCAATTTTTTGAGGATGAATCCTCAATTAGGTGTTTGAGGACACCGGTTGGAGATGGCCTAACAAGTCTCCTTTTGCCAATTTAGTCATAAATGCACGAGTGTAAATTGCCACAAAAAATACAAATTATTTAGTTTCAGGGTCTCACATATATATAAATATTAGAGTTTGGGTCTCGAAATTGACTGATTTTAAAATTTGGATCTTGAAATCACTGTTCATTAGTCTACCTGAACAGTAATTTCGAGACCTAAATTCTAACATCTGTTAATTTCGAGACACAAACTCTAATATACATGGATATGTGAAACCCTAAAACTAAATATTCCAAAATATACAGAAAATCATAAATTCAAACCGACTTCTAAACTCAGAAATGAAGCTGCAACCAAGTTTCTATACGGATTCGACCCAACTCAGAAATGAAACTGCAACCAAGTGTACCTTTAGAAAAATATTATACCGTCTCAACCACATGAGCTAACATATTCTATGTACATATGTCAATACAAAGTATAGTCTTATATTAGAATACATATTTAGAATTCTATACGAAGTGGGACTATAATTCTATTGACCAATTTTAAAACTCCAACAGTTTCTGAGAGGACATTCTTTTCACACACACATAGGATGCCATTCCTAGGAATTTGAGATTGGTGTGATTTTCTTGTGATATGTGTACTGCTGGGGGGCCTGGAAATAAAGGGGAAGGGAGGCACTAGAGGCAAAGTAGGGAGTGGTTTTTAAGTCAAATGGGTTTGGAGAAGTGCAGAATCTCTACTGCAAAAGCAGCAAAAGATAAGTCTTACATATTTGCAGCTTTTGGCTACCTATATTATAGCCCCCCCCTACTCTTTCTTTCTTCTGATGTCATGAGTGAATGGATGAATAAATACATACATACGAGAGAGAGAGAGAGAGAGAGAGAGAGAGAGAGAGAGAGAGAGAGCATCATTATATGATTCAGTGAAAGAGAGAGTGAGAAGCATCATGTCATTAACTGCAAATTGAATTCTCTCTCTCACGTTCAAATTAAATGCGTGTGTGCAAAGACCATGTCATTCAGTGATATGATTCTTTTGTGTTCATTTGCAATTTGAACTCTCTCTCTCTCTCTCTCTCTCTCTCTCTCACACACACGTTCATATTAAATGTGTGTGTGCAGTAACCTGCATTGTGCACTTTTATACTCAGTAGAATTAAGTGAAGGACATCCTAATGCCAAAAGGCAAAAGGCTTCGGTTTATGCAAAGTTTAGAAGTTTATATATAGGGTCCGACTATTGACACCCCATGTATTTCTAAGGACACCCCAATTTCTAAGTACACCCCACATGTAGTTGATTAAGCTTATGAAAATACTAAGTACACCCCAACATTTGACAAAAATACCCTTACCTATTCTACACCCCCATTTGCAAGTGTTCTAAGTACACCCCTAAAATTCCACTCCACTCTCCTCCCTCACAAAACCCTAACATTCAATCTCCTCCCTCACAAAACCCTAACATTCACTCTCCTCCACTCTCCAGTCGCTGCCCGGTCGCCTCCCCTTCGTCGAAGAGTTCTCCCTTGTTCGGCTTCGCAATGGATAGAGGAAAACAAGTTCAATCGGAAGGTAAATTTTCGCAAATCGACATGTAGATGAGTAATTTTGTTCGAAATTAGTATCTATCTTCGTTTAGGATCTCTGTGTATGTTTCGAAACCGATCGATTGTGACAACAACGAGACAATCGATCGCATTTTTTTTTGGAATTCGCGGCACTGTTCGACCCTGGTCGGTCGGGCGAGAAGGAACTGTTCGACCTGTAATGGTCGAACAGTTTGCAACTGTTCGACCTGTTGTGGTCGAACAGTTTGCGATTGTTCGACCTGTTGTGGTCGAACAGTATGTGGTTGTCCGACATGTATTGGTCGAACAGTACATTTTTAAGGCAAAACATATATTTTCTTCTTAATGTATGGTTGTTGATTAAATATGCAGGAAACACTAGGCGGAGGGAAGCCACTCATGCTTCTGCTAGGAGACGTCGTGCCGAAGAACAAGAACGTGCACGTCTTGAAGAACAAGAACGTGCACGTCTTGAAGAAGCTACGGTCGTTGCTCCGACTCAACCGACCGGCCAATTAGATGAAGAAGAAGGCCACGCAGACGAAGAGCGGCGCACAGATGAAGAAGAGGAAGAAGACCCTGATATTTTGACGGGCCCTTGTCCCGGTGGACCTGAGGATCCCCGACTTATTCCAAGTTTCAAAACTCATGTGGCGTACGAGATTTGGAACGGAATTGAGAGGCCCGTCTTGAGGTGTTGGTGCCACACAACCAAGATGGATACATGGAATTTAGAGGGCAATATAAGCGAGTTGCTTCGGAACTCTCGAGTTGCGAAATTAAGGTCGGTTTCGTACAAGACGCCAAATAAGAATCTAATTTGTGCGTTTCTCGAGCGTTGGCAACCAGAGACTAACACTTTCCACATGCCATTCGGTGAGATGACAATTACGCTGGACGATGTTTTTTGTCTCATCGGGCTTCCGGTCAGTGGGCTACCAGTGGTTGAACCATTGTCAGCAAGGGGACGGGAGGAGCCAAAGAAGATGATTAATAGGTTGTTGGGGGTGTCAGAAAGGGATGCACATACTGAGCTTCTGGGCCAGAGAGGTAGCTCGGTCCGGATGGAGTGGCTCCGGTCTGAATTTGAGTCAGATGTCAGTAGCACGGATAATGTGAAAAGAAGGCGTGCTGTCCGTGCCTATTTATGGTTCGTACTTGGATGCACTATATTTTCTGACAAAAGTGGGACACGTGTTGATACAAAAGTTCTCAGCCTTTTAGAGAATTTGAACAACGTCAATGACTATGCCTGGGGAGCTGCTGCTTTAGCTTTCTTATACCGACAGCTTGGAGTAGCCTCTCGGAGTGGGGTCCGCCAAATATGTGGATACTTGACTTTACTGGAGGTATCTATATCTCATCCCGTGATATGCATTTTTTTAATGTTATACAACGACCAATATGCATCATATTTTCGTATTGTAGGCATGGATATTCGAGTATTTTCCCTTCACGAGGCCTACACATAACGTCAACTATCAGATGGGGGACCCACTTGCTATGAGGTGGGCCAATAGACCCCATTCTGGACCAGGTACCAACATGGTCTCATCCATCAGAGAGACATTGGACAATCTTCAAGTCCACAATGTAAGTGTTAATTTATACATTTACTCGTAACTTTTGTTATACCCATAACTAAATGTTTCAATTTATGATGTAGGTGAATTGGACTCCCTACCACGGAATGAGGAACAGTTTTCCTCGCGACGACGTGACTTTCTTTCATGGATGTATACGTGCCTTCGACATTGTAGAGCCGTATCATCCCGACCGTGTCCTTCGGCAATTTGGGCTACGACAAAAAATTCCTTACGATCCTTTGTTTCCAAGTGAGGTCCGTCGGGGAAGCACGAGCCAGCAGTACAAGCTGGCGTTCAATGTTCTAGGAGGCTACTTCCAATACTGGCGCAGCCATGTACTGGCTCCCAAAGCCCGTGGGAGAGCTGCCAACCCTGCATGGGAGTGTACAGATGATTATATGGTTTGGTATATGAAGTTTTCACACCCTATCGTCCAAAATCCAGATAACGTCTCTAGCGCCGCTGGTACTACATCTACCCAGACTGGGCCAGACCCATGGGCCATGATCGAAAATGCATTGGAATATCTACAACCGGCGTACCAGCGATTGATGGACAGTCAAGAGCCACTAGACCCGTCGATCGTCGAGTCAACCATAATTGGCGCATATGGCGCACTAAAGCTCCAGCCCCAAGATCAACCTGAGTCTTCTAGTCGTAGGCGTCGTCGTAGATCGTAGACTATGACTACAACCAACATTGACTTTGTTATCATGTTGATTTTTGATGTGGTTTTTGTTATTTTGTGGTTGTTTAGAAAAATTGTGGTGAATCTTGATGTTACTTTGAAATTCTTGGTAAAAGTTGAAGGTTAAATTTGGTGAAATTCTTGGTAAAAGTTGGTTGCTAAAGGTGGCTTGGACTGTGTGGTGAAATTCTTGCTAAAAGTAACTGCTGAAAGTCCACACTAGTTGGTTGCTAAATGTGGCATGGATTTTGTGGTGAAATTCTTGCTTGAACTAGGTTTTTTTTTACTGGAAATGTGATGTTCGACCACAATTTGTCGTGCAGGTACGTGCTGTTCGGCCATTACAGGTCGAACATTTGCATACTGTTCGGCTATTGCAGGTCGAACAGTTTGCAAGTGTTCGACCTGTTGTGGTCGAACAGTATGTATCTGGACGACAAATTGTGGTCGAACAGTACATTTTCAGTCAAAAAAAAAACAAGTTCAAGCCCATTTCAATTGCAAAAACTGTAACATACACAATACATCATTTTTGTTGGTACAAATAATGATAGTTCAAGAAACCAATACATCACAACGTTTGTTACGAATACATCATTTTTTGGAAACAAAACCATGATAGTTCAAGAACCAATACATCACAACTTTTGGGTACAAATACATCAACTTTTGGGTACAAATACATGTTAGTTCAAGAACCAATACATCACAACGTCTGTTACTAATACATCAATTTTTGGGTACAAATACATGATAGTTCAAGGAACCAATACATCACAACTTTTGTTATCAATACAATTAATCGTCCTCGCTAATCGGCCAAAGTCTCAACATGTGAGCCACTGGAAGGAACAATTTCCTTATACTTTTCGATCCGTTCTTTGTAGATATCCTCCCAACCGGATGCACATGGAAGACGCAGAATAGACCACCTGGTGATAATGGATGGTAGCGGTGCGTCTTCGGCCAAATTTACCTGCATACAATTAATAACATGTCACTATAAGTTACGTTAACAAATGATTTACCAAGATGAAATGATGTTCGTACTAAAAATTACCAAGATGAAATGATTTTCGTTAACAAATGCCATGCATACAAGCTGAGGAAGTGTTGGAACTTCAGTCCTCATAGGTAGAAACAACGAGGAACCGTTCTTGTGCATGTGGACGATGGCCATATTGTAGGCCGACGCCGCCAAGTAGTACATATCTGGGTATGACCACCAGTACTTACTGTCATAAATGGGTGTTGTAAAATAATTCAAAGCTGCTCGTACATCTTCGGGAGACCCCTTAAGCAAGTTACATCTGGCGTATAAATCTCCCAAGTTTGTTACTTCTTGAATCAGGTCAGTACGAACTTTCGGCCAGGATTCCTCCCCCAACCCAAGTGCATGGGCTATGCATCGAAAACCACAATGTCCATCCCCTAGTACATTTTTCGTCCCCAACACATAGGGATGGAAATGAGATGGAACTTGTTGTATGTATGCAAAATCGGAGTCGTTGCGTGATGACTTGCGTTGGACCGGATCCTTTTTCCTTCGGATGGAAGAAAACATTGGTTTTGCCGAAGGGTGAGCACCGACAATGATAGTTTCATCCAAAGGAGAACAACTATCGTGAGCAGACTCTACAATTTCGAATTTGCTTGGGTTCCGTTTCGTCGAATTTGCATGGCGGATTTTCGTTTTGCTTGGCCTACCACGAGCTCGTTTGTGGACCACCGGTTCAAGCAACGAAGATGTTGAAGGAACAACTATCTCCCGAAGTTTTTTCAGCAACAACAACCTTTGAGAATCGGTAGCCGCCTCAAAATTAGAATTAATATCAGTCATGGTCTCCACCCATCGGCTTCGGATATCTTCATCAGCTACACTGTCTGTTTTGTAGGGTTCAGAATCCAACTTCCGCCAAAATCTGTCAACCATATCGAGCTGAATTACCTGACCATCCCGATTCAACTGTGCAAGTTCATGTGCACAAGGTAACCCGCAAGTCCTCCGTAACACACAACCACAAAGGAGAGGATCTACTCCGGTAGTTTCTATACCCTTCATCTCTTCATAAATCTTACCAAGAGCATGATGAGACACCAATCCTCGGATAATCTTGAATAGCGGAGAACTATAACGATGTGGTGCAACATTAAGACACATCTCAAATGAGGCTTTTATTTGGTTGTGTGACGTTGTCAGCAAGTCGTGTATCCTTGTCCATGAGATCTCAAAAGTTGATTGACTCGTGCCCAATTGTTTTTTTCAATTTTGAATGTGCACTCTCCGCCCTGTGAATATGAAAATTATATAGTGAGAATCATACTTTGTAAGATAATTAACATTTACACATGCAAAGTATTGTTTCAAGTCACGTACCTGCTACTTGTCGTGTTCTCAAAATGCATGACATTGTTGGTCCAACACGAAACAAATCTTTCTTTATAGGGCTCTATCCAATTATTGATGGCATACTCAACTGCTTTCGGATAATCGGAGAAATCTTGCTTCAATCTTCTAAGCAACTCATTGAATCTAGGTTGGTCTTCAGCAAGAACCAACGAATTCCATGAATTATTGAAACTATCCCACTTCTCCTTGGTACGAAACATCTTTTTGCAATTGGCCAAAATATTTTTGCTAATATGCCACCGACAAAGCAAGTGAGTGGAGCTGGGGAAAGTAACGCTTATGGCATTCATTAGTGCTAACTCACGATCGGTCACAATCACCTTGGGTAAGAATGATTGATCAACTAATCCTTTAAGCGTACTAAGTGCCCATATATAATTGTCTTCCCGCTCTGCCTCCATATAAACACATGCCACTGAAAATGTAATATTTGTGGACGTAACGCCTACCACTTCCAAAAGTGGCATCTTATATCTGTTAGTCTTGTATGTACAATCCATCAATATAATATGTGGAAATGCACGTAACAAGTCCACACTAGTCGGGTGAGCATAAAAAAGATCCTTCATTCGATCGGTTTGCTCACATCTCCTAGTCAGATAGTAGTACTTTTCCGACTCCAATTTTTCCAACAAATATTGCATCTGAGAAAGTCCTCCATGCTCGACAACTCTATGCTTATGTCGAGCATTGTAAATAGTCTTCAATGTTGACTCATTCCCACTAAAACTATCTTTCAACGTGCTCAGTATATCTTTTGGCCTTGTATTGTTCTTCGTCAGGTCTTTAACAAATTGATCTTCTGCAGGGGTCAATCGACCGGCATATGAGTGTCCAACCAAATTTCGTCCCAGTGGGTGATTATGTGACCCGCATATAACCCTCAATGACCATTGTCCTACGTCATTGGCTTGCACTCCCTTCAACTGAAATGGACAATCACATTTCTTCGTGCCCGTAAGCCTTTCACGTCTCCGCTTCTTGGCAATGTTAGTCGAATTTTTTTCATCGACTTTTGGCTTCTTCTGCCGATATTTACCACCGCGCTCACAACCCAAAATTACTCGAGCTCGCCTTCCATCTCCGCTATCCGATCGTTTAACCAAAATAACCATATTATGACGGTTTCCTACTGTACGTACCCAATTCAGCAAACATTCACGATTCTCAAATAAAGCATCCGTATGAAATTCGTCTACGAAATTAGGTTGTTCTTCAAACATTGGATGCCTGATAATGCTCATTTCAGTGTTAATTTCATTGTCATTTGAGGTGTTTTCCTACAGTGAAGAAATTTAACAAATGAATAAGGTGAAAAAAACAAACTAATATTGTTCGACCAGCAGATGTCGTGCTAACTTGCACTGTTCGGCCTGAAATTGTCGAACAAATCCAAACTGTTCGACCAGAGCAGGTCGTGCGAACCCCTACTGTTCGGCTCTTACAGGTCGAACATTTATTCATCTGTTCGACTTGTACAGGTCGAACAGTTCACGAATTCTGAAATTTTTTTTCGAAAAAAAAAAACCGAATCACACGATTACAAACGATAAAAATCAACATAAGAGGAACGTACCTTGGAAGATTCATGTGCATTTTGTCCCTCCATCATGATTTCTTCAACTTTCTTTCTTCAACTTCCTTCAAAGTAAGAAGAACTTAGGGTTTTTGGCTTGGGGAGGGGAAATGGAGGGTTTTTGGGTTGGGGAGAGAAAGTGGGGTGTACTAAGAAGAACAAATAATGAAGGAGGCTGATGGAATGTGCTATAATAGATGGGGGGTATTAACGTCTTTACACATTAATCTATTTGTTCACTTAAGTTCTATGGGGTGTCCTTAGAAATACATGGGGTGTCAATAGTCGGACCCTTATATATATCCTAGGAAACATGCACGTTCATTGCAAGTACATAAAAAAATTTATTAAAATTTACAAAAATTATAATTAGTTATAGATAATTTTTTCTGTGAGCACCTAAAACATTTGTCGAAAAATAATTTCAATCATAATTTGTTATAAATAATGTTGTCATGTGAGATAGGAGCGGCCCTGGTCTAGGACAGGCCGGACGACGGTCTAGGGCCCCCAGACAAAAGAGGATACCAACATGAATTTATCTACAATAGAACAATTATGTATCATGTGACATTCTTACCAATAAAAATAATGTTTATATATATATATATATATATATATATATATATATATATATATATATATGGTCCGTTTTGCTCGGGTCCCCATCGACTCAGGGCCGGCCCTGATATTGTGAGATCAAACCCAACCAACCACAGAAAATGTCTCTTACCTTAACCACATGAGTTAAAGATAGGTGTTTATAGTTAGATAATATTAGGTAGTTAAACAATTGTTAGCATTTTTTTAATTACGTGAGAATATACATATAGCTTAAACGACTCATTTTAGCCATTTTTTAAACCTCTTATATTATACTAGAAGATGCCCTTGCGTTGCATGTTAAATCATTTTTCTTTCTTTCTTTCTAATCTTATAAAAAAATAATTTAAATTTATTGTTTATATATTTATATTTTAATTAAAATTTGTAAAAATTTATTTTATAATTTGTTGTGGATAAATATTTTTATGTTAATATATTTGAATTAAGATTTGTTAAACAATTTAAATATTTTTTGATATTTTTTTCGTTTAAATTTATTTTTAAACTGTTTTAAATTTAGTTTTTAAATAGATATTTCTACCGACTAAAAAAGAGAAAGTAAGTTTTTATTCGTAATTTTTTTTAAGAAATAATGGATGAGGAAGTTAATTTTTATCTTCCATAATTTTTTAAAAAACTCCACGATATACATACGGCTTAGACGTAGCTTTTTCTTTTTTTTTTTGAGGTGTCCTTTCTCCAAGTTGGGTCGTGGCTGAAAGCCACCCAGCCGTCCAAGGGAGGATTTGAACTCGAAATCTGTGCTCGGACGGCCCCCGCACTACCTGTAGGTTAGACGTAGTCGTTTTGAAGCCTCCTTTTATATATATATATATATATATATATATATATATATATATATATATAATTTGTATTTTCCAAGCAACAAATTTTACCATCTCGCCAGAAGGCTCACATGGATATTAGAATCAATAAACAATGCCAAAATGCAAAGAGTAAAAAGTGAAGAAATAACATTGGAGCCTCTACTTCAAAGAAACTATCACGATACATTACTCAAATTAACGCTTCAAACTACTACAAAGTGCAAGTTCACACAAGTTAATTCTTCCTCTTTTCGCCCCGGCCATTACCAACATATATATATATATATATATATATATATATAATTCTCTCTCTCTCACTTTGATATTCTCTCCTGTGTGAGAACGAACACCGCCCGCAAGTCGTCCGGCACGCTGGAGAACTCGACCCCTTCGAGCCGGCACACGAGCGAAGGCTTCGGCTTCTTCGGAGCTGGCGGGCAGCTTATCAATCCCTCCGCCGTGATCCTTCGTACCGGAGTCATCTTCTCCTCCTCCTCCTCAAGTCCATCATCGTTCGTGGTGGACGTCGTCGGTTTGGTCGACGACGTCTTCACAGGCTTTAGAGGCGCCCGTAGCGAAATTCCTGCGATGACCCATATCTCGGTGGGCTCGGCTTCTTCTTCTACTTCATGCTTCTCTTGTAACCCCATTGATATATGTATGTATGTATGTATGTATATATGTAAGTTGCAAAATTGAGCAAAATGTGAAGTTGTTGTTGTTGAGAGGAGTTAGAAGAGAGATGGGTCTCTTTGTGGAAAGTGTTTCCAAAAGAGAGAAAAAAAAAAAAAAGACGAAAAGGGAAGTAAAGCACAAGAAAGAAAGAAAGAAAGGTACTATGAAGTAAAGAGTGGTTGAATGTATGGAATAGAAGAAGGAAAGGAGAGTTTTCTTAAAGGAAAGATATGGATAGATGGAGAGTAGTCATAGTTATAAAGAGAGAGAGAGAGAGAGAGAGAGAGAGAGAGAGAATGAATTTGATGAGCGAGGAGGAAACTCGTGAAAAGGAAGGAAGGAAGAGGGGTTGAGTTGGAGGAGAAGAAGGTGGTGCTCGTGCTCGTGAAGTAAGTATTGGTCAGACTTGAACCGGATCTCGAGTGAGTGAGCGAGCGAGGGAGTGACTGATGGACCGAGTGTGCTTAAAATAATGAACTCCAACAGAATGGTACGTTGGGATCCGCACTAAATTCGGCGCTCGCACACTACTTACATGCGCCTGTAGCGGATCCCACTCAAACTCACTTAATTTGTTGAGCAATTCCTCAAAGAGCTTTGCTATGCCTACAACCAAAATTTACAACCATCCTATAACCAGACACGTGTCGGACTTCGATTGGAGGAGGGGAAAAAAATGGTGGGGCCGGGTGGAGCCCATGTAGCAGGGGGGTGAGAGTGGTGGTGGGACCCGGTGGGACCCATGTGTAAGGAGTGGGAGAGAGTAGTTGTAAGAAGGTTGTAAGAATTTGATAGTAAACTTAGCATTTTTGTTCCTCAAAACTATTTCTCCATCAACTTTTAATTATCTGTGTTGAATGACACCAAGAAAATGACACATGCCACCATATGCGCCCATCAAAATTACATGGGCGGGCGGTATATGAAATATGAATTTTTGTTAACATGTGTCCAAAGAACATATATTAATATATTAATAAATATATAATTTATATGTGTACTTCCAGCACATTTATCTAGGGGTGCAACTCGGACATCTAAATCCCAGTCCGATCGGGTAAATCGTTAATGGGTTGGGTTAAGGTTGAAGATACTTGGGTTCGGACTCGGATTTGGGTTAAAATATTTGAACCCGATCAAAAATCGGATTGGGCTCGGATTCATGTGTCGGGTTACCCGAAGAACCCGAAATCTGAATTATATATATATATATATATATATATATATATATATATATATATATTCATGAGAGAATGGCGAAATCTGTGCATGAGGCTTTGGAAATATTTAGTACATACCAAAGATATCATTTAAATAGTAATTTATGTTCTTTAAAAATATTTTATCTTGACAAACTTTATCTCTAAGATATAATTTATAATAACAATGTGAAATTAGATTTAAAAATATTTAAGATACAATTTCAAATTTATCTCTAAGATACATCTATTTCAAATTAGACTTCTAATAACAATTTGAAAACCCTAACTAACAATAGATGTGATCCTAAACCTAATCCCTATCCCAACCCTAACCATAATCGTAACACTAAGTCCAACGCAAACCCAAATACTACCCCTAATCCCAACCATAACCATAACCCTGATCTAATTTAAGCCCTAACATAACCCTAATCCTACCCCCAACCCTAACCCTAAACTTAACCCCATAACTCCAATCTTAACCCTAACCCTAATCTTAACTCCAACCCTAATATAAATCTAACCATAACCCTAACCCTAACCCTAAACCCTAACTATAACCTAACCATAATTGTAACACTAACATAACCCTAACCCTAAACCATAATCTTAACCCCACCCCCAACCAAAACCCTAACGTAAACCTAATCCTATCCATAACTCCAACCCTAACCAAAACCCTAATGTTAACCACAACCCTAAACTTAAATCTAATCCTAACCATAACCATAACCTTAGCTCTTACCTTAACCATAAGCCTAATCTTAACCCTAACCCTAATTGGAGATGAAGTGTCTTTATTTAGTAAAATTATATTTATTTATATTAGTTTCTACAAACATCACCACTTGTCTCAGAAAATATAACTTTTCTTACAAAATTTAAAAAAAAAAATTAAAGCAAAACAAAAATAAAATTACAACTTTCCAATATCAAACCTAATCCCAAACAACAAAACTAACTAAACCAACCAAACAAAAACAAACCAACTACCAAACTAAACCAAACCAACAAACTAAAAAAAACCTAACATGTATTTCTGCTAGACAGACCGGCGGAAACTATCAAGTTTTCGAATTTCCTCAAACTTCTTTCTAGCCTATTCCTTATAATTTCTTATCGCTACAGTCAAATTTCTGTTTTGGTTATGAATAGCATTTCTGGGGTGTGATCATTAATTTGGTAATCCAACCAGATAAAGTCAAAGAAGCAGTATGGATTGGAAAACGAAGCAATTATAGAAGTTCCATAAATGGACGGTCGAATTTTTGTTAGAATCATGTGAACTTTTGTCGACCAGAAATCCAGTCAGGTATATCTTATCTTATAGTTGGTCAAGCTAATTTTCTAGAACTTTTGGATCGGAAATTGGGTCTGGCGGATGTCCGTTTTGGATCAGTTTGTGATCAGGTTTTGACGGTTCAAATGAGTTTTGGGTTGAGTTGGGACTCAAGTCAGATATCTTAATTTATAACAGCTGGTCAACTTCCCCTTCCAAGATAGCTCAAGAGGTTCAAGGAGTTCCACCATCGTGATTTTAGAGTTTTGCTGCTCTTAGTTTTTCCACTGCAAGATAAAAATGGTTTCTAGATAAGCATCCTCTTCCCCTTTAAGGTTCAAGATCGTTGTCATGTCGGTGGACAACCACTACTAGGTGAGAGATTCCTTGTAAGAGGTTGAATTTTGTTTGAGTATTTATGTAATTGATTTTTCTTGAGAGGTGTAATGGACTAACTGATCTTGGGTGTACAGAAAGTTGAAGAAGGCTAGCTATTGTAATTTAGTCTTTGTGAATAAAAGATTTGGTACTTTTCGAGTAGTCTTAGCCACCAATTTTTTTTTGCGTGTTTGAAATTTTCTTGGTCTTGTGGTAGGTTGTGGTTCATATCTTTGACGTAAGTAGTTGACACACGTGTATTTTTCATAATCATAACTTATTCAATAAGTTCATTATGTGAAGTAATTAATAAAGATATCGAGATTGCTATCTTATATTGTCACATCCCTTAACTAGAATACTAGAGAGCGAAATCGAACGTAGGTACGTACTACAAAGTATTCCGGTACCTCGTATTTGTGGTTTCGTCGGTCTTTTATGTTGGGTGTCCTAGCAAGAATGCCACCTAACACCTAGAATTTGATATGAAATTCATAGGGTAAAATGATAGAAGGTAATAAGTATGATAAACATATGGAAAGAAGAAAAAGCAAAACAATTTAAATAGCACATAATATTGTGAAGCATATAGTACAAAGATATGTAGGTTTTAGTACCTTCCTCCTAAAGTTTACAATATGATTTTGAACCGATGCATACCATCCAAGACATGTTTGACAGATTCTCAGGACCCGGTTATGAAATCTGGAAACAAACAAGGTTTGGTTAGACCAACCATAACAAGTACTAGAATGGAAGCTCAAAAGTAGGTCGAAGGAAAGCTATCAAGATAACAACAATAAAACACATACATGAACAATAATAAGCAAGGCGGGGAAACATGCGATACCAACAATAGTTATAAGAAAGGAAAATAGCGCACACGTTACCAAGTATCTATTAATGTAAATGTAACACGTTTTCCTGCATCGGTATTTCATACCGATATGTGTATGTTTTATCCTAAAAAAGATACTTTTGCGAGAGAATCAATTGTCGCGAGATATAGCAGTGAAGCTCTGTCCTAAGAGAGAATCCATTGTTCCTATTTAAGGTAAAAATTAAACCCTAATTTTCTTCAATTATGAGCTCCCTTCAGTATTTCTTCATGTTTTTTGCATTTTAGTGGTCTTGTTGAATGGAAAATCCATGGAGTTTTGATCCTATTTGTTAGTTTGCGACTTGTACTAATTATGGAGAAATTGAGTACTAGCTGCTAAATGTTTTGTGTTTGGATTTTTACTCCGATAATACAAGGTTTATGGATACCCCATCTTTCAGGTTTATTCTCTGTAGTTTGATGAAGTTTCATGATTTGGATATTTGGATGAAGTTTCTCATGTTTAATACGATTTTTTGTTCAGTAATTTTTTATTATTATTATGTTGGATGGTTTTGTTATGCTGATCATTGGTATTGGTGGTTCAATAGGACTATATATGTCCTTTCTTCTTCTTTTTTCTTTCTTGATTCCTATTACTACGATTGTTATATATGTATGTTTAATACTATGTTCTTTAGTTTTGAATTGTCTATTCAAGGATGGTGGGGGATTTCATTCAGTGATGAAAGCGAGGAAGGTGACATTGTTCCAAAAAAAATTGGGATGGGATTCGAAAATGTTGAGCAATTGTACGAGCTTATAAAATCTAGAGTAATGCTATTCGTGTCTCTAAGTTCTCTCTCCAAACCATCTTCTTATGTGACACGTGACATGTTAAATAATATTATGTCATTTGACATGGCAGATGATATGACAAATTTTAGCCTAAAAAATTAATTACCCATTTTTTCATATTAATATTAATGATAATGATAATGCCAATATTAATATTAATATTAATATTAACGTTAATATTAATATTAATTTTAATTTTAATGTTAATATTAATATTAAGATTAATATTAATATTAATATAATTTTAATTTTAATTTTAAAATTTGTCATGTGAGCTGCTATATCAATATGTCTCGTCAGTTATCACGTAAAGAGGAATGGTTTGAAGGGACAATTTGGATAGACAAATAAGATTATTCATAAAATTTATGCAAAAGGCTGGCTGTTCAAATGGAGGGAATCATGACAACACGAGTCTAAACCAAGTAAGACCCTCATCCAAGCATTGGAAGTGGGTGCAATGTGAATGTCAAATCATGGTTGCTTGTAAGGGGAGAAGTTGAAGTTTTCCATCTAAATCTTGGTCATAATCATGCGTGTAGCATGGCAAAGTTCCCCAATTTAGTCGATTGAGGAGGAATTAGGATAAACAAAAGTTTAACACACGGCAACGATCAAGGTTGGTGGATTTGATAAGCTACAATATACGGGAAATGATGCCAGAAATGCGGTTGAGAAAGCAAGGACTCTACAACTCAAGAGCGAAATCAGAAATCAGAACTGAGATGGACTAGAGTAGATTATGGTGGCCTAGATATAGGCGAACTCACAAAAGATTATGGTGGCCGAGAAAGAGCAAGTGCCACAAGGGAGGCTTCACTTAAGAACTAAAACCAGCAAGTTAAAACACACAGCATAAATGAAATAACAAAAGACACGAGTTAGAGAAAACAGGGTGATAAACGATAAGATAACTAAAGGACTATTCCGGTAACCAAGTTACAACCCGTAAACCAAACAAGGACCGGAATTGTAACCCTTCGTCTGAACAGAACTTAGTCTCTAACCAATTATCGACAAGAGTAAAGCATAAACAAGCATGTCCTGAGATAAGCATGTGCTGGATCTAGGCAAGACTAGACAAGATAGGACTCAATCCAACATTCACGGCCAAGCAAAGAGTACGGCTTGATACTTTAACTAACTAGGGTTATCACAAGCCTAGTTACTAGCAAGATACAATGAGATGTTCCAGCAGTCACAGGCCCTGCAGCTATCCAGGTTATCCAGGCGAGGTTCATTCAAGAGTTATCAAGAATTATTAGGTGGCTTGGAGTGCAACACATGACAATGTGCATAGAACTTGTTTCATGAAGTGTCCCACATGACAGTGGGCTGGAAATGTGTCCTACTCGACGGCAGGCTACAAGTCCCTCAGATGTGGCCGGGATAACGGGATCGCATGTAACTGGAAACATCTCTCTATATGAACTACTTGATCAATCTAGTCATTAACTTATTCAGATTCAGTATAAATCCCTGACCGTGGAAAATCAGGAATTCATGTCCTAGACATGATGCAAGACGGGACATGTAGCTTATACAGGCACAATCAAGAAAATCACCCACGGTGTCAAGACAAGAGTTACTTAGCAAGTCAGAGTAGCTGTCGCAACAACGTTCAAGATTATCATGTCAGGTCAGGTTACTTGTTACTTGTCAAGATTACTTGTCAGGAGTGCGCCTCGACAGGCCACTATCAAGATTATACATGTCTTATCAAGTTACTTATCATGTCAAGAGTGCTTGTCAAGAGTGTGCCACTATCAAGATTTTTATGTCGTGTTCATGTCAACATCAATACTGGCAAGTCATGCTATGCTCAACAAGTTATCGAGTCGGGTCGTCACAAGATAGGTCAAATACCAAGAATAAGCAATTAGCGTAGAGCCAATAATTAAATGACAGATCATGCAAGGGGCAAGGGGTACCATGGCCAACAAGTGGCATTAGCCAAGTTACGCCAGGATAATAGGCGGCGCCAGGCACTAGGGGGTGCCAAGGCTACAGGTTGAGCCCAACATTGGGTTGCGCCTAGGCACTGGGGTGCCAGGCAATGGGGTGCGCCAGGTCAAGTTGCGCCAGGTCAGGTTGAGTTGCGCCAAGGCAAGTCGGGTCAATACAGGCTGGGTTGCGCCAGAACAAGTCGGGCCAAGTCAGGTTGCGCCAGGCACTAGGCTGCGCGAGGCTAGGTTGCGCCGGACTGGAGTGCGCCAGGTCAGGTTGCGCCTGACTCAGGTTGCGCCGCGCTAAGAAGCGCGCGCTGGGTCAGGGTGCGCCACGCTAAGAAGCGCGCGCTATAACGCCCCAGAACCAGAATACTGGAGAGCGAGGGCATACATAGCCAGCTATGTATAATGAAATGGAATCCATCCCACTATACGGTCACGGCTGTCTAGATATATGAGGGTTTAGCTACAATCCATCAGTCTCCTATGGTCAATAGCAAGCCTAACTGTCTCAATCTCAAGCAAGCAAGTAAGGTTACAAGATGTAAGATCACCAAATATATAATAATAAGGCGTCCCAAATATTACATATTCAGCTGATCATGAAGCTAGTCGTTACAAAATGTGAGGACTAGCAAGAGCTTAGTCATACATGATCAACCATAGGATCTGTCAATCATGTTACAGCCCGTAGGCAGACAATAATAAGGTATGCAATACGAGCTAACAGGTGCTCGCCGGCTAAACGCCTCAAGATAAAAATTTTACAATAGAGTGGAAGAGCAAAAATAAACCCACTCGTTGCCCTGGTCACGCCTGATGGTCACCATCGGGCTGGAAGGTCGGTAGATCCTCTGAAGCTGCTCCGAAATCTGGCCACACAAAATCAGCTGGATCAGATCCCAGAAAGAGCAAGTGTCACAAAGGAGGCTTCACTTAAGAACTAAAACCAGCACCTCAGAAATATATATATTAAAGCAGTTAAAGAAACTTGAAGTAAAAGAATAATAATAGTCATAATGGAGTACGAGGGAACCATTCAAGTAGCCAGGCCACAACCCTTAAACCAAACATGGACCGGGGTTGTAACCCTTCACCTGAATAGAACTCCGTCTCCAATCCTGTTGGTAAGGTAAAATATTACAAGCATGACGTGGGGTGCAATAAGACAATAAACAAAAAGAGGACTTAGAACTGCTCCGAAAGCCAGGTTACAACCCTTAAACCAAACAAGGACCGGGGTTGTAACCCTCCGCCTGAACAGAACTGAGCCTCTGATCTTTATTGTTAAAAGTGACAATCATGCGATCAAGCCTGCAATAATCGAGCACTGAAACTACATCATACAATCGTTTCCGGCCAATCAGAGACTACGGCTTTCTACATTAGCTAACTAGGGTTATCACGACATGCAGTGAGATGTTCCTCCAGCCACAAGCCCTGCAGCTAATCCAGGTTATCCAGGCGACTTGGGTTCATTAAGCAGTACATCGTTCGTTCCATATATCAATGAATTTAGACTTGTGCCCTACTCGTCGGCAGGCTGCAAGTCCACAATGGTGGCCGGGATAACGGGATCGCCTGTAGCTGGGAAAAATCTCTTACGACTACTGAATTATTCTAGTTATTAGCCTTAGCCATTTACAGTAGGTATCCCTGACCGTGGTACTCAGGGATCCCTGTCCTAGACATGATGCAAACACTACCGGTTTAATTGTTCGAACACAATCATCCACAGTGTCCAGGCCATCCAATCTTGTCATGTCATGTTCACTGTCAGGAGTGCGCCGCGTCGGGCCACTATCATGTCATGTCAAAAGTGCACCACAACGGGTCACCATCGTGTCAGAGAACAATTAATTTAGCACAAGTACACATTTAGTAATTAAATATTAGAAGGGGCAAGGGCTGCGGGGGACTCATGCGGCTCGGGAAGTTTCCATGCGGCCAGCAGTCACTTGGCCATATGCGGCTGAGCAAAGTATCTAAACCTGCATGCTAGCAGGCGGATGCATTTAATACATTAATATATTGCATTAATGTAATGCATTAAATAATGCATTAATATCTTAAATACATTATATTAATATATATAAATATACAAAATATATTAATATACAATATATGAATATACACTATATAATATTTTAATATATAATAAATGTATGCTTTGTATGCATTAACATAATGCATTAATATGCATGCGACTGATGGAAGACATATGCGGCTGGTTCATTAAAGAATGTAATAATAATATTAATAATAATGCATTAAAGTAATGCTTTTACCATGCCTTAAGGAATGTGATAACAATTGCATTAAGGAAATGCATAAAAAAAATGCATGTAAGAATACATTAAGGTAATGCATAAAAATGCATTCTTGAATGCTTTATGCGGCTAGTGCATGAAAGTAGCTTAAGGAAAATGCATTTAAGTAATGCATTCTTGAATGCATTAAAGTAATGCATTAAAATGCATTCTTGAATGCCTTATGCGGCTAGTGCATGAAAATGCATTTTTCCTTGAATGATGCGGCTAGTGCATTCTTGAATGCATTAAGTAATGCATTAAAATGCATTCTTGAATGCCTTATGCGGCTAAGTTGCTAGCAATGCTAACACATGCGGCTAAGTTGCCCGCAGTGCATTATATACACCATGTAACAAATGTATTTAATAATGCTTCTGTCACGACCCGCTACCTAAATTGTTGGGCCAGGCCGAGTCATGCCCAGCCTACGTTGAGATAAAACGTAGTAAGCTGTTCTAAAGACAACAGGATAAGACTAAATGTGCTAACAGTTCTATAAGTGAAGAAGAATCATAAATGCTCCAAACACAAAAGTCGTCGTATATAGTAAAATATCCAAGTACAAGTAAACTGAAATGTAAAACTGGATACATGTCCAGTTACAAAATGATATAGTCTAATACATGTCTACTCTCAAAAGTCTAAGTAAACAAAAGACAACTAGGCGAGGTTCCCCGCAGGAACATCCTCGTAAAGCAGAGCCGGGTCCTCGGCAGTATCTCCATAGTATGTGTCACAGAGTAACTCCTCCTCAGTAAGGACACCTACAACGTTATCCTGTCAGGACGGGAGCAAGTACTAAATCTAGCAAACTAGCATATGAAACATGGAAATGAACATGAGAGGAATAACTGGAAAGCATGGCATCACACAGTCTATCATGGCAAGGACACATATGTCATAGAGACAGATGTATATGAAATGTTTAAAACTGTAGCAGGTACGTGATCGGTCAATAGATGTATAATGTGCTGGGGGCACATAATAAAATGTACTTCCGTACAAGTGAAACGGCGACAGATGTACATACGTACAAATCTGCGTTGAGATAAAGCCTACGACAAGGTATACATATAAAATGTCGATCTTGCTCGGTACATACGTACGGGAGAAGGGGGCATAATCACGTACACTACTAACAGTTTCCCCATAACCCATATTCTAATCATGTGAGAGATACATCAAGACTGTTCTAAGCATGGTAGTAACTGAAAGTACAACATGTAGAGATCTAACTTGCTACCCCAAGGATCGGCATTTAACATGGTGGGGTTTGCAGTTCATTTTATGTGACAATATGTAAAGTTCGTAGAAAGTACTTGCCTCTAGCAAAGCAAAACAAAACAAGCTGCGATAACAGTGCTATGGATGTCCAGTAACTCGTTGCTGTAGAAGTAAAATATAATAACTTAGTTTTACACTAAGCTAAAACACTAGGACACTAATTGGTGAAACACGACTTGTGACTGGGCACCTAGCCAAAATGATGACTTGGCATAGGAGACCAATGTGGGGTGACACACTATGTTAACTAACTTTCTAGGGTCTTTATACTAGTGAGGGATGGGGTTCAACACGACTAAAACTCCAAATAACACAAAAAGCTACAAGTCGTAATTAATCAATAAATAAATCAAAAGATCATTGTGTTCTAACAATTTTTGAAGTAGACAAAAAGTCTAGTTTTTCTTAAAGTAAAGTACCAAGGTGATCCTTGTTAATCATAGAAATTTATTATAATTTTTCTGGAATTTATTAACCAGTACAAATATTTTATAAAAATCAGTTTTCCTAAGTATACAGAAAATGAGTTTTGGTTTCATATGCCAAACTAGGGGCAAAACAGTAATTTAAATACTACAAAATTTATACTAAATTATCTAACTTAACATAGTATCTAAAAACTATTTTTCCATAATTTTAACAATACTTTAAGTATTTTTAGAAAATCAAAAACAACAATGCACACAATAATTAATTATCTGCGTATTTTGTCCATGTATATAATTTGAACCAAAGTTCAAATACAGGACCCAAGGCCATGAATCAAGTCCAATATGACTTGTACAGGTCTTGAATGTGTGAAAACACATTTGGGCCCAAATACCCATGCTAGGCTTGGACACCAAATGGTTGCAGTAATTTAAATACAATAAAAATACAATTTGGTAAATAGTCAAAATAAATATTATTATTTTAATAAGGTAAAGTTTTACATAGTAACTATAAAAGTATGAACATTATTTTATATAAATAATTTACACTAAGCTAAGTAAAATACATATAGGAAATAATATATATATATATATAAATATAGGGATATTTATATATATAGGAAAATGCTCAACTATATTATATATATATATATATACAAATATATGTATATATACATATATATAAGAAAATACTCAACTATATATATATATATATATATATATATATATATATATATATATATATATATATATATATATATATATATATATATATATATACAAAATGATGTATACATATATAATAGTATATATAATAATATATATATATATATATATATATATATATATATATATATATATATATATATATATATATATATATTATATATACACAAGGAAATATATATACATAAATAATAAAGTATAAAGGATGAAGTATATATATTATATATATATATATATTATAAGAAAACATCAAGTATATATATACATAATATAGTATTATAGTAACATATATATACACAAATAAATATTATACATATTATATATAATATATATATAAAAGAAAAAGAAAAAAAAAGGAAAAGAAAAGGGAAGGAAACAGAAAGGCTCGAACCCAGCCAACAGAGCGTGGGGGGGGGGGGGGGGGGGGGGGGGGGGGGTTTAGGCTCTGTCGGGCTGGCCAGGGGGTCAGCCCGTGGGTCGTGTTAGGGATAGGGTTTAGTTTATTTTATTTAGGTTTTAAGCTAATAACAGTAAACCCGATATAACATCCTGTGTCTTGACAGTTAGGGACACAGGTGTCGCGTGTCTGTGCTAAGCACGACACGCACAGGTCGAATTCATTGTGTCCAGACTTACCCCTAGGACGCTCGTGTCCAGGCGAACGTGTACGTGAAAACGAGACACGCACGACACGTATTTGATGCTGCCATTACGTGTCCGACTTTCGATGGGTTTCGAGGGTGCTCGAGGACGGCTGAGGCGACGTGGTCGCGGCGGAGTGGTGGCGATCGACTCAGCTCGCTGCGGCGAACTCGTCGACGGCGGTGGTTGGCGGTGAAGGTCGTTGTGGAGTGGTGGACGAGTCTCGCCGGAGTTAGGGTTTGGGTCTTTGCTCGTCGGGGAAGAAAGGGGGCTGGGGAGCGTCGGTGGTGGTCGTGGGGTTGTTCTAGGGTTAGGGTGAGTCTAGGGTTGTTTTATAGGGAAGGGAGGTCGGTTGGGGGCGTCGCGCTGGCCGGAAATGGCGGGGGCAGTCGCCGGTCAGCTCGACGTCGGTCGTCGGTCAGGGAGTGGGTAGGATTAGGGTTAGCGTTTAGGTCCCTGTAGTTTAGGTAATTGCAAATAGGTCCCTAGCAGAGTCTTAATGCAAAATAGAATTTGCATAACCCATCCCGCACTGTTTATGTGCAAAAGAAATTTGCACATAACAATTGGAAAATTGCAAACCAATATATAACAATTCTAATAATTACAAAATGATATTAAAACATTTAAATAAATTGCAAAGTGATATTTTTAATATATAAAACTCATTTAAAAATCATTTAAAAATTCTAGAAAAATTCCTAAAAATCCTAATAATTATTTTAAGGCTATAAATGACATTAAAATTAATTAGCACTAATTTAACTAAAACTGAAAAACAGGGGCTGACAGCTTCTAACCCATGCATTAAATGTATGCAAGAACACCATCTCACAATTGCATTAAATGTTGTACGTAAATTAATATGCACCATTAAATAATTTAGCATGCAAGTATTTTGCCAGGCCATGCGGCTCACCTTAGCCAATGGCCTTATGTGGCCAAACTATATATGTACATGCGGCTCACTAATGCAAGCTAATGCATAAATACATGCAATAATAAAAGGAAAGGGCATGGACGTGAATGCTCAGGTCATGCATTAAAATATACATGGCATTGGCCTATGCGGCTCAGAGCAAGTATGCTCATGCGGCTCAACAACTCAACGTTGCATGCAGCCAAAAGTGCAATTTATGGCTCTCACAGAGAACATGTCCATGGAAAACATCATGGCCTCCATGCTTTTCCAAACAACAATAGGAACCCAAATCCAGACTTCCATAGGTCAAATTTGGGTAAAAATAGAATTATCTACAATATGGAACTATCAACTAGCAAAATATGCAAGTTTGATAGATCAAAACTCCTGAAATCGAAAATACCACAAGGCTAGATTTAAAAGAATTTAACCATGGAAATGAAAAATGCTAAGTACTAAAGTGGGTTAGAAACACATGAGGAAGACAATGGAACAATAAAAATGGACTTCCTCCATGAAGCAAGGTGCACTTGCCTAAGCTCTCCCTCTCTCTGGTTGGTGGAGAAGTAATGGTGGGGAAGAAGAAGTTAATGTGGAGAGAGAAATGTGTGGTGGGATATTTAATGGGGATGGTGGTAGGTGGGATATTTAATGAAGGTGGTAGGTGGGAGGTGGTTTGGTTCACATTAAAATCAAGCAAAACCGAACCCTGCAAAACCAAGCCGAACCAAGTCAAGTTGGGCCGAACCAACCAAGGAGACATGCAATACGGGTCTACATACGTACACGTATTCCAAAATACGTAATACGAACAATGGTCATTACACGCGCGGGTCAAGGTGCGCCACGCTAAAAAGCGCGCGCGGGTCAAGTTGCGCCTGCAAATTCTTGCGCATGCAAATTCCTGCGCATCCGCGCATCAGAATTCCTACGCATCAGCACATCCGCGCATCAGAATTCTTGCGCATCCGTGCGTCAGAACTCACGCTGCGTCTTCAGTACATGCGCGTAGGAAGACTACGCGCATGACACGCTCGGAGTCAAAGAATGCGTTGTCGGGACTTCACGGCGCATGGCCTCCCGGGCGCATGAGGGTCATCGTCCCTAACAGCAAGTTCAGCCATGAAAGTTCTGAAAACTTGCCATGGACATAACTTTCTCAAAACATGTCCGAATTGGGACTTCCAAGGGTCTAAACTGCATAGAACAAGATTTCCTACAGCCTGGGACGACTGGTTTTAGGAAAAACCAAGCTTCAATAGATCAAAACCAAAAAAAAAAAGAAAAGATCAAAACTTAGATCTACAAAAATCCACCCATCAAAACCGAAAATGACAAGTTCTAAAGAGGCTTAGAACTAGAAGAGGAAGAAAATGGAACAATAAAACCCAAGATCCATCATGAAGCAAGTTGCACTTGCCTAGGGCTCTTGGGTGTAGGTGGGAGGAGTAAATGAAGAAGATGGAGAAGTAAATAAAAGTTATGGAGGAGAGAGAGTGTAGTTGACCTATATATCAACCCCCTTCTCTCATGATGAACCAAAACAAACCAAACCAAGCCAAGCCAAAACGAACCAAGGTAAACCAAGTCAAGCCAAAATAGGTCAAGTCAGGCTAGACAAGTCAAATATTGGCCGAAAATCCGTACACGTATACTGAAAATACGTATAACGAGAAACGGGAGTGACAATTAGTTTTAATTTAATTGTTAATTTTAATACTAATAAATTAACATTAATATTAGAATTAATATTACTATTTTTAAATTGATCATTAATATTCACCTTCTAAAAAAAGCTATGAAATGAAAGAAAATGAGAGAATCCGATCATTAATATTCTTCTTTTGTGGTCAATATTTATCTATATCCCTTCCTTAATAAAAGGATAAAATCTTAACCATTAGATTAGAATTGAGATAACATCCAAGGGATATAGATAATTGTGCTCATTTGCTAATTTAGGAGGTGTGCTCATTGGATAGGCACTATATATATATATATATATATATATATATATATATATATATATATATATATATATATATATATATTCAAATCCAAAGTTTAATTGTATTCTGGCAACTTTACGTAAATTAGAGTTTTTTTAGGTGATAGTGAAAAGTTGACATATAAGTCAGCTTAGTGTCATACCAGAGAATCGGACATAAATTACAACTTGATACCCTCAACTATTCAAGTTTTTCAACTTAATATTCTGAACTTTTATAGGTATCAACTTGATACCCTTAAATTTAAAATGGACTAAATGACCCATGTCCCTCTCTCCCCTCACTTCTTTACCGACTGCACCCACCCATCCCCCCTCCTGTATCGTGCTCAGAACCTCCCCCCTCCTCTCTCTCCGTCCGTGGCAGCGACGACAGTCCGCGTACGGCGGAGAGAGAGCAGAGGGGCGAGGTGGTGCAGCAGGCGGGGGGGGGGGCTCGGTCGAAGGTAGTGCAGCCAGGGGAGGGGGGATAATTTCGTCATTTTAAAATTTTAGGGTATCAAGTTGATGCCTATCAAAGTTCGATGTATTAAGTTGAAAAACTTGAATAGTTGAGGGTATCAAGTTGTAATTTAGCCTGAAATTTTCACAAAACAGGAATGGACTAGGTTATGAACTTATATTCATGGAATCGACTCAATTAGATGGTCAAACTAAAATCGAATTTATATAGAAATTTCTTTGATATATTTATTTTAATTTGAGTGTAGATAGCAGTAAAACATTAAAATATTAGTGTAGATAGCTGTCATGTACAAATTATAAAAACCTTAACAACGAAGCAGAGACCAACACACCGGCCCGTGTGGCCCAGCCCATAGTAGCTCGTGAAAGATAACTAAGAAGTCCAGGGCTCCAGCCCATGCCTAAAAGAGAATAGAAACAATTCTAGAATAACGATCAAAGTAACCGGACAAGGCTGAAATTGAACCCAAATAACAAAGTCCAAACCTGGCCTAAGCTAGGTCTGGGTCGGGCCAGGGTTGGCCCATGGGCTTTGGCATTGTTGAGTCTTGTAAATTTCGATATTGCATCATGCTTCAAATTCGATTGGGTGACAATATTTTGATCAAATTAATCAGATCCAATTAATTAATGTAATTCTTTTATAATTTACAAATTATAATTATAACTAATATATAATGAATAAATATAAATATAAAAAGTTAGTATGCAATACAAATATTATTTAACATAACATACAGAACACATAAATATGAATACATAAAAACTGAATTGATACATAATAAGTGTGACTTTTTAATACTAATAGCTAAATAGATTAAAATGGATCTTTTGTCAAGATGCAAGAACTCCATCATTCATACCTCCTTGTCATTGTCTTACTAAAAAAAAGGGTCACCTATACAATGATCTAGATGCATATATATAGCCTTCATGTGCCATTTCTTTGGTTCCGATTTAAATCAAGTTCTACATTTAGTAAATTCAACAAGAGTTGCACCCTTGACTAAAACAACATTCTCCTCATAATCCCGCTAAAGTACTACCAATTTGGTCGAATTGCGAAGACGAGGCCATACTCCTCCATTACCTTGTATCCTTTGAGGTTGCGCTGGTTGGGGTTACGGATCTTGTAATTTTTTGGTGGTGGTTGTTCATCATTGAGTAGTGAATACTAAGTATAGCCTAGAGGTGAAGTGAATTAAAAAATTATAAGAAGATTTGAGTTATAAATTTGTACTAGAAATAGATAAATAAATCATATGAGTAGAGTTTCGGAGGATTAAGTCGACCAAATAACCTTATAACATAGCTTATTATGATTATTATAAGGTATTTTGATCATTTTAGTAAATCGAGTCCACCTGCCTTCAGTGGGATTCGGGCTGAAATCGGGCTTTGGCAGGACCTGCATCGGTCCAGTCGTGTTTGAACAGTCCAACTCGGAGTCGATTTGCGGACTACCAGACCCATTGCACACCTTGGTGGCTAGTTCGTTAAGATTGTAGACTAATACACAAGGACCGAGTACACTTCCAACTAAAATTGCAATTTTTTACTATAAAAAAATTAAATTTACTGACCCGAAACTAATCCAAATTCCAAGAACTCGACCCGTAGCTGATTGAGCAGTACTCAAAAATGACCTGGATCTACTGACCACTCTTGCGACCCGAACCCGACTAACCAAGACCCATACCCAAACGCAACCCGACCGGCTAGGTCCCAAACCCATCCTACCCAAAATTGACCTAAATCCGCATTGAAACCTGACTCGACAAGTACCCGCATTGAACCCAAGCCAAGCTGAGGTAGAACTCGGCTCATAACCAACCTGAACTGGACCCACACAGCGACATGGATATGACTAGTCCAGACCCGTCCTTGACCGGACCCAAACTTACCACGACAGAGACACAATCAACTCAACCCAAACTCGACCAACCCAAACTATACTTGATTGATAATAGTTTAGAAATTACTAAGCAATTCGAAAATTCTCCGCATCAACATAATCAATTTGGAAATTACTAAGCAAAGACAAGGGAGTAGTCCTAACCCATCGTAAGCTGAACCATATCGAAAATTGAAACAACAAAGAGAGACCAAAATGTGCGCGCGCGCGTTCATGGGCGCTCGCGAGAGAGAGAGAGAGAGAGAGAGAGAGGAGATTCTTGTGTGATGCAGCCAGTTAGGCCACGAGGAGAGACCATGTTTTTTTTTGTTTTGGACTATATGATCCTAACTTTCCAAATGGACCCCAACTTTCCACTCAACAAAGACAGCTCAAATCTTCTAGGCTCCTCACATGCTCTCTCCATATATATATATATATATATATATATATATATATATATATATATATATATATATATATATATTTTTTTTTTTTTTTTTTTTTTTTTTTTTTTTTTTTTGAAGCAATGGGTACTTGTGGCGAACTCGCCTCTACTGGGGCTCGAACTCCCGACCACTTGGGCCGCATGCATCTCTCTTAACCACTAGGCTAGAGGTCATTTGCTATATATATATATATATATATATATATATATATATATATATATATATATATATATATATATATATTGGCACCTCACCTCTCTCATCCTCTATAGAGAATAAGGGAGGTAGGGTGCCACCTCGGTGTCTACTTGTCACCTCTCATGCTATCATCAAGCACATGGGTGCATGATGATAGCATGTCGGAGGTGACAAGTAGACACCCTCCATAGGGTGGTACCTCACCTCCCTCATCATCTATATATATATATATATATATATAGGAGCGGATGAATAGTTTTTCTTGGAAACTTCCTAAAAAAATTCCTCACTCTCAGCCGTAATTTAATGTTAATATTAATGTTAATGTTAATATTAATGTTAACATGAATATTAATATTAATATTAAGATTAACATTAGTATTAGCATTAAATTGATGACTGAGAGTGATAGATTTTTTAGGAAATTTTCTAAGGAAGACTTTTGATCCGCTTCCATATATATATATATATATATATATATATATATATATATATATATATATATATATATATATATGATGAGGGAGGTGAGGTGCCACCCTATGGAGGGTGTCTACTTGTCACCCCCCACATGCTATCATCATGCACCCATGTGCTTGATGATAGCATGGAGGTGACAAGTAGACACCCCCCGTGAGGTGGCACCCTACCTCCCTTATTCTCTATTTATATATATATATATATATATATATATTTTATATATATATATATATATATATATATATATATATATATATATTGAAGAGAAGGGTACTTACAGCATACAATCGCTATGTACAGAGCAAGAATTAATCACATCTATTAATCCTCTAAACACATGGAGTCGCTCACAATATTGTTCATAATGCCATTCATAGCCGTTGCTATCCTTTCAACTATTCGTCTATTCCTTTCCCGCCAAACATGACACACTGCTATATATATATGGGGCTCCGCCCCCATACACCATCGGATCAGAGGGTCCGCGTACGTCCGCTCGATCCAATGGTCAAGGACGACGGGCTCCTACGGGACTCCGCCGGTGGGGCTCCTGATCTGTCTCATATATATATATATATATATATATATATATATATATATATATATATATATATATATATATATACAGGTGAGAGAGAGAGAGAGAGGAAGCCCCGCAAGGAAGCACATCCGGCCTCGTTCGTTGGATCCACCCACCCCTAAATCTATCTATTTTTTAAAAGTAAATCTATCTATCTCTATTTAAAAATTAATCTTTATTTTTAAAATTAAAACGATGCAAAGCACTTGCGTTTTCACATTCTTTTTTTTCATTTTCACGAAAGAGTTCTTGGCCAAATAAAAAAAACGCAAATCTACTTGCGTTTTCATTTGTTTTTAATATTTTTTTTTTTGGATACGCAAATGCTATGCATCGGTTATTTGCAAAAAAAGAAATATTTGCAAATAAACTTGCCTAACAGCATCAAACAACGTGCCTAACAGAATAAAACATTGTTACTTTTCCTAAAAAAATATTTGCAAACAAAAGAAAAAAATTTAGAAACGGTCAACATAGTCAACTGATGATATAGTACCCAAAACCATTAATGGACAAATTGAGTACCCAAGCTTAATTTGGCCATAAACTTTGTACCCTTATACAAAATCCCATATATAAACGGAAAAATTTATCAAATGTCCAAAAATCGCAAAAGTTTTATGAAAAATCCACCGCAAAATAATATTTTATCGCGTGTCCAGAATTAGCGAAAAATATATAAAAGGGTGTGGAATGACCTTTTGTCCTTCTAATTTATTGAAAACATCCACAATTACTCTTTAAAAAAAACGTTTCGATTCTTCCTCTTCTTCCATACGCTGCTCACTTTCGAATCTAGGTTTTCTCCTCCAAAATTTTCAAACCTTACTTCAAAAACTCGTTAGTGACTATCCATTCGCAATCTTCACACCATATTGTCATCATCAGTTCTCACTTCATCATCATCAGCAGCATCAACTGGAACCCCACTTCATCATCATCAGCAGCATCAACTGGAACCCCACTTCATCATCATCAGCAGCATCAACTGGAACCCCACTTCATCATCATCAGCAGCAACAACTGGAACCCTAGTTAGAGAAGAGAGAGCTGATGTGAAGAGAATTAGAGCTTTTTGTCATTTTTCGTGTTAAAATTACAGATAATTGACATAAAACACGGAGAATGGCCTTTCCTCGTGTTAAATTGACAACGAATTGCCATCCTCCATGTTAAATGCAGAAGAATGGTCATTCTTCGTGTTAAAATAACGGAGAATTGTCAATCTCCGTGCTAAAATCACGGATAATGGTCATTCTCCGTCTTAAAATGAATGAGAATGATCATTCTCCGTATTAAAATCACGAAGAATTTTCATTCTCCGTTTTAAAATGACGGAAAATGGTCTGCAGGAGAATAGTCATTATACTGAGCCCTAGGTTCATCCCATTAATTTGGGCTTATGACTTAGTAAAATGGACATATTAAATGAGATTCATTATACTGAGCCCTAAGTTCATCCCATTAATTTGGGAGTCTTTAACCGACAGCCACGTGGCCTGTGGTTTGGACCACACTCACCCTATATAAGGAAAAGGTTTTATGAAGAGTCGCATCTTCCTCTCTTAGCTTTTCCAACACAATGCTTGACCCAGACTTAGCTTCGAACGACCGTCGTTGGCCTTGCACAAGTTTGATGTTGGTTGTGGATCTCTTCGTTCAAAGAATATGTGTCTTTGTATAAGAGCTGCTGATGAGTGTCGAGATGTACCAGAATGCCCACCATGAGGAGTTAGAACCTGAGCGATGTCTTGGAGGTCCTGATGACAGGGTTTGGGTTAATTGCCAGTCTGAAGGGCCACAGGTTATTCTCTAGCCTGCTCATAGCGGTTGTACGCCATTGTTAGGCTGGAAGAGCCTCAGGAGCTGCCGCGAGCCAATAGCTGCTTCAGGAAGTGGTCTGCTCTGACGAGAAAATGGCTCGTTACGAGTCTGGGAGGTTCTGTGGGCACAGACCTTGATGGCGACTGTATTCACATATTCTATCTGCAGTCTCTTACCGCAAGGGTAGAAGTTGTGGAGCTATTCAGTGTAGAGCAACAATTGCTTAGTTCTCACAAAAGAGTCCTACGATCATACTGTGAAGACTAACCCCATTGTAGATCTTTAGGAGTTCTTTCCACATAATCACAAAGAATTTGTTATAGACCCTTGTAGGTGTGATTTTTAATAAAAGAACTTTTTGTGATCTTTTTTGTTGTATGATCTGTTAAAATCTTTTCTGTTATATGTTTCTATTGTATCTTCTACAAGACCACCTTCAAAGTGTTAGAATGCAGAAGAATGACCATTCTCCGTGTTAAAATCACGAAAAATGACCATTCCTCGTTGTAAAATCACGAAGAATGGCTATTCTCGTGTTAACATGTAGGAGAATAGTCATTCTTCGTGTTAAAATTACGGAGAATGACCATTATACGTGATAAGATCACGGAGAATGGCTATTCCCGTGTTAACATGCAGAAGAATAATCATTATCTGTGTTAAAATCACGAAGAATGACCGTTCTCCATTGTAAAATCACGTAGAATGGTCATTCTCCGTGTTAGAATACAGGAGAATGGTCATTTCCCGTATTAAAATCACGGAGAATGACCATTCTCCGTGTTAAAATCACGAAGAATGGTCATTCTCCGTGTTAAGATCACGGATAATGATCTTTTTTCCTTCTTTTTTTAAAAGTATATATTTATTGATATCATCCTTTTCATTGTTGTTTGTTTTATATCAGTGCAAACAACCGAGAAGCTCAAAGAGACAAATAAAAGACTCAGAAATGAGAAAAACGAGCTTAAAAAACAAGTTGAATCATTGCAGAATGAAGCCATTAAAAATGACCTAATCGTCGAAAAACTTCAAATCTCTCCATGAAGATGATGATGATGATGAGCGATGATCGAAGTTCGACTGAAGAAAAACACAATGAACTACGAACGATCTTTGCGATCTTTGTTGAAGATGAGAACAATGGAATTCAGATCTCTCGTGAAGAAAAAGAAGACGAAAATCACAGTCAAAATCTGAGTTTGTGTATTCAAATACATATATATGGGAATCTTAAAATACAGAGCATCTAAAGGGAATCTTAAAATATTTAACGTGAAAATACATAATGTTGGATATTTCATAAAATCCACTCTGCGGGTGGGTTTTTCATTAACACCCGCCCCGAAAGTGGGTATCTCAGCAATTTCCACTATATAAACTATCCAATTTCTTACAAGATTTTGATCTAATTTGAACAGTAAAAAAAACACAATCCAACTAAGAACATACGAAAATACTTAAGAATGTAAATACAGTCACATATCTGTGACATTTTCTCTCTCAACCAATGATAATAAACAAAGAAACCTCGAGGGCCTATCATGATTCTCATCAGAAGATGAACATTGAAATTCTGTTCCATTCCCTTTGTTTGGTGGTTCCAATCAGTGCCAGCTTGTTGTTTGTGTCGAACTGTATAACTCTCAGATCGGCAGATGATGACAAAACTACTTTAGCTTGGTCGGTAGAATTATAGTTTCTTGTTCTTTCTGATCTTCTTTCTCTACAAAAGGACAATGTCAGCAACATCCATCCTTCTCATGCAGGCCCAACTTCATAATGAAGGGAATCATTCCCATCTCTAAGTTGAGAAATTTTTCATCAAGCTAAAGTTTCAACATCGGGTTTCTGTTTGTTCTGAGTGATTAGTCAAAAAATAGAAAAAATTACTCAGTTTTGTACACAGGAAATATTCCTGGGCATGCTATCAGCAGCCAAACATTCGGTCAACAACGCAACCTCGAAAGGATAGGATCTATGGGTTGATTGGGGTTTCAATGTGGTGGCGCCGCCTATAATGTCATCGTGAATCATCAGCAGCAGTTGAAAATTGTCGTTATGTAATATAAAAATAAATAAATCATCACCCATATGCTACTATGCAAATAAAGGATACTAATAACTGAAATTCTGAAAGAACCTGCTACGGGGTTAAAGCCTCAGTAAAGGCTTCATGTGATGATGTTCCTGTCACAACAGTTGACAAAGTGAACTAGTTTCGTCAGTGTACTATAACCTATTTCTATATATTAGTTCCCCCATCTCTATTCATGCTGAGTAGGATCCCAGTAATCATCCGAACAACTAAGTACTCGTCACTATTAAATTTTGGGATGCTAAAAATAACGAGGATTTAGAAAAGGAAAGCTAAATGTATGCATGGTTACCTAAAGGTGTAAAGATGAAATTTCATGTCTCTGTCTGTTGTAGAATGGCAAACTTGTAACTTCACAAGGAAAAGGCAGGAGAACCACCAAACAAGCATCCTGACCAAAAGAAAACAACATTATATCTGGCCATAGTGATATATAAATACTATAGAATTGGTGGCATTTTAGCATCTCATGCATAGTTTCACAGCAACCTAAACCTAAAGATAACTAGTTTTACCTAATTGAGGCTTTTAAAAGTAGACATCTTTCAACAAGAACGGCATTATGTTTCAATAACTGTTGCCAAAAAGAAAGGGGCTATACATAAAGAGTACTTACTTTTGGAGCTCTGCAAATGTTTTTCTTCGATAGGAGAGGCTTTTCTAAACGGTGACGGTCCCTTCTGATCTGGGGCTATCTTGGATGCAATGGCAACTGAAGCAAATCTGGAACCCATCTCAGAAAAGGTCAGGAGAAACTAAACTTCATTTCCTGCTAGTTCCCTGCACTGCATCAGTTCACACATGATTATGCTTTGTATGGCATGGTACTTGTAGTGTTAGATCTCGACCTGCACATAAATGATCTCAAAGCGAAGTTTGCTTTGGCGTTTAGTTCAGTTGGATTACAATTAGTTTCAGGGTTCAAGAAGGAAAGCTGCAACAAGTCAGGAAAAAAACAGTTTACCTTAATCTTGTAGTATATAACTTACTATGATATTTTCCAGTGTATTAAATATTAATACAGGAAAATATATGGTGTGTCATATCTTCTTCTTTTGGAAATGATCTGAACGACTTGTAAGTTTTTCTTTAACAGAAGAAATCGTAATGTCAACCTTCAATCTTGGCGACAAGATCAGGGTATAAAGAGTCGGGAATTCTTTTTCTTTTAAATTCTAAATTCTTTCATATAGTAGCATACAGATAACAAGTATAGCATTCCCAAAAAAAAAAAATCAAAAGTCTCAGAGCTTACCAAAGCCAAGTGAATGAAATGTAGGTTTGGTCCCAAGATACCAAATTATGAAAAGAGAAAGAACAAATAAATTGAGAATGCACCAGTAGCTTAATTTTAATTTAAATGGCTAGGTTCAACAAATTGAGGTTTTGTTTGTTTGTTAAATGATTTATACCTATTGTTCTTTGGAATTCCATTACATGGATCAAAAATCAAAATTAAGCAGTATATGTAATATTGTGAGGGCCTGAGGTATATCTTTTAGAACTACATCTTGACTCTGTTTCTTTAGTTCATTCATTAACATATGCAGCTCTAATTTACCAAGTCTAAGTATGTACTGCAGTACTGAATATGAACTGGTAGCTTCCATTAACACAAAACAAATAGCTCCGCTCCCCATGGTACTTCGTGTTTAGATTACAGTGGATCATGTACAGATGAGCAATAATGCATGGAGATTAAGGACTAGAACAAGAAATTAAGAACTGGATCTTATTCATTTAATCTATATGTTCCTTTATACAGTGGGATATACTTAAATATCAAATTTATTACCTTCGTCCTTTTCAGTATTTAGGGTTTGATGGGACAATAAGCTGGTTATATAGGAATAACACAATTCAAGAAAAAAGAATAAATTAAAAAATAAAAAATAAAAAATAAAAATAAAAATAAAAAATAAAAAAACTAAACATGGGCAGTTTCAATGTGGAATATTCAAGCATACAGAATCTTCAACCCTGATCCATTGAGTTGAACTATAACATTTTAGTTTTACTTATTTCAAATATTCTGTAGAGTAATCATCTATGTTGTATGCATCTCGACAGTGCAAATTTCATATGCTTTCTTATATCAAAGTTAAGCAATAGGTGTTATGCTTTATCTCATGAAGCCAACAAATATTTGCAGCTTTGCCACATGAATCAGAACTGTGTTTGTTTCTTGTCACTCGATCAATAGAAATGATGTTTGTTACAACTACTTTTCTAATTACCTTCTGCCACAACCAAGTTCAATTACATGATACTTTCAGTTTAGCTATTCAAATTAAGATCTGATTGGGAAATATGAAGCTTTTTTGTCCATGGAATCTTCTAAAGACAATCCAAACCATATGTATGTACCTTCTTTAAATTGTAAATAAATTAGTTTAATGGTACTGCCTAGAAAATGTATGTAAATGAAAATATGCATGAAACTGAACATAGGCAAAACTAATAAACATGTAAATAGCTCTACTAGAATAGCTCAAGGCCAGTTACTTTGGCCGAATGATCTTCCAGTACGCTAGTTTCAACGATTCTCGTTGCGTACTCAGAAGGGAGTATGATGACTAGGCCAGAAACTGTTTACCAAAACACAATAAGACTGCACGCTCCTGTTTTTCTATTGACCGCCACCAGAGATGAAGCAAATAGTGGATCATCATTGTTATCATCCAAGCTTTATCCAATTACAATGGGTTCGGCTATGAAGCATAAGAAACCTTCATAAAAGAATTGACAAAGTTTTTATGACCGGCTGTCGACTTGGCGTCACCCCCGCTATATTTGTGTCACTTTCTTAGTCAAGGTAACTATGAGTATGACAAAGGATATACTGAAAATTCACAACAATGTCTAAATTGTCCTCGAGGGTACAGAACATTTTAATGTTATTCCCAATGTTCAAGTTAGGGACCTTGAAATATGGGTTTTGCATTCTTATGTGGCTTCACCTCCCCATATTTCAGCCAACTATCATGGCACCTTATTTGAGGTTAAGCTATGAAAACTAAAATGACCCATATCTCTTTCAATCAAGTGCCATCTTACACCTGCTTGAGGGATGCCAACTAGTTTGCATAAAACAAGAATAAACCTGACATAAGGAGGGTTTATATGCATGTAGGTTCTCATCATGATTTACATTCTATAATTAATTTTATAATGCCTCCTTCATTTCAGATTGAAAGTTCCTCACACTAAAGGATGCATGTAGTAATTTGGTAGCTTTTAGTCACTATGATGTTTTTTGTGCTATTTGATGAGCTCGATATTTTGTCAGTTTATTTTATTGCCCAAGTTTTATTCCCGTAAATAAACTGTTAGTAGCTCCTGGTATCTGTGACGGATTACCGAGTCACTTGCCTTGCAGAACTTACAAGTGACTGAACAAAGCCAAACAGAACGGGATTCCATACCAACAGATAATAGTAGTAGTTTACATGATACTGCAAAGGATGATACCTTACAGTCAACTGCAGACAGCATATTGGATACCTCTGAGGGTGAAATTTTAGTTGAAGCACCTTCCAACGATCAGGGGTCCTTAATAAATACTGTTGCACAGAATGAAAAGGCTAATGGTCAGAAACTTGATACGAGGATCAAAGAACATATAATTGAAGAAGACACCGTACCAATGAATGTCCTGGAGAGAGGAGCTTCTGATCTGAATGTTATGGCCACAGAAAAACTATTAAGCACAGATGAGACAGACAATGATCATCTTGAAATATCCACCAGGGAACCAGAGAACATTATTCACGAAACAGTCGATCTGGGTGAAGTCATGGAAAGTGAATCTTCAAAGGAGCTCAAACTGGCAGATGCCATATCTTGCAATCCAGCAACTATGCTGTCTACTGCTGAAGAAAGTCTGCAGAGCGACAAAATGCTGACTGTCGATCCCATTTCAATCTATGACTCGATGTCTGATGTCCATCTTCTTAGTACAAGTAAGAATACTGAAAACAATGTTACACTGAATGAGGAAAAGCCCACATTTGAAAACAGTGAAGTAACCCAAGATCAACATTTTGAAGATGGGGGAGTGGAAGTGGATGGAAAGATGCTTGAGAAAATGAATTCCCCCAGACAAAATATCGATGAAGTCTATGATAAAGGAGAAAATTTGAACACTGAGCTTCAAACTGTACTTATTCCAATAACAACCACGGAATGCACTTCGCACAAGGATGGTTGTAAAGATGAAAAATTGGAAGAGGCACTTGACCTTAGAACTGATAACAAAAATCCAGTAGACTTCAAAACAAAAGATGAGGAAATCAATGAAGGAACTTCTGATGCTTCTTCATCCATACAGTTAATTGCAGATGAGACTGAGAAATTTGAGGTAGTATCCACAGCACATGATGAAGGTCAATCTAGTGAAGAAGTTCCGGATCATGATGAAGACAATACTCTGCTCACAAGTTTGAGTATGCCAAAGATGTCAAAGGTAGATGCAGAGGATGATTTGGAAGAAGCTGAGGCCCTAAGTGGCACACAAAATGAGAAGATTGAAAGTGTAATTGAAGATAAGGACATCAATACGATGGATGAAAGCACATCCTCAAATGCTGAAAGCAATATTAGAAGTGAAGGCGTATCAATGACAGAGCCTTCAGAGAAGGAAAAATCACAAGAACTTCCTGAGGTAAAGATTGAAGAGGACAGTGCACCCACTGAAGATGGGCAAGAACGTAGGATTGAAAATCCTCTCCTTGATGCAGATCCAGAAGAAATTGCAAAGCCTGGAAAAGAAAACACATGCAAAGAAGATCTGTCCATGACTGTGGAAGAGAATTCTGAAGAAAATGGGGGAAAATGTGAAAAGATTGCAGATTCATTGGCAAACGAATATCAGGTGAGAATATCTAATAATAACATGTAATTTTATATACTTTTTTTCATAGAAAACTTACTGTTTTACTTGTTACTAGGGATACTTATTATAAACCCAAACTTGTTTCAGTTATTTAGAGCCAGTTTCACAATTTTTCTTCTCATAAACTAGACCAATAAGAGCTAAAAAAATCCCATACAACTTCCTTACCAGCCTTTCCCTCTCCCTACCAGTTACAACTCTTCTTTTACCAGATTTATTTTTCTATATGTATATAGATTGTTTTGAGATATTCTAATTGGTACAGGATTTGAGCGAAAAGATTGTGAATCCAAATTACAAGGCACAACAAAGTTTTGGTGATTTACCTTTTGCACAAGATAGAGCTGAAGAAACAATACAAGGAGGAGGCAAAATGCGAGAAATGGCCATTACATCTAGCAATGATGACCTAAAACATGATGCTGGTGATAATCTAGATCAGAAGTCGCAAGGGCCAGAGACAGAAAATGTCGAGAAGAATTCTAAACTATTATCTGAAGATCCTAATCATAGGACAGTTGATGCACAAGCCACAAACATTGATACATCATCAGGAAATGTTCTTGAGGTGCATGCAGCTGTTACTGCTCCATTTGTTTCACCAGCAACAACTGGAGAGCACTTTGAGAATACATGTGAAGATACCGTTGAGGTTGTAGATGAAAATAGAGGTCATGAAGATAGCAGAAATGTGGAAGATAGTAATCTTGAAGATGAACAAAATGATGAGAACACAGGAGTTATCTACATGGAACAAATGGAAGATGAGAATCTTTGCAAAGGGAATGAGTTAGAGCAAGAAAACAATGATCTTGAATTATCTGAAGATAGTCACATCAGTTTGGAAAACTCTAAAACTGAGGAAACACTAGACTACGCTCTGGAAAAGGAAAAACTGGAAGATGACACTGAATATGATCCTAGCTCTGGGTGTGAAAAACTCATTAAGGAAAAACATATTGTTTTTATCGGAGATATTGAGAAGGACCAATTGGAGAAACAGGAGCAAGAAAATTACAATGCACATGACAAACATGAGGTACGGGGATATTTATACTAGCACAACTTTGTGATATTTTGTGTTTCATAGTTTATTTTGCATCTATGAGAATAAACCTTTAAAACCATGGAAAGAAAGTACAAGAGAAAAAAAAAGGAGATAAGAAAAAGGTGTGTGTGTGTGGGAAGAGTGAACTTAAAATCACAACAAAACAATTTGTCAGATATTGTGTAATTAATCTGTCATGAATAAGCGAACGACCTCTCAACCCTTACTATCTAATCACCCTCTCTCTCATAAACCAAAATCATCTTGTGAATCTTCAGAGAGAACCTCTTTGTTTCTCAAGCGAACCTATATATATATATATATATATATATATATATATATATATATATATATATATATATATATATATATATATATTTTGGAAAAAGATAAATTTTATTCCAAAAGAAAGTCATAATCATACAACATACAATCTGAGTGGGACTCCCACTCAGCACTCATCCATTCTCCATAGCGTTCACATCAAATTCAATGTTATGGAGAATGCCAACCGGAGGTGTGACTAGTCCCTCAAAGATCCGGCGGTTTCGCTCCCGCCAAACATGCCAAACCGAAGCCGCCAGACGAATTCTGGCTGTACGGAACCAGTCCTGACCTCGACCCCTGCTATCTCGAATCACCGGGATGATGTCCCCAATGTATTTACCCAGAGGCGCACACTCCCAATAACCGACTCTGCTCCGACCATATCTGCCATGCCAGAGTGCACTCGAAAAAGATATGTTTAATAGACTCAGGCTCCAAACCGCAAAGCACACATTTGGGGTCCGGCACTGGCACTCCAAAAGAACTCAGGCGATCCCTCGTCAAGAGTCGACCCAGAAGAAGCTTGTAAACACACAACTGCATCTTCCTGGCCAGACCCTTACACCAGACGAACTCGTAATCAGAACTCAGAGGAAAAGTGTGCCGGATAAGATTGTAGCAACTACGGAACTGGAACTCCCCTGAGCCCGAAGATGCTCCAGTCGGCTCCCAAATCCACCGATCCGCAGGCAAAGCCAGATCAATGACTGTAGACATAATTAACCCTCCCAGCTCCTCAGTGTACCGATAAGATTCCGGCCTCCACTCTCCATCTCGTAAGATCCGACTACACGTCAGACCACGTCTGTCCTCCGTGTGAGTCGGGGATCCCCTGATGTCTAGCAACGAACGCCGATCTATCCAAGGGTCCCGCCAGAGGTCCGTACCCGACCCATCCTTCATGACCCTCCGAATAGCAGACTTGAGCACACCCCTGTGTCTCAGGACAGTCTTGAACGTGACAGAATGGTTGTTATCAGGAGAACACGTCCAGAAATTGCCCTGCTTCACGTATTTGCTGTGCATCCAGTCCGCCCAGAGAGACCCCCCGCTAATGAATCTCCAGGCCAACTTGAGCGCAGAGGCCTCCCTGATCTCCAGCAACGGCCTGAGCCCCACACCTCCCTCCTTCCTGGGACGACAGAGCTGCTCCCACGAGATCGCATGCATACCCCCCCTCCAAAGGAAATCAGCACACAGACGCTCCACTCGCCGAATGGTGGCCACCGGGAGGAGGATGGACTGTAGCCAAAAATGGACCACCGTCGAGATCACAGATCTGATCAGCTCAATGCGTCCGCCAAAAGACAGACCGGCGGCTTGCCAGCCTTCTACTCTCCGCTGGACATACTCTACCAGGCCCTGGCAGTCCTGATCCCGCGCATAATTGACTGTGAGGGGCACTCCTAAATAACGCACCGGAAGATCACTCCTAGCGATACCCAGGACATCAGCCCGCTCCTCCTTCTGGGAACACCGGGAACTGAAGTAGACCCGACTCTTATCCCTGTTCAGCTGGAGACCCGAGAAGGACTTCAAATCTTCCATAATGCCCGCAAGCGTCTGCAACCCCGTCGTCGAAGGCTGGATGAAGACCAGTAGATCATCAGCATATATGAGGTGGGTAACTGGAGGGTCCATCCTTCGAAACAGAGGCACCAGCCGTCCACTGTGCACTGCCAGGTCCATCAAACAAGTAAAGTATTCCATCACAAGCGTGAACAAGTAAGGGGACAATGGGTCACCTTGCCTAAGCCCACGGTTGCTCTGAAAGTACCCATAAGGAACGCCCTGGATGAGAACTGAGAAAGTAGGGGACGTGATGCACACCCTGATCAACGCAACCCAGTGATCCGCGAATCCCATGGCAGACATCAGATGGCAGAGGAAGTCCCGATTGACCATGTCATACGCCTTCCTCAGGTCCAGTTTAACACAAGCTTTCTCCCCACCAGGTCTGCTGAATCCCCTCACCATCTCATGAGCCAGGAGGCTATGCTCTGCAATCGACCTCCCCTTGATGAACGCAGCCTGGTTTGGAGAAACCAAGTCCTGCATGATTCCCTCCATCCGCCGGCACATAAGGTGCGTAATTATCTTATAAAGATAATTACAACATGCAATAGGTCTGAAATCTGTCAATGCTGTCGCGCCCTCCTTCTTAGGCACCAAGGTCAGGAAAGTGTGATTCAGCTCCTTCAAAAGCTTTCCCTTAGTGAAGAACTCCTGGACCACCTCCACGACCTGAAGCTTCAGAATATCCCAATGGCGCTTGAAGAACCCACTGCTGAAGCCATCTGGACCAGGGGCCTTGTTGGGGTCCGCCACCTTGACAATAGATTCCACCTCCTCCAATATGACAGGAGCAAGTAGGATGCTATTCCCAAATGGAGTCACCAACCGCTTCGTAACAACCTCTGGGAACACGGACAGGTAGTCAGTCTGGAAATATAAATCAGAATAGTACCTGACAGCCTCACCCTGTATCTCAGCCGGCGTCCCCACCAGAGTGCCATCCGCATCAAGAAGCTGGGATATGTGATTCCGATTCTGTCTAGTCCGGATAACGTCATAGAAGAACTTGGAGCACCGGTCTCCATCCTTCAGCCAGGAACATTTGGCTCGCTGAGCCGAGCTAATTTTCTTCTGCAGTCTCAGAATGTTGACATCTCCAATCAGCTCCTTCTCTCTAGCCGCCAGATCCCCATTCAGCATGTCAGCTTGCAAATCCTGCTGCAAAGATCTCAACTCAGCCTCCTTATCTTCTAGTTTGGTTTTGGGCAACCCCTGCACCCAGCTCCTGAGAGCTCTCTCTTCGTGGCCTTGAGGCGACGAACCAATCGGAATTGAGCCGTCCCCTCCTGACCGCTAGACCAGCCCCTCTGCGACAGCCTCTAGGTAGCCCTCCGAGAGATACCAACTGTTGTTATACCTGAACGGACGGGACTTCCCAAGAGATCGAGTAGAGAAGCCAACCCTGATGGGGGAGTGATCGCTCGTCCCAGCTGCCAGACCCTCCGCCGAAGAGTTGGGGAAGTGACGGAACCACTCTCCGTTGCCCAGAGCTCGATCAAGCTGACAAGCAACCCTGTTGTGAGTTGCTTTATTGTGCCAAGTCCAGATGAAGCCTGAGCGAGACAGTTCCCGAAGCCCCGCAAGCAGGAGGCATCTCTGAAAATCATAAAGGATAGAATCGGGAACCGGACGACCACCCAGCTTCTCCCCATGATGCATAAGAGCGTTGTAGTCCCCGATCAAGAGCAGAGGGAGACTCGACGACTCAGCTACAGCGGAAACACGAGAGATGTCGCTCCATAGTGACTCCCTTCTCCTTCTGTCATTGTGGCCGTAGACCGCCCCCAGCAAGAACCGGAAGCCACCTTGTTCACGAAGGAGATGGGCAATCAACTGCTCCGTCATCAAGATCAAGTCACCATCCCAACTATTCGAGTTCCAGCGAACCCAAATCCTGGCCATGTCACAAAGGGCCAGGTTGTGCAGCTGGGCCCAATGAGAAGGGGTCCGCCGAGTAAGGGTCTTCTCCCCTTTGATCTTGGATTCTAAAATAACAGAAATATCACACTTCTCTCTGTGGAGCATCCCACATATCTCTCTCCACCTCCCTAGCGAACACGCCCCCCTCACATTCCAGGCAATAATGGCCATTACTTAATAAGAGGTGGGGTCCCCCTGGAAAACTTCCGGATCAGCACCTGGGAGAAGTGCCGCACCCGTCGCTAAAGAGTCCTCCTCTATCCCAGACGGAACCGCCTGTTGGAGAGCGACCTGAGATAGAACCAACGCCCAGGCAGGATTGTCAACACACACCGCCTCCTCTCTGTCCGAAGTATGACCCGCCACCATTGAGGGGCCATCCCTCAACATGCCGACAGCGCGCCTCTTCCTACAGTAAACCTGCCCTCCAGACGATCCGCCATCCCCTCGTGCCTCAATCTCCGACGCCGCCATACCTCTAGTAACTATACTACTCAGCCCCTGGCCAGTGGACGTGGCCCCACCCATGGAAACCAGCTGGGTAGATACAACGAGGCTCAAACCGCCATCACTCACAGGATGAGTATCCTCCCCCTCCAAGACCTCCTCTCCGCTCTCATCTCTGACATCCATATCGCAGGGGGCTTCTGGAACCACACTAGGGGGGATAATAGGATCCGCCGGAAGTCCAACCTTCGAACAGGCACTGGCCAGATGCCCGAAGCAGAAACATCGAGAACAGGTAGGTGGAACCCATTCATACTCCACCTTCTGGGTAAGCACCTCTCCAGAAGGAATCACATATTCCACCGTCTTTGGGAGCTCCCCCCTGCCCGAATCTCCACAAATATCCTCGCGTACATCAACCACGTCCGGAACGAAGTAGCTTCATCTGTCTTAATCGGGGTACCCACCAAACTGGCCAGCCGCATCAACAGAGGTATGCTCCAAAACCGGACCGGGAACTCAGGGAATCGAATCCATACTGGAATGGCATTCAGAACTTCTCTCTCACATCGCAGTTCCGGAGTCCACTCCTTGAGAATGATCAGTCGGCCGTCGAACGTCCAAGGGCCGCCTTGGAGAATCCTAGCGACATCCTCTGCCAGTCCGAACTTCACATAATAGAAGCCATTCTCGCGTGCAAAAAACTCCATACTCCCCTTAGGCTGCCAGACACGCGCTGCATAGCCCCTGATCTGCCCATAGAAAGGCTTATTGCCCAAGACGTACAGGACTAGGGTATTCTCCCAGTACGCTGTCACCTTCTGGATCTCCTCCGCCGGAAACGATGCACTGAAACCCTTTCCAGCCTTAATCGGCAGAACGTACTCCATCGAAGTGGGGTTTTTAGGCCCCACAGGTGTGCATATCTTAGCCCAGGACCGTCCAGCAGGCCAGAGGGTCGTCCCAAGAGGCCTCGGAGCAATCACCGGGCGGGTAGTCCCCGACCCCTGAACATCCAGATCCACTACTTTGCTCTTCCCCTTCGCCGCCGCAGTTGCCTTAGGCCGCCAACCTATCGATCTCCCAGCAGACATCCCCTGACCCCGGCCAGATGACCGAGACCCTGACCCGCTTAGACGGCTATCAGGAAAGCGATCCCTACCCTGACCCTGTCCGCCACCCATCTTCCCCCCGGCCTTCGTCACGCGCCGACGCGTAACCGTCGTCCACCCACCTCCCTCCGTTTGGCTTCCTAGCGATCCTGAGCCTGATCCGAATTGAAAGTTCGGATCTACGGTGCCGCCCCGCAGCGAGATCGACCCCCCGGTCACTGCGTGAAGGGAGCCCGACCCCCCTCTCAGAGAATCCGCCCCCCCCCTCCGCCTGGGGGGGTCGTCGACGACCCCGGGGGGGCCACCCGACCCCCCCCCCCCCCGCTCCTCCCGCCCCCCCCCCTACCGCCTGGGGGGGGAGCCTTGGTGTGCGCTGGCAGCGGGGGGTCCGCCCGACCCCCCCGTTCGTGCTCCCGCCCCCCCCCAACGCCGGAGGGGGGGGGGGGGGGCGCTCTTCTTGGTCGGCGCCCTGACGCCGCCGGCCAGGGGGTCCGGCGGTCGCGGGGGCGGCCCGCTCGAAACCCTAGCCGTCGCCTGGGAGTCGCACGCGATCGCCATCCTCTCATATATATATATATATATATATATATATATATATATATATATATATATATATATATATATATATATATATATATTTTGGAAAAAGGGTAAATTTTATTCCATCATCTCAATAAGGTTACAACATAGAGATACAATCCCAACTCAGGGGGACATTACTAGTACAAATATATATATATATATATATATATATATATATATATATATATTGCTGAAATACAAATCAGACTTGTGTGAAGCATAACTACATTGCTAAAGATACTGATAGTAATTCTGCTTCTAAATCTTCACTGAGAACTCTTCGTTGCTTTAGTAGAATCTACATATTAATTGATGATTAATGTATTTGAATCGTTTACTGAGTAACCATTGCTGATTAATAAATTTTTCGCATAGATTGTGAAGGAGAAGAATGAGGACCTACAAGAAACAATAGGTGAGAAGGATGAACAAGAACCAAACTATGCCTGTGAAAAGGAAATTCTTGAAACTGTATACATTCAAGACGAGATACTTGTTGATAGGGGAGGACATGGATCTGAAAATACTGAAATGGTCTCAGAATCAGGACCTGAAAACAAAAGTATAGAGCAAACAGAAGAAACGGAAGCCACCAGAATTGACAAGTCAACATTTGATGATAACTTCAGCAATATGGTTTGTTCTTTATCTGATTTAGTAAACCTTCTGATCAAATTTCTTGGTCAGAATATAGCTCAATGGATTGAAAACATTTTTTCCTTTTTTTGCGAATCAGTACAAAGTACTTTTTTCCCCTTCTTTTTAACTTCAGATGAGAAGCTATTATCAACATACAATGACCAAGTCAACTTATCCATGATATACATCTTAATCACCACACTTGTTCCCATGAAGGTTACATCCTCCCATAAAGTTTTACTCTCCATTACATAGAGTCCGATCTTAATTCATCTTTATCCTTAACACAAATTTGGCCCCAAGCCATGGTTTCCCCCAATATTTGTTTTTCTTTATCAGTCTTTCCATGTATTCATGACTCAGAAACTTCTTCTAGCTTATATTTCAAAATTTTATGTCCTTCACTATTTTTATATACATATATGAAACATATGTACTTAATGGTGCAGAATATAGCAACAAATGACTTGTTCGAGGAGACTACGACAGCAAATGAGATGAGTGAGAGATCAAAAGCAAATGATTTTGTTGATGAAGAAACCATGCAGGAAAAGGAGAATGTGAATTCTAATGATACTGTCTGTGAAGAAAAGAACCATAACATGATTAATGACAAAGATCCGATCAAAGAAGAGAGAGAGACTGAAAATTCTGAATTGGTGTCTGAAGAAAATAGTCACAACAAAATTTCGGCTTTAGAAGCTGTAGATATTGACACTCTAGCTGGAGGCAGTGATCTAGCCACTTCACAAGTACAGGAAGAGAGCACACAGAAGTCAACTGATCCAGAAGTGGCTAATGAGCATGTATCTTCTATAAACAACGATGATGAAGGCCATAATAGAATTACAAATGTGGTAGTTGAGAATGACATTCAAGAAAGAACAGAAGAAAAGAGATGCATGGAAGACGAGCTGACTATAGGAATGAGCATAGATGAGAATAAAATAGAAAGTGAAAATCTTGAGAAAAGGAATGATTTAGATGAAGGGAAGGAATCAGTGACAGTATCTGATGATGTCGAAATCTGCCTAGATGAAACTACTACTGAGAATACTTCAGGTAGCAGCGTGGAAATTGTTGGATCAGAAGATAAGCTTGAAAAATCATCTGACGCTTCTGAGAAGAACATCAACGTTGAAATAAGTTCTTCCAGTCAAGATGTCGAGGAAATGGACCTTTTGGAGGAACAAGAAGAAAGCTTCAAAGAGAAGGATGGAGCAGGTATGTTGCTTGAAGATGCAGTAGCAGTAATGGTCACTGACAAGGCGAGTTCCATACTGGATGCTGCACACATGGAGGTAGTTGAATAGTTAAATCAAAACCTTCCTTTATTTGCTTGTCCTAAATACCTGCTGCAGTTGAAATTGATGTCACACCTAAATCAACTAGCTATTGATCATTTCATTTTGACTTTGATTTTCAACTTAAGCACCATCATATCGCATGCTGAGTCACCAATACCAAAAATCCGATGTGGTATTTCCTTTCTTGATTCCACCACTTAACAAATACTTTGACGACTATATTTATAAATCTCTCATGTTAGCTAAATCTTTTGAATCTTCCGTCTTTCAAGTAGATTACATTATTAATCTTACATACTTGGAATACAAGACTGAGCATGGAAAATAACTAAAAAAGGACTGAGGAGACAAAACCTGATTTACATGTGTTCCATCTGCAGTATATAAATGAAGTAGAAGATGATAAGCAAAAGGAATCCCTCAAGTCTACTTCTGTAGAAGAGACACATGGAACCATCAATAACAGTATCACTGAAAGAGATCCATCTCAAAAGATTGAATTCATACAAGCACCAGCACTTGAAGATAAGAATCCAGAGACCAACAAAGAAAAGGAAACAAGCAAGACTGAGAATTCAATAGATGATGACGATCTCAAGAGAAAGGTTATTTCTTTGTCAATTAGTATATTTAAAAAATTATCCAACTAAACATATTGAAGACTCTTATAAGCTAATTATGTGATCTGTTGTTTCTAAATTATCTATCTTCACTGTAGTTTTCATGTCCTCTGAAAACAAATATTGAAGACTCTTATAAGTTAATCATGTCCTCTGTTGTTTCTCAATTATCTATATCCACTGTAGTTTTCACTGTTATATCATATCTGAAGCAGATCTCTGAAACAATTGAGCCAAATGATTTAATAGAAAGTGCAAAGGATGAGCCTACAGAAACCAAGGACACTGGCAGTAATTTGAACAGTTATGTATTGATTGAAGAAACAGTATGTTGTGGAATAGATGAGAAGCAAAGAGAAGTCGAGAGGACTTGTGAAGAACAGACATGCCAAAGAACCAACCTCATAAGAAACACTGTCTGTGAAGAAAAGATAGACAACATGAATCTTGGAATTTCCTCAGGATTACTAGATGACAAGGATCAAGAGGAGATAGGGGAATCAGCAATTGTCAAGATTGACAGCTCAATAGATGATATTAACTCAAAAATGGTTCGTATTTCTCTTTTTGCCTTATATTTTCTCTAAACTATGTAACACACTTCTATGTATGACTCTCTTCTCAGTTCAAACATTTATCTAATAATCATCTCTAAAACAGATAAATAGAGAAATGCTGGGGGGAGGGGTGATTAGTGAACTTAAAATCAGAATAAAATGCACCAAATTAGCATGTAAACAATCTGTCAGATATTGTGTAATTTATCTGTCACGAATAAGCGAACGACCTCTGAACCCGTATTATCTAATCACCCTCACTCTCATAAACCAAAATCATCTTGTGAATCTTCAGAGAGAACTCTTTGTTTCTCAAGTGGAACCTATATATCTATTGCTGAAATACAACTCAAGACTCTTGTATGAAGCATAACTCTGCTTCTAAATCTTCACTGAGAACTCTTCGTTGCTTTAGTAGAACCTACATAGTAATTGCTGATTAATGTATTTGAATCTTTTACTAAGTAACCATTGCTGATTAATAATTTTTTCGCATATATTGTGAAGGAGAAGAATGAGGACCTACAAGAAACAATAGGTGAGAAGGATGAACAAAACCCAAACTATGCATGTGAAAAAGAAATTCTTGAAACTGCATACATTCAAGACAAGATACTTGTTGATAGGGGAGGACATGGATCTGAAAATACTGAAATGGTCTCAGAATCAGGACCTGAAAACGAAAGTATAGAGCAAACAGATGAAACAGAAGCCACCAGAATTGACAAGTCAACATTTGATGATAACTTCAGCAATGCCAATATGGTTTGTTCTTTATCTGATTTAATGAACCTTCTTATCAGATTTCTTGGTCAGAATACAACTCAATGGATTGAAAACAATTTTTTCCTTTTTGCAAATCAGTACAAAGTACTTCCCCCCCCCCCCCCCCCCCCCCCCCCCCCTTCTTTTTAACTTCAGATGACAAGCTATTATCAACATACAATGACCAAGTCAACTTATCCATGATATGCATCTTTAATCACACACTTGTTTCTACGAAGGTTACATCCTCCCATAAAGTTTTTACTCACTATTCCATAGAGGTCTTTTGAGTTTTCCGATCTTAATTTATCTGCATCCTTAACCCTTAACACAAATTTGGCCCCAAGCCATGGTTTCCCCAATATTTGTTTTTCTTGATCAATCTTTCCATGTATTCGTGACTCGAAACTTCTTCTAGCTAATAATTCAAAATTTTATGTCCTTCACTATTTTTTATCTTTACAAAAATATATATACATATATGAAACATATGTACTTAATGGTGCAGGATATAGCGACGAATGACTTGTTCGAGGAGACTACAATAGCAGATGAGATGAGTGAGAGATCAAAAGCAAATGATTTTGTTGATGAAGAAACCATGCAGGAAAAGGTGCATGAGAATTCTAATGCTACTGTGCTGATCAAAGAAGAGAGAGAGACTGAAAATTCTGAAAAGGTTTCTCAATTGGTGTCTGAAGAAAATAGTCGCAACAAAATTTCGGCTTTAGAAGCTGTAGATATTGTCACTCTAGCTGGAGGTAGTGATCTAGCCACTTCACAAGTACAGGAAGAGAGCACACAGAAGTCAACTGTTCCAGAAGTGGCTAATGAGCACATATCTTCTATAAACAACGATGATGAAGGCCATAATACAATTACAAATGTGGTAGTTGAGAATGACATTCAAGAAAGAACAGAAGAAAAGAGATGCATGGAAGACGAGTTGACTATAGGAATGAGCATAGATGAGGATAAAATAGAAAGTGAAAATCTTGAGAAAAGGAATGATTTAGATGAAGGGAAGGAATCAGTGACAGTATCTGATGATGTCGAAATCTGCCTAGATGAAACTACTACTGAGAATACTTCACATAGCAGCGTGGAAATTGTTGGATCAGAAGATAAGCCTGAAAAATCATCTGACGCGTCTGAGAAGAACATCAAGGTTGAAATAAGTGCTTCCAGTCAAGGTGTCGAGGAAATGGACCTTTTGGTGGAACAAGAAGAAAGCTTCAAAGAGAATGATGAAGCAGGTATGCTGCTTGAAGATGCAGTACCAGTAATAGTCACTGACAAGGCGAGTTCCATACTGGATGCTGCACGCATGGAGGTAGTTGAATAAATCGAAAACCTTCCTTTATTTGCTTGTCGACATTTTTTAGGCCTCTTGCTGCTCTTCCTTCACACTTCAGACCCCTAAATATCATCGATCTACTGATACCATAAGTATTTCTACCTTTCTCATTATAAGCATTTGAAGCCTTCCATTTAAATACATGCTGCAGTTGAAATTGATGTCACTCCTAAGATCGACTATCTATTGATCATTTCATTTTGACTTTGATTTTCAACTTAAGCACCATCATATCGCATGCTGAGTCACTAATACCACGATGTGGTATTTCCTTTCTTGATTCCACCACCTAATAAATACTTTGACAACTATATTTATAAATCTCTCATGTTAGCTAAATCTTTTGAATCTTCCGGCTTTCAAGTAGATTCCATTATTAATCTTACATACTTGGAATACAAGACTGAGCATGGAAAATAACTAAAAAGGGACTGAGGAGACAAAACCTGATTTACATGTGTTCCATCTGCAGTATATAAATGAAGTAGAAGATGATAAGCAAAAGGAATCCCTCAAGTCTACTTCTGTAGAAGAGACATATGGAACCATCAATAACAATAGCACTGAAAGAGATCCATCCCAAAAGATTGAATTCATATCGGCATCAGCACTTGAAGATAAGGATGCAGAGACCAACGAAGAAAAGGAAACAAGCAAGATTGAGAATTCAATAGATGATGACAATCTCAAGAGAAAGGTTATTTCTTAGTCAATTTAGTATATTTAAAAACTAATTACCAACTACACATATTGAAGACTCTTATCAGCTAATCATGTCCTCTGTTGTTTCTCAATTATATCATATCTGAAGCAGATCTCTGAAACAATTGAGCCAGATGATTTAATAGTAAGTGCAAAGGATGAGCCTACAGAAACCAAGGACACTGGCAGTAATTCGAACAGTTATGTATTGATTGAAGAAACAGTATGTTGTGGAATAGATGTGAAGCCAGATGATATTAACTCAAAAATGGTTAGTATTTCATCCAATTCCAGAACTTTTTGCCTCAAAAAATACTATTAGAATGAAGCGACTGATTCACCAAAACATGCATTTCTCAAAAATACATAATACACTTCTATGTATGACTCTCTTCTCAGTTCAAAACATTTATCTAATAATCATCTCTGAAACAGATAAATAGGATTGCTGAGCTGAGTGAGGATATTGAAATTGTACAAATGAAGGATGAGGAAAATCTTATCAACACCATCAAGGAGTCTCCTGATAATCATGCACTAGTTGTGCCAACTCCATCTGAGCCAATTGATGAAAAATACGAAGCAGCTTCCAAATATGAATTGGAAGAGCAATGTCACCAAATTAACAATGCTGAAGACAAAACAGAAGCTGATATCCTTGAAGACACTGAGAACCTCCAAATTCTACCAGAGAAGGTAGTTGCTAAAAATTGACAAGAGATTGTAGATGAATCAAAAGCTACAATGGAATCTTAGATTGCATGGTCTGAGAGTTTTCCCCTTTATGTTCTTATATTATTATATTTTTCTGTGTGTTTGCGTGGGTGTGGGTGTGGGTATAGGGGTGGTGGGGGTGGGTGGGTGGGTGGGGCAGCGGTGAATATGTTCTTTTCTGTATACTTTCATTATTTCATCCCTTGACAAACTTTTTCTCCATTATCATCCCAGATGGAGATTCCTGAAATTGTTGATCATAATGATGGCCCTGCAACTGCAAAGGTAAGAAGCAAGGATACATTAGAAAGGAGTATTCAAAATACTGGTATGTTGGTTGAGAAAGCAAACAACAATGGAATTGGTGAGGAACAGGAAAATGTTTGCCTTATTATCAACAGTGAAGACACTGCAGATGTTGATGTACACAAGGAAAAAGGAAATACTATGATGCTGGATATTGACTCGGACATGGGACCTGAGGAGCAGGGTCAATTAGCTATTTCTGAAAAAGAAAGTGTCAAAGTTGAGCAAATACAAAGCCTGCAGAATGATGCACAATGTTCAATCATAAAAGAAATGACGAATGAGACAGCACCAGGATCAAGCGTAGAACACAACATAAAAGAAACGGCTTACAAATTTGGAATTGATGAGCAACTAGAAACCACCAGCAGGTCTGAGAATATAAATGATGAAGTGCATCAGGATGTGCAAGAGGAACCTTTAAACAAAATCCATGAAAAATCTGTCAGCAGCAAAAATGAGAACCTTGCTGAAGTTGACAGTGAAAGAGAAATGTTAGCTGCTGAAGCTAAGGATGCTAATCTTGTAAGAATTGCATATGAAGAGACAAAAGAACTTGAGGAAGAAATACCTGCAACTACATTTACTGGCCAGAACAGCGAAAAAAAAGTAGTTGACGGCATAAAGAGGGGAACTACAACCGAAGAGGTTGGTTCAGAATATATAGCTACTGGAAAGTACATTTTGTTTTCTTCTGTGTCAATCTTATGGTTTCCCCTTTGATAAACCCATATCCAACTGTTTCTGAATTTTCAGGTTGAAGAAAGTAAGACTACAACTGTTGCACATAACTCTGAAACCTTAGTAGAGATGAAAAGTGACAAAGTCCAACTGCCAGGTGATGCAAGTCAAACCATGGAGGCTAAAGGACAAGGAGATAGAACTTACACCACAATCAAAGAAGATGTCAGGCTATATCCGTAACTCAAGTTCTCCTGTTTATACTGTTATCACATCATTACAAAATGAAGCATTCATAATGCAGGATTCAAATATACTCGATCCTATCATAGTGGAAAAAGATACAAAGAATCAGGATGAGAACACAAACGAAATACTTGATCCTTTACCTATTACCAGTGCACTGACAGACGGGGCAGCATATGGAAGCTTGCATTCTGATCAGGATGGTTCAACAATTAAAGCAGATCACTCAATAGATGAGATTCCAAATCAAGAGGTCAACACAACCTACCAAACTTCATTTAATCCATTCCATGATCTTCCTTAAATGTTCCTTATCACTTATCCTGCTATACAGGTTGACTTTGAGTTAAGATCTGTAGGGCAGAATGTGGAAGTTACGATTGAGGCAGGACCCATCAAACTAGATATTCCAGAAAATGATGTAAGTCTGCTAGATTAATTCAAATAAATATTAAAAGTCCAACTGAGTTGCTTATCAGCATTTCCACTTTCTTACATGGTAAGAGAACTTTCAGCTTTTCCTTTACTGATGACAATTGTATACTGGTATATATATGGTGCAGAGTTACAATTCTGACGCACAGTATAAGGAGCCTGAACCTGTAGGTTTAAACAATGAAAAAAGGATAGCCAACAACAATAATGATAAGCTACCTGAGTACCCTGCTTTTGATGAAGAGACCAAAGTTGATAGATTTATGTATATTCTTCTCCAACTAGAGGCCTCAATGTATAGAGATTATAGAGTATAAAAGGAAACAAAGATTATATAAGGATTCCTAAAATCACTCCTAACAAATCTAACTAAATCAAATCAAATCAAATCTTGACATATTCTGCACATTATATACAACTGGGAATTATTATTAAAAATGGTAAGAAATCACGGAGGTTTAACACTCTCATGCAAACTCGATCGGCAGACCATGAGAAAACGAGTTTGGACTACAACATAGTAAACCGGTGTTTGTAAAGCACTTTCATGAACATATCAGCAAGTTGATCTGGAAACAGCACAAAGAGCACACGATGAGAACATGAGAGAACTTTCTCTCATGAAGTGATAGTCAAGCTCAATATGTTTAGTGCGAGCATGGAAGACATGATTGGAGACTATGTACGTCGTGTTGATGTTGTTACAAAACATGGTGATTGCTTTGAGTGGGGGAAAATTAAGTCCACCAAGGTGATTATATATCCAAGTAGTCTCGGCACAAACATGGGCAATGGAGCGGTATTCACCTTCGGGACTGAAGCGTAAGACTGTAGGTTATTTCGTAGCAGTCCAAGCAATGAGATTGGACCCTAATGCTGTGTTTGGTAGGAAGGATGGAAAGGAAGGAAAAAGAATGATATATTTTCCTTCCATATGGAAAGGAAAGATCATTTCCTTCCTTTGTGTTTGGTTGGAAGGATGGAAAAGAGAGGAGATGCATTATTCTTTGTTTGGTAATTGGTATAGAAAAAAAAGTGAAAGAAAAGAAAATAAAAAATATAGATTTTACCAATTCTATCCTCAACTAAAACACATATTTACCATTTGATTTCATTAATAATTTTTAAATAATACAATTCACATGGGGGTACAATTGTTAATTAATATAAGTCTCCACTTTTTCTTCCACTTTTGGAGTGATTGGATTTCTTAGGTTATGAAAGAAAAACAATCTCCACTTTTCCTTCCATACCAAACAATAGAAAATGAATCATTCCCTCCACTTTTTCCTCCTCCCACTTTCCTCTCCTACCAAACACAGCCTAAGAAAACACACAAACCAGTAATGGAGTGGCGAGAATCAGGACAACATATCCAGTCTGCATCGGAGTAGGTAGTGACTGTAAACGGTCCAACTGAGTAGCGAAACATGAGGTTAAGATAAGGAGATTTAAAGTTTGAGAGATATTTAGGGTTAGGGTTGGTAAGAATGGCAGAAGTTAGGGTGGAGGTGTTTTCCTAGAGGCTTTTGAGGAAGAGGAAAGAGGAAAGCTCTTGAGAGGAAGAAAGAGGGAGGCAGCGAGAGGGAGATCGGGTAGGTAGAGAGAGGATCTGGTAGGCTGATACCATATAAGTTGATAAATTTATATATATTCATCTCCAACTGGAGGCCTCAATATATAGAGATTACAAAGAGAATAAAAGAAAAAAACAAAGAGTATTAAAATCATTCCTAACATATCTAACTAAATCAAATCAAATCTTGACTTATTCTGGACAACTATATACAACAGGGAATAATTATTAAAATTTGTAAGAAATCACGGAGGTTTAACATAAGAGACCAAAGAGGAAGTACAACATAAGCATGAGAATGCCCTTGAATCATGATACCAAATTCATGAGAGCCTTATACAAAGCATTGATCTAGTTGGCCATAAAGAACAAAACAAGATTGAGGAGCTTGAAAAAGATCCTTTTTCAATCTCATTCGAAGAAAGATAATGAAATGATTGGGACAGGAATTCTCCAAAATGATGAAACAGAACCAATTTATCTGCAAACAGAAGAGATACTGTAATATATTATTTTTTAATTGACTCAACAAGTCCATTGATGTCATTTGAATGTAGGAGGCCCAAGTAGGTTCTCCATGTAGAACAGGGTCTTGGGCCAAACTACACCTCAAAAAATTCGGACATTTCATCATTGGCATTTTTTCTTTTTTAAAAAACTACAATTTTTACTAGGGTTATTTTGTATAAGGGTACCGGATTTATAACCTAATTAGACTTTGGGTATTGGGTTTGTCCATTTTAGACTTTGGGTACTCGAAATTTTTTAGTGACACATTTTATTGACAAAACTGGACTTTCAGTGACAAAATGAGACTTTTTATGACGAAAGTTTGTCACTAAAATGTGTCACTAATAATTTCGAGTACCCAAGCTCTAAAACGGACAAATCCAGTACCCAAAGTCTAATTACGTTCTAAACCTGGTACCCTTATACAAAATAACCCAAACTATAATAGAATGTAAGGACCATCGGCAAAACAGAAAGAGAGTAAGTGAACTCCTGGAAAATTGTCTCCAAGATGAACTCAAAAGCAATGATGGAAATGCATCTGATTCAAGCATGCTGTCTCAGGGTATGGAAGGTGATGAACTAAGTATGGCTTCGGAGGATAAACTAGAGAGGCTTGAGTTTGAAAGGAAAGAAATGACTAGAATGAAAGAGGAAGCTCTTGATGCATGTCCATCTCAAGTCAAGGAACCCACAGAGGATGCTGAAGTTGAGCACATATCACTACAAACAATAGAGAACGAGGGAGTGGCAGTTACTGAAGCAGAGGTCAGTTTAGAGTGTTAAGAGTTTTCTTTATTCATTTTATTTTTATTTTCTATTTTCTTTCACTACAAAAAGTTATGAGGATTGGTTTTGAGTGTTAAGAGTTTTCTTTCACTACAAACAATAGAGAACTGGGAGACATGACACTACAAAAAGTCATGCACAATAATGTCATGTCTCCCAGGTCTATGGATGCAGTGTTTAAGATGATTGGTTTTGCCATCCAAAAAGGGCTGGCGGTGCAGCTTGTTGCCCGCTTGCCATCTATTTCGGTGTAATCTTTCTCTCTTATCTATCAATTGACCTTTTTATTTTTATTTTCTATTTTCTTTCACTAAACACTAAAAGATACTTTGTCTCCTAAGCAGGTTAAAGGTTCAGATTTGATGTCTCAGGAGAACATTGAAATCAGTTTATCTACCACAGAAGCCTTACTTGAGGAAAACATGCCAGAGAGTGCATCTACAGTACTTTCTGAAGGTCAAAGCCTGAATGTTCCTACACACATCAATATGGCAGAAATGATTATTCTGGAAGATGAAACTGAAGAAGTGCAACTGCAAGTCCAAGAAAACCTGAATGATGAAGTACAAAATGAGAAACAAGAGGAGAAGAGTGAAGTAAAAGCAGACCAAATAGAATCACAAACGAATACCAATGACACCAATGAGAAAGAGAAGCAAGGTCCAAAGGTAGCTTCACATAAAGCAAAATTGGAGGAAGGAGAACTTGAAAACCCCATACATGAAGTTTCTAAGGAAATTGAAACAACAGAAACTGAAAATATTTATGAAGACAGAATCGAGAAACAAAATCTTGATGAAGACATGCAAATGGATGGAAATGAATTGCTCAAAGATTCCACAACTGAACTAGAAGGAGGCAACAACGAACCAATTCATGTTTCTGATGCAACAGAGGATGCAATTCCACATGAAGAGGTCACTGATACTTCCCTTCAGTTTAATTATGTTAGTCTTATTTTCCATTTCTTATCAATTGAATGAATTCTGATTTCCTTGTCCAAGTCCTAACAAAGATTTCAAAAAGTAGATTTGAAAAGCAACATGAGTAATGAGTTTGCATATTTTGATCCACAGCATGAAGAGAGCAAATGCAAGATAGTGGATGACTTATCTGCTGTTAGCCACAAATTGGTTGAAGAATCTAACAAAATGGAAACATCAGATCACCAACAAATGAAGAACACAGAACCTGAAATTCTAGAGAAAGGTGGTGAAACAAGTGACGGCACCATCACACAAAATAATGAAATACTACAGACAAGTGAAAAGTCAGATGCAGATGCAGATGTACAAAATGATGCAAACGAACATGTGCAGCAGCTCGAAGGACTCTCAAGCACCATCTCCAACAATCTAGAGATAGCTGAGACAATGGAGTATATTGAGAAGAATAGTGAAGCTGAAGAGGAAGCATTCAGGGCTCAAATTATTGCTAGTCTGAGAGAGGTAACTGCTAATGAACAGTTTGGGGAAGAAAATGACTCCAACAAGCAGAACAAACCAGAAACAAACCGGAAGTCTGAGATAACTATTACTGCTCCAGATGATGAGGTGAGACTATACAACAGATAAAATATGACCTCAGTATTGTTTCAGTTCCTTCCATTTGTTGCATATTTAACAATAAATTGATGTTCTTGTAAAGGTTGAGATATCTGAAGATAAGCATGAATCTGAGGAAGCCTTAAATGCTAATGAAATAGATATCGAGATTCCGAAAGAAAGTACTACTATTGGGTGCAAGATGGTGGATGACTTACCGGTTGCTAACCACCAATTGGTTGAAGAACCCAAAAAAATGGAAACATCTTCAGATCACCAACAAATGAAGCACCCAGAACCTGAAATTCTAGAGAAAGGTGATGAAACAAGTGAAGGCACGAGCACAAAAAATAATGAAATACTAGAGACGAGTTCAAAGTCAGATGCACATATACAAAATGGTGCAAACGAACATGTACAGCTTGAAGGACTCTCAAGTACCATATCCAACAATCTAGAGGTAGCTGTGTCCATGGAGTATATTGAGAAGAAGAATAATGAAGCTGAAGAGGAAGCATTCAGAGCTCAAATGATTGCTAGTCTGAGAGAGGTAACTGCCAATAAACAGTTTCAGGAGGAAGAAAATGACTCCAACAAGCAGAAGGAACCAGAAACAAACTGGAAGTCCGAGATAAATATTACTGTTCCAAATGATGAGGTGAGACTACAACAAAAAAATATGACCTCAGGGTCCTTTTTTTCTTTCAGTTCCTTCCCTTGTTGCATGTTTAACAATAAATTGATGTTCTTGTACAGGTTGAGACATCTGAAGATAAGCCTGAATCTGAGGAAGCCTTAAATGCTAATGAACTAGATATAGAGATTCCAAAAGAAAAGATAAGCAGTACTGAATGTCCAACTGAAGTTGAAAAGCTTGCGTGCAGTATTGGTTATCCAGCATCTGTTCCTGGAGTACATGTGAACAGTGAGGAGATTCCAGATGTGGTTCCCTCTGTTATATCAGTCACGAAGTCTTCAGAAAAGGATAAAAACGAAGAAGACGTGAAAAATCTTACTGAAGTTTCAATCTTACAGTCCCATGAAGAAGAAGACAGGAAGGACATTTCATCAGCTGAGGTCACAGAGAGCAAGGAAAGCCCACATAAAATGTCTACCATGCTAGAACCAGAACTGTGCCAACCAGAAGAAAAAAGGGAGATGAAGCAAGTGGAAGAAGAGGCAAGTTATGGAGTTGAATGTGATGCTTCGCAAGATGCACAAACACAACAGATAGATCACCATGATTTGCCTGTATCACAGTTGCTCATGGACCATATCTTAAGGGAAGAAGTTATTCATACAGCCTGTAATGTGGAAGCTGAAGACAATAATCATGAAGGAACTGATGGTGTAAAACAGCATGATGCCGGAGTTCTGAAAGGAGCATGCAATGTCAGTCCCAAGGAATTTCAGAACACTTCTGAGAATGTAGAGTCTCAAGATAAGATACAAGAGAAAAATGATGATGGTGATGAAAATGGTACTAAAATTCAAAAAGAAGAGATATTGGATTTCTTGACGCCTGAACAGACAGCCAGCACAACAGAAAACAAAGTAGGTCAAGAAAATGAAAGTAGCTCCCCCTTGGTTGAAGAGAAGAAAACAAGTGATGCAAATGAGAAGATAGAAATTCCAGCAGTAAAGGATGATGAAGAAACCTATAGCATTCTCCAAGACTCCTCTCTCATAATGGCAGTAGCTGAAGACGTAAAGGATGAAATCCCCAAAATGTCTGAAGAATCAATTCCTGCCAAAGACATAAAGGATGAAATGCCCAGCATGTCTGAAGAATCAACTCCTGTTCTTGTAAATGATAGCAGGGAACCAACAATAAAGGACGAAGAGGAAACACATAGCAATTTCCAAGACTCATCTACCATAATGACAGTAGCCGAAGACATAAAGGATGAAATCCCAAGCATGTCCGAAGAACCAACTCCTGTTCTTGTAAATGATACTAGGGAACCAACAATAAAGGATGATGAGAAAACACGTAGCAATCTCCAAGACTCATCTCCCACAATGGCAGTAGCCGAAGATGTAAAGGATGAAATCCCCAGAATGCCTGAAGAATCAACTCCTACAGAAGACGTGAAGGATGAAATCCCCAGCACATCTGAAGAATCATCTCATGTTCTTGTAAATGATAGCAGAGAACCAACAGTAAAGGATGATGAAGAAACACATAGCAATCTCCAAGATTCATCTCACAAGATGGCAGTAGCCGAAGACGTAAAGGATGAAATCCCCATCATGTCTGAAGAATCAACTCCTGTTCTAGTAAATGATAGCAGGGAACCAACATCAACTGAGGAAAGAAGCACAGAAACTAAAACCGGTATTGAAGAGTGCATGGATCCAACTTTGGTGCAGGATGAGAAAGTTCAAGGAAGCATCCTTGAAATGTGTGCAGTGGAGCAAGAAATAAACAGAAGTGTTGAATCTCTGAACAAAGATGTTAATCTTTCATCAACCGCCAAGACTTATGCAGAAGATGATTTACTTGAAGAAGGAAAAGTAATTCCGCAGGATGTCGAGAAGAGTGATGAAGCTTCCTATGCAGTAATGGAAGGGCATTATCATTCAAATGCTGAATCAGTTGCAGAAAAAAAGAACTTAGTTCACAAGGAAGAAACTTTACCAGATCACAGGTACGATCAATATGGGAGATTGTCTCAGTCTTCTCACCTTCAAGATGATTTACTTGGACAAACTTTGGAAATTGACCCGAAGGTTAAGAAGATAGATATTGAAGATAAGGACAGTGATGATTTCACTGAGATTCAAGCACAACAAGAGAAGAATAAATCTGGAGAAATAACGTATCTATCTGGACCAGAAGATGTTGAGCAATCAAATTTTGCAGTCAAATCTAAGGATGAAATTCTTGAGGTAACTGAAAACCTACTGGAGGATAGAAGCCTAAGCTCAGATGAAAAGGAAGCTGTAGAGACAAAAGAAACGCAAGTATATGAAGATAAACTTGAAGATGAGAAAGAACATAAAACTGAGGAATCTGTTCAGGATGAAAGAATAGTTGGGGAAGCAAGAGATGCAGAGCTGAAGCCAGCTCACAAGAAATCTCACAACATCTTATCAGGTGTTGGATCAAAGGTCAAACACTCACTTGCAAAAGTGAAGAAGGCGATAACAGGTAAGTCCTCCCACTCAAAGGCAACACCAGCGAACTAAAAAAGAACAATGGTTAAGATGTAATATAGCAATTTAGTTTGGTTCCTTCAGGACTTGGTTTTTAATTAGCTTTTTCTATGTCAGTACTAGTAAAGCAAGATAAATTGTCAATATCATCTATATTATGGTTGTGCTATATTATGGTTGTGCAAATAGCAACATGATTTCCTGTACAAAATTGAAAGAAAGTAGCCAAAACAGACAGGTAGTCTGGTACTATCCTCTTCTGGGTGGTTAGGTCATGAACTTTGTAATGCCACATCAAGCTTGTATAAAATTATGTGTGTTATACTGTTTTTTTAAAATATTTAGCATGTTCTAAGTGAAAGGTTCTATAGAATTACTTTTGAGACATAAAGGGATAAGCCCCTTAGCACCACTTTACCACTAACCCAAGTTTCTTTATGACTTTATATAAAATTGCACGACTTTTTTCTGGATATGCTCATAGATTTCCTATATTAGTAGAATAAAGAAATTTACTTGAACCCTTTTGCTGCAGCATGGTGCAATGAACATTGTCAATGCTTAAAAAGTGCAATAATGCACATTGCTAGAAAGTGGTGGATACATGAGAAGTTGAGAACAAAGATACCAAACTGTAGCATAGAATAAGACTGCTTCTAATGCATCTCTACCGCAAGCTCACATTTTTTTGATGAAAATAAGATGCATATCATAATGTTTTCCATATTTTGGGAGGTAGAGTAGCATAGATAGGATGGGCCCCTCATCAGGTAAGCTATCTCCACCTAATAAAAAGATATGCAAATTGGATACGTATAAACCAAGGTTCGCAATATCGGTATTGGAATCGGTATCGGACGGTATCGGACCATTCCTATGAGTATCGCTATCGGTGATATCGGTAGTATAGGCGGTTTCGGATCGGAGTACAGAATTTTTTGATATCAGAAAACAAATAATTATTAATAAATTATTAACATTTAAAAAATATATTTTATACATTTAGGTATAATTTTAAGTATTTTTAGTGTTATTTCTTAGTAGTTTTGAAATTAAATAAAATAGTAGTCACCCTTACCAATTGGTTTATATGCAATAGATAAATTTTCTTCTTTTACGTGCTTTAACAACCTTATTATGCTTTAAACCCTTGCTGATTTGTCTTTTTCGTTCAATTTTCTTTGCCGAATTGATCGGAAATGAGACCCCCAATGTTGGTATCAGTCAGTATCGGTCGGTATCGGATCGGGACATGTCAAACCGTATCGGTATCGGACGTATCATATCGGTATCGGCAGATACTATAAACTATGATATAAACCATAAGAAGAATTTTCCAGAAAGAAAAAGATGGAATTTGGAAATTAATGCAACTATATTATCATATACAAAAATAAAAAATGATAATTGGGATCGGAGAACATATGAAAATTATCCTTTCTGCATCAACGATAAGAGAATTTCCAGGGTATTTCATTACCATATCAGGGAAATTAGATTATCCACCTTACCCGCGGGAAGGAACTAATGTTAAGCAAGTAGCATATTTCTTCAGGGGAAGGAGTGTTTTTAGCAAGTAGCGAGATGATATTTGAAAGTTGATACACACTGATAACCATTGACCAGTAGCTCGCCAGCGTTAGCATTAAAAGGACACCTGGAATCTATCTATTCCCGTCGCACTGTAATGGTCAATTTGGTCATATTGAACAAGGAGATTGTGGTGAACCGTGTTGCAGGAATACAGATACGGACACGGATAAGGTCACGACATGGGATACGAACATTTTCAAAAGGGTACAACTATGTGTTTATATATGTAATTCATTCGAGATGCATACGACGGCGGCCCACGTGAGAGAAGAGGAATTAAATGGAAACTGTGTCCAAAGATTCAATCTTTTTTGTCGCTACACTGAACTACAACAGATTTATTTGACTGCAACTCTCGTGTGTGTATATATATCAGAACGATTAAGCTAGTAAACAAAGAACCAAACAAGTGGTGGGCAAAATTGCGGCAACCAAACCCTCCGAAAAGGCGAGACGGGTTCATATACACGGTGCGCAACTAGCGTCGGCATCGACCATCAAACTAGAGGATCGTCCGCAACTATGAGAAGTGTGCATGCTGATGTAAATTTTTGAACAAAGAGCAACGCGTACAATACAAATGTAGAGTTTCATGGCGGGAAAAGAGCTTGTACCTCTCATAGCGGAATCCCGGCTAGAAGCTTCTAGAAGGGCAGCCGCTGGCTGAGTCTGCGCCCTCTTCGAGTCATTTTGGCTAGGAGCTGCAGGAAGCGGGAGATTTGATTTTATTTGATTTTATTTTATTTTGGTGCCGACCAGGTGTTTGTTCTGGGTTTTACACTGTGTTTGGGAACAGGGAAAGAAAAATTTGAGGGAAAAAAATATAGGAGAGTAAAACGAAGGTAAAATTATTATTATTTTCACTTGTTTGAATGACCAAAAAATAAGAAAGAAAAATTTTATTATTTTATTTGTTTGTGGAGATATAATTATCATTCAATCCTTGATTTTTTTCAAATCATAAAAGAAATTAACTTTTTTGAAGGGTAAATGGATAATTTCTCCCACAATACTCTTAACTCTCTCCATTTTCCTCCCACCTTTGGGAGGAAAATTTTTGAGTGGGACCCGCATGAATTTTCCTCCCAAACTCTCTCCCTCCTCTTCCCTCCCCATTCCCAAACACCAATATTTTTAATTTTTCACTCATTTTCCCCTCAATATAAGTCTTGCTGCGTCTGTTAATTGCACTTTGATACCCTCAACTATTCCGCTTTTTCAAGTTGATACCTCAACTTTTTTTTTTAACTTGATACCCTAAATTTTTTTTGGACAATAATGTCCTTACCCAAAAATTAAAACTACCACTCAACCCCTCCCCCCCTCCCCTCCTCCAGCCCCCCCCCCTCCCCCCCCCTTCCGGCCACCACCCCCGCCCCCGCCCCCGCCCCCGCCCCTCTCCCCGCCGCCCCGCCCGCACCCGCCGCCCCTTCCCCCACCCTCCCGCCCCGCCTGCACCCCCCCCCCCTCCGCCCCTCCGCCCCGTCTGCACCCTCCCCCTCCACCCTCCGGCCACCCACACCTCCCCCCTCCCGCTTCCTCCCCTCCCTCTCCCGCTGCCCTCCTTTCCCAACTCCACCATCGCCAGAAAGGGAGGGGGGTCGCCGCCACGGGGGGGTGGGAGGTGGTCGCCGGAGAGGGAAGGGAGGGAGGTGGTCGCCGGAGTGGGGGAGGGGGGGAGAAGGGGAGAGGGAAGGGATAAGGGTATTTTGGAAATTTTTAAAATTTTAGGTATCAAGTTGAAAAAAAATAATAGTTGAGATATTAAGTTGTTGAGTAAAAAAGTTTATGGTATCAACTTGAAAAAGCGGAATAGTTGAGGGTATTAAAGTGCAATTTAGCCTTCTTCTTCTTTTTGAAGTACGGGGTGAACGTTTGATTTATGTTTCAACGGAATCAAACAGGTCAAAATCCAATAATTCGGAAATCTAAAAATCTAAAACATAAATTGAAGCAAAAGAATAATATTAGACTTTTTCTAAGGGCACCACACAAATTACTAGGGGCTATCACTTACTAGGGGACAGCCCAGGTTTGAGGAACTTTTACTGGGGACGTTCCGAAAATTACTTGGGGCTATCCCCCCCCCCCCCCAAAACCCTCTATTTCATTTCATTTCATTTTCATAAAAAAAATCTCTTTCTTCAAAACCCTCTCTCAAAAACCCTACTCTTATTCTCCCCAACTCCAATCCAAACTCCTAACCCTAGTTTTCTTCTACATTTTTTCAAATCTCATCAATGGTACCAAAGATGAAACCCTCATCACAAGGTAGCTATATTTTTCCTAATTATTGTATATTTATTTTACAATTCAAAGAATCTTCTTCAAAATCTCTTAAATATTATGATAAATTAGGTTAGAACAATTTTTTGTTTGTGAAAGTACTTTTCGAACTCAGAAAATTTCTGTTTTTTCGTTTAAACCTAACCCTAGAACACGAAATGGCCGTTCGGCTGCTGCTCGTGGGCGTCATCTCTGAGGACTGCCGAAGAACGGGCAGTCCTACTGTCAAAGTGGACTGCCATGTTCCAGGCAGTCCTATTATAAAACAGGACTGCAGGAAGCCTGGCAGTCCTTTTATAAAACATGACTGCCATCTCTTTTGCAGTCCTGAAAGAATGATGGACTGCCAGGAACATGGCAGTCCTTAAGGAAAACTGAAACTCTCTGTCACAAAGTTATATAATTAGGACTGCCACCCCCCTGACAGTCCTACACTTAAGTAGGACTGCCAGTACCCTGGCAGTGCTACATAAGTGTATGACTGCCAGGGGGTGGCAGTCCTAATTATAAAACTCTGTGATGAGCTCCTCAAACTGAAGCTCTGTCACAAAGACTTATAAATAGGACTGCCAGCACCCTGGCAGTCTAGGACTACCAGGGTGCTGGCAGTCCTAATTGATACTTGTTGTAACAGCAAGTTTCAATTACGACTGTCAGCACCCTGACAGTCCTCATTTTGTATAGGACTGCCAGGGGGGTGGCAGTCCTAATTGAAACTCTCTGTGATAGAGAGTTTCAAAACTCTCATCACATAGACTTACAAATAGGACTGCCACCCCCTGGCCACCCACATGCGAAATTAACATTCTTCGTGTTCTAACACGGAGAATGGCCATTCTCCTGCATTTTATTGTTAGTTGATACTTTGAAGGGCCATAACTTTTGACTGGGAGGTCGAAATGAGGCCCGATTTGTCGCAAAATGAGCGTATCTTCGAGGAGCCTGAGATTAACCGCTTTTTCGTTAGACGGCCTTCCGAAATTTTAGAATCGCAAAAAAATGATGTTTGGACCTCCGTTTTTGCACTTTTAAGTTTTCCAAAATAACTATTATTTTCTTTGGGTGGAAAATTAATATTTTATTTTCTTGTTGTTGTGGTGGTGATTTTCTTCTGATTCTTGGAGAGGCGGCAATGGAGGAGATGGGTTTGTTGAGCTCTGTGCTGGATTTTGTTGGATTCGGAGTTGAAATCTTTGTTGGGATTGTGATTGGCTATTTTCTCTTCATTTACTTCCAACCCACTGATGTCAAGGTGCTATTCTAGAAAATTTTGGAAAAAAATTTGGACTAGGGTTTAGAATTTTATGACCTAGAAATGTGGAGGAGGAGAAGAAAAGAGTAGAGGGAGAAAGAGTAGAGGAAGAGGAAGAGAGGAAATGAAATGGAGTTGGTATTTATACCATTCTTTTGGCTAGCTCCAAGTAAAAAAAAAATGATGGCAAACTTGTAATATTTTTGAAAATTTTTGGGATAGTCTCAAGTAATTTGTGTGGTGCCCTTAGAAAAAGCCTAATATTATTTGTTCCTCCTTCCTCCAAACTATTCCTCACAGCTGACGTGACTTGTTGATGTGGCAACTGGCATTGGGATGGCAATGGGGCGGGTCGGGGGCAGGGATCATACCTCCCATCCCCGTCTCCGGTAGTGTTCGAATCCCTGTCCCCGTCCCCATCCCCGGTCGGGTTTAAATTTTTATCCCCATCCCCGTCCCCGTTTAACAATGTACTTTCTATCCCCGTTCCCGCCCCATTAACACTTTTGGGATCGAATTTTTTCATCCTCGTATGCCGTTCCGTTAATAATTTTTTCTGGGGTTAATTAGTTGTACCCCCCTATGGTTTATACGTATTTTGGTAACTGTCCCTGTTGTTTTAAAAATAAAGAACACCCCCCTGGTTTATAAAGTTAATTAGTTGTACCCCCCTGGTGCATAGAAGAAAATGAGTGAAAAATTAAGCAGCCAGGGGGGTGTTCTTTATTTTTGAAACAACGGGGACAGTTACCAAAATATGTACAAACCATAGGGGGGTACAACTAATTAACCCTTTTTTCTGTATAGTATAAACTATTTCATTTCAAATTTTTTTTTTACAAGACATGTTGATAAAACATTGATTTAATAAAAATTATATCTAGTACTACATAGGTCATGAACTCATACAAATGTGTTGCACATATAAGTATAAGTAATCGGGGTCGGAGATTTAACGGGGCGGGGAGTACAATACCCATACCCGACCCCGAATACGATCGGGGATTTTGTTTAATCCCCATTCCCGTCCCCGTCCCCATTTCTATATCCCCAAACCCGTCCCCGTCGGGAAAAAAAAGTCGGGTCTCCGTCGGGTTCGGGGGAAGTTGCCATCCCTAGGCATAGCAAATTTTAAAACTAAAATTAAAATTAAAACTAAAATTAATATTAACATTAACATTAATATTAACATTAACACTAATATTAATATTAATATTAACACTAACATAAAAAAAAATTGGGTAATTAATTTTTTGGGTTAAAATTTGTCATGTCATATGACACATAATATTATTTAACATGACACGTCAGCTGCCACATAAGGAGGAATATTAATATTAATATTAATATTAATATTAATATTAATATTAACATAAAAAAATTTGGGTAATTAATTTTTTGGGTTAAAATTTGTTATGTCGTATGACACATAATATTATTTAACATGCCACGTCAGCTGCCACATAATGAGGGATAGTTTGGAGGGACAATTTGGAGGTACGAATAGCATTACTCGAACCAAAATTAGTCATAACTAAAATCGAACCGAATCGACTAGTCAATTCGGTTTATTTGTTTGAAATATTTGTATTGTTTAATGGATCGAGTCCAAAGTTAGAATCGTGGTTAAACTATTTTAAAAATTTTAATTTTTATACACATATTTGTTGTATTTCAAAGTTATGTGCAAAGTTGGACTAGTTGCTAAATTATCAAAGTTGGACTACAAAACATATACATAGAACTGTTGTTTTAAAAGTATACATATTTTTAATCACAAAATATCCATAAAATTGAGGGTATTTACATTAGTGCATAAGTTTCACTCGGTTTTCGTTTTTAGACCGACCAAAATCGAATAAAATAATTTTGTAATTTGAAAACCGAAACCAATCTCTTATTCGGTTCGGTTCGATTTTTGGTCCAAAATTGAACAATGCTCACCCATAATTTTGAGAAGTTTCTGCTTCTTGGAATGATTTAAAGTTTATTTATTCTGTGAGTCAAATATGTTCGTTCTTTAATATTTCCACGGGTAAAATAATGTATAGTCCTATTTAAATATGTACCATACATTAATATGCAATTTGTATTATCACACACATTGTGTCACAAATATCATCCTCGATTGATCATGACAAAACTAAAAAAACCAAATCACACAACTCCTATAATGCAAAATTAAATAACCCAAGTCAGACAATCCCCATAAATTTTTATTTAATTTTAGGGGCTCGTGTAATATTCAAAATTTAAGTTTAGGTCTCCATTATGGACGATCAGTCAAGTCAACCGCTAGAACGAGATCCAAATCATATTCTGGACAATATTGAGACCTAAACGTAAAATTTTAAATTATACGGGACCCTAAAACTAAATAACACAATATCGTAGGCCTATAAAAGGAGTATTGGGACACAACTTAAGTATCTTCAGAATATAGTAAAAATTTCGTCTATAGTGACCAGGAACATAGCTTCTCGATTTGAGAAGTGAAACAATGTGCGTTATTTTCTCTATTGTGTTTTCTTTATGTGTAAATCACAAGGGATCAAAAATTCCTACACAATAACCATCTTCTTTTTCCTAGAGTCGGACATTGAATTTTAGTTCACCAGTAAAATGAGTGAATTTCCATTCCCCAATTTCTTATTGGACTTGGATTGATTCATTGAATTTTAATTCACAGTAATAAAAAAAAAAAGGTCTATTGAGGTAGTGAATCTAAGAGACATACAATACATCGTGTACGAAGTTCCGTGCGTAATGCTAGACATCATAAAAAAAATTCTAATTTTCTCCTTTAGGTTGACCGAGTATTGTTACTCTATAGTTTTACTAAAAAAAGCTATCATATATAGTGAACCATATTGAGCACTCCTACTTAAAACAAATATACATCTGATAGATTATATGTTGTGCCATTTAACATAAATTGCTTTAGCAGATTTTTTTTTTTTTTTTCTGATATACTAGAAGAAATACAAAATCATTGGAATTGAGTCAGTCAATATCAAATGGAAGAAAAAAATTTGTAAATAGATCCCTAGACAGTTCATTGCAAATGCATTATCAAACACAATTTTCTCGAAATTTTAGACAATAGAATATTGGATATCCGTAAAATGTTGATGGTGAATATATGCAAATAATATCTTAAAAGCTTCAACATTATTCCAAACATAACCACAATAACTTGTTGAGGTATGTACACCAACATAACAAGAAAATCGATCACTAAAATTATGATACAAAGTCAAATTCAAATAGATGACAAATTGTGAAGAAAATGTATAAATCTTGGTAGAACCAACACAATAACTTGTTGAGGTATGTACACCAACACAAATGAACAATCTGGTTTTTTTTCTCTCTCTCTCTCTCTATGACCAAGTCTAGTTCCTCTTATCTTCCAAAAAAAAAAACACTAGTTACTCAATTGCTTAACTACAAAATATTTGATGGTGAACCAACCATATTGAAATAAACCATATGAAGCAATACTCATACATAAAGTAACTATACATTAAAGCACATTCTATTTTGTACAGTTCTGTATAGTTGCTTCAGCAAAAAAAAAAAATTTCGTGATGCAGAAAAAAATAAATAAATCAAACTAAACGGAAAAGACAAAAAAAAAAAAAAAAAAAAAAAAAAAAAAAAAACGGATCAATATCAGATAGGAGAAAATTATTCCAGAAATAATTACACAATCGTGCTAAGATGTACACCAAGATAGCAAGCAAATCTCGAAAATTATGATGAAATTTAAATTTAATTAGATGACAAACTACAAAGAAATGTACGAATCCTGATAGAGCTGCATGACACCAAAGTTTATGTACAAGAATTATGTCTCTCTTTTGATAACAGCCACCCTGTAAAAAAAAGGTCAGAATGTAACATTCTCGTGTCATCTTAGAAAAAAGTTTGCAAAGACCTACTACATCTTACTATACTTTCCAAAGCCACTTCATGGCTCAGCCAAACATATTTTCGGGATTTTAAAATTCAGGAACTCAACTCACTTCTCCAAAGTTGTATATTACTTTCCACTATCGATGTCACTTCCTGTTTACCAAACAGGCCCTTATAGTGGAAGCACCAAGCTTGATCTTCAGCTTAAACATATGTGAACATAATTTTTATTTCTGGAGTATGTGCAGCTCTTGTCTAGCTATTTCGAAAGTCCCAATAATACTTCCTGGAACGACATGGAATTGCTCATGAAAGGTACCCACCCGCTTGGTATCAATATCGGGTGACAGTTCTCGGAAGTCGGGCATTCCATCCACTTGTACGCAACTTCCACATATAAGAAAGTGTGTCCCAGCAATAAATGAACCCGACACATGAATTGCGATATTATCCTCTCCATGTGGACGACAATGAAACTTTTCTACAACATGTACCAGTTTCTCACGGGGCCGCTCACCAATTAATTTCCTTCGTATATCCGATAAAGTTGCAAATATATCCCTCGTCCCCACATATGTTTTTCCTGAGAAGCTGATGAAAATGGTTCTTAGTAAAATTATAAATTACTCATCCACGACAATTTACTATGGATCACAAAGCTAAAAATAATTTTATAAAAAAGAAAATCTCCCAAGAGAATAGCTATACTTCTATTTATGCTAGATGAACTAATATATAGTCAAGGTTTACTCGGATGAACTAGTCTGTGATTATACCAAAATAACTAGAAATGTAGCTCGTTAACTTCTACTGTAGCTCGCAAAAGAGTTGCAAGATTTCACTCTCAAGGTATACAGTTAATGACTCCATCAAGACGAGGATATTATAGCAAACGATACGATATTTGTTAATGCCACAACGAAGATGACCCTTAACAAGGCTGAATGAAAGAAAACGTTTTTTGAGTCGACCCAAAAAATTGGTATAAAGGCTTTGATGTTATTGTAATACAAGAAATTATAGCTCATCCTACCTGAAGGTCGAGTCATCCATGTAGAATGATTTAGTGTAAGTCCAAAGCCCATCAGCCCCATCAAAAAGCAAGTAGTAGTGTACAGTAAGCATCTGTTAATGACCAGTCCAGCATCGAAATTCGCAGTTCAAATAACAGAAGACAAAAAATTTCTGATCAAATTTATTGAATATGTGTGCTTCAACCTGAGTAACTAAATGTATTCAAAATCATGTTTTATCAGATTATTCAAGAACATGCCAAATAATTATGGACAAAAGTGTCTAGAACAACTCGTGAGCATACACAAATACCATTAATGCCATATGCCTTTTGTATAATTTAGCACAAAGTATATTTGCAAGACTAACAGTGAAAAGGTTAGTAGGAGCTCACTTGTGCAATCTCCTTTAATCTCTGAGTTGGATCAAAAACACCCCGAATGTATTTAGCTAAATCTACGGTTTCCTTCTCATATTTCTTAATAAACGGATGTGACAAGAGCTGCAAAATGTTCAGTATCAACAAAAATCAACTACATGTCTTAAAATAACTGCAGGATTTAAAGAGCATGATGCACAATAAAATAACATCTATACTATCAATTGCATGCCAGATAATTCAAACAAGTCCACAATGCCAACACTAACAATTGTGCGTACATATATTATAAATCAATATCACATGACCTGCAGAAGTCCCTACTGGATATTCAACTAGAGATCAAGATTAGGATTAAATGAGATATATAGGTTTGTTGCAAAACAGAACTAGAAGCATAATGAAATATCTATGCATGCTCATGTTCTAGAAATCAAAATCAGTGCCTCCTGCAAGGAGGTGAATTTTCAGTTGCAAAATTCAGAAGCAAAGTCAGATCTATAAGTAAATTGCATAATATGAAAAACGAGAAAGAACCCATAACAAACCAACTTACCCTCAGATTAGAAACTATTCTAGATTTTCTACTTTCAGTCAGCCTTGCTAGAGCACACCTCAAAGTCAAACTAAGCATAAGATTGGACAGGAAAAAGAGGGAGAACCATGTTCAAGCAAGGGCGATGTCCTTAGTGCACTTGATATCCCTTCATCTTTATTTCTTGGTACAAGTCATGTGGATAAACTATGAAAAAAAATATTTCCCATTACATCATGACCTTTTAATTTATCTTAACACGTCAAGACTGATGTGATCACTGTAATACATAATAATACACCCTTTTCCACCCTACTCACCGTCATACAACATAAAAGAGAAGGAAAACAATGACACAAAAGTTGCACTGCATCCATGCAGGCGACAAACTAGGGCAGGAAAAAAATGCTTTTGCAATATGTGCTCATAAGTAGTGCTAATACACCATGATAACCAACCAAGAAATCCCCTCGACAAACAAATCGTAGCAAGGAAAAATTAAGTGAAAAAGTAATACAATAGTGAACTAACAAGTTGGCAATACCTACCAAATTTAACATATCAGAGTTGACATGGATCAAGTTCAGAAATTAATGCTACATCTTATCAGATCAAGCAGGATGAATCATAAGCTCAACTCAACAATTGTGTGAAGCAAACATAACGCATAGTCTAAAGTGCATAGTTAAATCTTCCTCAACAGATTTCCATCAATTTGCACGAGTCACTGCCCATCTTCTTTTATATCTAAAGACTACCTACCACACAATCAAGTTCACTGCCGAAGGATAATGATACCGATAGTTTTATTGCATCTAATCTAACAAAGTGATGTGACAAACTTTCTGAAGAAAAGCCTCCCTCTCCCTTGGACTATATGCTATTGGTCAAGGTTCTGAACCAAGTAGGTAGACCAATAAAAAAAACCATGATAATAATAGACACATTGATGGTGTTAGAACAAAGTGAGAACTCACTGAAAAGAATGTGATGCCCACAGAGAGAGTGATTATTGGTCAAGGTTCTGAACAAAATTGGTAGACCAATAAATGACCATGATACCAAGAGACACACAATGATGGTGTTAAAGCACAAAATGTGATGCCATATTGAGCACCACACACACAGACCATATGATCTAAAAAGCAATGAAAATAACCTGGGACCACTAACATTTTGGACATACAAAACATATATCCAAATATGAAGTGAAAACTTTCGAGATATCGGCTAATATTGCTCTGTTCTATGACTAAGGATGCCAGTCTTCACGCTAAGAACTTTTGGAAAGAGCAAAATTCTCATTGGTCTACCAATAAAGCATTGGGATATATTCCAAAGGATATATCTAAATAACTTTTAACAAAAGGATGGTATTAAGAAGGCTTAAGAATTCTTTCAAAGTTATGTTCTATCAACTAAAGTTGAAAAACCTCAATCAAAATGCTGGTGTCTCCAAATAGTTTTTTCTTAGAAGTCATCTATTGACCTTCTGCGTCTTGGGCTACTAGAACCAAGACTCACTCATTTCCAGATAGTTTGACTCCTATGCAACAAATCAGAAAAAAAAAACCACGTACAGCACAGGGAAGACACAATTTTAAGATGCATATAGTAATTGTAATTATAATTATAATTACAATTCCATACACCATACTTAAGAGTAGGACTTTATGGCAACAAGGTAGTAAACTAATCTAACCTTTCTTCTATTTATTGGTAGTAGTAAACTAACCCAACCTTTATCTTCTATTTGTTGGGCTTTGATCATTAGGACACACTGCAGATATCAAAATCAAGATGACTCCCTTTTATGACTGGATTTGTTCCTAAAACGAAGCATGGTTCTAGGTGTGGGACGACACTTGGTTGGCAACTGAATTCTATGTTGAGGAGAAGTGGGTGGTCAGCATCCATCTCCCTCCCTCGTTGCCTTTGAAAAAGCCTCCGATTTTGGCCGCCACATAACTCAAACGCAGCATCTTTAGAGTTAAAAAAGAGGCTTTGCTTTAGAGGCAAGCAAACATTAAACCCATGTGAACGGAACCTGAATGCCCTCCCTTAACCAGAAAATCAAAATCCCCAAGTGCTAAATTCTGTAGAGAATAATTGTTGTATTGTTTTATTGATTGGGTACTACACTACTTATAGGGAGTCTAGCTCCTCTTCATACTACATTTTTCCAATGTGGGACTAAGTCCCTTATTAGTTCTCAACACTCCCCCTCAAGATGGGCGATAGATATTAATCATTCCCATCTTGTTACATAGCTTCGACAGACTTAATGAACTAAGACCCTTAGTCAGACAGTCTGCCACTTGTTCTTCTGAGCGAACATGATCAATCTTCAGTATCCCTTGTTCCAGCTTCTCTTTGATGAAGAATCGATCGATCTCGATGTGCTTCGTTCTGTCGTGCTGAACTGGATTGTTAGCTATACTTATTGCAGCTTGACTATCGCTCAGAAGACGTAACGGTGCTCCCTTGTCCAGCTTCAACTCTGTCAGCAATGCTTTCACCCACAACAACTCCGACACTCCTAAAGCCATTGCTCTGTATTCTGCTTCAGCTGTGGACCGTGCTACCACTGACTGTTTCTTGCTTCTCCATGAGACCAAGTTTCCTCCTACAAAGACACAATATTCCGTGGTAGACCTTCTATCGTCTATGCAGCTCGTCCAGTCTGCATCACAGTATCCCTCAACTTCTATACATCCATTCTTCTTGAACCATAGCCCTTTCTCCGACGTCCCTTTCAGATATCTCAAGATCTGAAACACTGCATCCATATGACCCGTTCTTGGATCATGCATGTAGCGACTTACTACACTCACCGCAAATGAGATATCAGGACGAGTGTGCCCCAGATAAATCAATCTCCCTACAAGTCGTTGATATCTTTCACGATTAACTAGCTCTCCTGCTTCTGCTCCCAACTTGCACTTCTGGTCAATTGGAGTGACTGCTGCTTTGCATCCCAGCATCCCTGTCTCCTTCAATAGATCTAGTACGTATTTTCTCTGTGAGAGAACAATTTCTTGTTCACCTTCACACATCTCGATACCTAGAAAGTACCTCATCGCTCCTAAATCTTTCACCTCAAACTCCTTCGCGAGTTTTGACTTCAGCTTAGCGATCTCGACTTCATCATTACCTGTGATTACTATATCATCCACGTATACAACAAGTATAGTGATGTGGCCTCTTGCATGCTGAAGAAAGACCGTATGATCTGCATTTGCTTGATGGTATCCCATGCCTGTAACAGTCTTTCTGAATCTGTCAAACCAAGCTCGAGGAGATTGCTTGAGTCCATATAGCGATTTCTTTAGTTTGCACACTTTTCTATACGATGTCCCTCCGTCTGATTCTGTAGCGTAGCACCCTGGCGGGAGTTCCATGTACACTTCTTCTTGTAGGTCCCCATGGAGAAAGGCATTCTTCACATCTAACTGGTATAGCTTCCACCCATAGTTTGCTGCAATGGAGACCAGAGTTCTTACGGTGCTCATTTTTGCTACTGGAGCAAACGTCTCATCATAGTCGATGTCATATGATTGTGTGTATCCTTCTGCAACCAACCTTGTCTTGTATCGTTCCACTTTTCTTTCTGACGTCTCATTTACTGTGTACACCCATTTGCATCCCACAGTTTTCTTCCCTTTGGGTAATGGAACCAGCTCCTACGTCTTATTTTTCTCCAGTGCCCCAAGTTCTTCCATCATTGCATCTTTCCACCTTGGATCTTTCTTTGCTTCCTGCCAACACTTGGACAACGAAGTAGAGTCTAATGATGCAATGAAGGCTCGATAATTCGAAGAAATGTTAGAATAAGACAGGTAGTTGGCAATATCATGTTCATAATCATCAAAACGACTAGGAGCCTTATCCGCATTGATGCGAGAAGATCTCCTTAAGGGAGCAATAGGTGGTGGAGAGATCATACCATCAGAGTCAAACAGATCCGCATCAGAATCAGATTGATTCAGTGCGGGGGCAACATCTTCAAGAGTTGGAGCAGGAGTAGACGAGGGACTTGGTACAGTAGGCACAGGGCACGGTACAGGCACAGTACTGAACTTCTGCTGTCTCCTTCTGTAGACTTGGAGCTCCTTTTCCATTGTCTGCTGCTCCCCCTGTTTAACATATGTATCTTCTTCATCTTCTGTATCGGAGTCACTGCTTTCTCCCCCTTTCGTCCAGTTTTCTACGACCGGGCATAGGACCGATCCGACCACCACAGATGGGCTTATTTTCTCCCCCTCACATCGAACACCCTCTGTGTTAGGTGTGTCACCAAACGCTGAACCGTCATCCAAACCATAATATGGTTCCAGTTCTCTGGATGTAACGTCCATGCTTACAAACATCTTCCGCTCAACTGGGCTCCAACATGCGTATCCCTTCTAAGTTGCCGTGTACCCGACAAAGACACATTTAGCCGCTCTCGGATCCAGTTTGTCAACTCCTGGCTTATTATCTTGGACAAAACATACACACCCAAATACTTTCGGTGGAACAGTGTACGTGGTTGCACCAGTAAGCATCTCCAACGGTGTCTTTCAGTCCAATACCTGAGATGCCATATTGTGTTTCTATCCGGCGATGAAAGTCTCGAAACGTCTCAAAGACATCACTTTTATTCTTCATAAGGTAGATCCATGTCACGCCCCAGAACCAGAACACTGGAGAGCGGAGGCAGACATAGCCAGCTACGTATAATGAAATGGGATCCACTCCATTATACGGTCACGACTGTCTAGATATGTGAGGGTTTATCTACGAGCCATCAGTCTCTTAGGGTCAAATAACAAGCCTAATGTCTCAATCACAAGCAAGTAAGTAGATGTTACAAGATGTAAGACCACCAAATATACAATAGTAAGGCGTCCCAAACATTACATATTCAGCTGATCATGAAGCTAGTCGTTACAAAATGTGAGGACTAGCAAGAGTTTAGTCATACATGATCAACCCTAGGTTGCCAATCATGTTACAGTCCGTAGGCAGACAGTAAGTAAAAATGTACACGAGCTAACACTTGCTCGGCGGCTAAACGCCTCAAAAGAATAGTTTTACAATAGAGTGGGAGAGCCAAAATAAACCCACTCGTTGCCAGGATTCACTCTAGTGGTCACCATGTGGCTGGAAGGTCGGTAGATCCTTTGGTGCTGCTCCGAAATCTGGCCATACAAAACCAGCTGGGTCAGACCCCAGAAGAGCAAGTGCCACAAAGGAGGCTTCACTTAGGAACTAAAACCAGCAATTAGCACAAGAATATAATTACAGATACAAGACAGTAATTAAGGCTTGATATTAAAAGAATAACAACAACAAACCGAGTACGAAGAAACCATTCAAGTAGCCAGGTCACAACCCTTAAACCAAACAATGACCGGGGTTGTAACCTTTCACCTGAATAGAACTTCGTCTCCAAATCTGGTTGGTAACGTATCAAGCATGACAGGTGATATACGATGAGATAACCATGGGACTATTCAGATAACCAGGTTACAACCCGTAAACCAAACAAGGACCGGGGTTGTAACCCTTCGTCTGAGCAGAACTTGGTTTCTCCCATCATTTATCGGCAAGATAAATATAAGAAATCAAGACATGTAACAATATTGTACAGGATCAAGACAAGACTAGACTCCATCCAATCATTCACGGCCAAGCAATAAGTACGGCTTGATACTTTAACTAACTAGGGTTATCACAAGCCTTAGTTACTAGCAAGATGCAATGAGAATTCCAAGTCCGGTTACCCGTTTGTTACTACCTGAGTGATCCCAGCAAGAAAAGAAAAAGATAGCATGATATAGCAGACACACTGTAGTAAGATACATGTGTCCTAAGGTACCACACTCGACGGCGGGCTGGAAGTGCGCTCATCTCGACGGATAGCAACAAATCCCATGTATATATATATATATAAGGCCGGGACCAAAGGGGCAACAGGTAACTGGGAAATTCTCCATGAACTATTTGATCAATCTAGTCATTAACCTAGCCAGATTCAGTATGAATCCCTGACCGTGGTACTCAGGGATCATGCCCTAGACATGATGCAAGACACAACCGGACTAGTAGTTTATACAAGCACAAACATCCACGGTGTCCAGGTTATTTATACAGGTCATGTCATGTCAGGTAGCCGTCGCAACAGCTTATCAAGATATGTCATGTCAGGTTATCATGTCAAGAGTACTGGTCAAGAGTGCGCCGCGACGGGCCACTATCAGGTTATGTCATGTTCACTTGTCAGGAGTGCACCACGACGGGTCACTATCGTGTTCGGGTATAGCAGGTCAAGTTATCAGGTCAAGTTATCATGTCAGGAGTGCACCACGGCGGGCCACTATCAAGCATGTCAGTTCTAGATCACACCATGCCAGGTACAATTGTTGTTTCAATCACGTCAATTAAATCGGGATTATCAAGTTCGGGACAAAAGGCGTAAGGATATAAAATGGACGTAAAAAAATATACCATAGGAGTTCTAAGACATGGGCAAAAATAATAATAATACAACAGTACAGAGCTATTGGAGAGTCATGCGGTTCAGGAATATGCGACCAGGAATAATCTCATGCGGCTGGGAGGAGAACAGCCCATGCGGCTGAATAGGGTCAGGCGCATGCGGCTGATAAAGAAAAGCCTATGCGGCTAAGGATATCAGTCCTCATGCGGCTGAATAGGGAAGAGAGGGTGCATGCGACTGAGATGAATTGGGTCCATGCGGCTGAGAAAAAGGCAAGCTCATGCGGCTGAGACAGGAGCGGGGCTATGCGGCTGGGGTCGAGTGAGTTCCATGCGGCTGGAAAGAAGTTCTCATGCGGCTGGGTCAAGTAAAGTCCCATGCGGCCAGCGGGGGAGAGGGCGCATGAGACTAAGTTAGAGCATTCATGCGGCTGGAAGAAGTTCTCATGCGGCTAAGGGAGGGCGCGTGCGGCCAGGAATGGGAAGGGCGCATGCGGCTCAGGGTAGCGGGATCCATGCGGCCAGAAAGAAGCGGGATCCATGCGGCTGGCTGACCAATCAGGTATATGCGGCCGGAGTCAAGAGGGTCTCATGCGGCTAGCGGGGTTCGATCCTCATGCGGCAGAACACTTGCCGCATGAAATATTCATGCGGTCAAGTCAAGCACAGTTCATCTTCTCCAAACTTCCGAGAAGAAGAACACCATGAGAGCCAAGTTCTCAAGCTCCATAACTCCATCATCCGGAGCCCAAATCCGAACTTCCATAGGTCAAAATGGGACAGAATGAAATGCTCTACAACATGGAACCATCAAAACTCGAAAATAACAAGATTAAGTACATTAAAACCCAAGAAATCCGAAAATAGTATAAATTTAGATCTACAAGAATCCGGCCATGGAAAGTGGAAATGCCAAGTACTAAAGTAAGTTAAAATGTTGTAAGGAAGAGAATGGAGCAATAAAATTTGAGTTCCTCCATGAAGCAAGTTGCACTTGCCTAGACCTCTCTCTCTGGTAGGTAAAGAAATAATGGAGGAAAGAAGAAGAGTAATGAAGAGAGAGAGAAGGAAGAATGGTTAATAAATGGTAGTGGTGGTGGTAGGTAGGGGATTCACCCTTGGTTCATAATGAACCAATAGCAATCCCAAACCGAACCAAGCCAACCCGAATCAGGAATAAACCAAGCCATGAAGAAAACTAAGCAAGGAATCATGCAATACAAGATAAAATACGTACACGTATTCCAAAATACGTAATACGAACAACAGACATTACAATCCATGTCACGCGAGTATAACAATAAATAAAAGTGACGAACCATCGAAAACCGTTAATACCGGTTGTAGGACAAGGATCCCATACGTCCGAATGTATCATATCAAATGCAGCTGAACTTCTACTTCCTGAACTCACATACGTGCTTCTGGTATGTTTACCCAACTTACATGCATTACAAAATAACTTCTCTTTATTAGCCCTTTGATATAAGGACGGATACATTCGACTAATAATTTCAAAAGAAGAATGACCGACACGCTGGTGGTGGAGTAGCAATTCATCTTCTACACTGCGCCGTGAATCTTCCGGTGGTGTATCTGCTACCAGAGATGCCAATGCTTTGTCCAGTCCAGTCATGTCCAAGTACCACAGCCCCTTATGCCATGTGCCAGTCCCTAGTCGTCGTCCTGTCCCCTTCTCGTGAAAAGTCACCGTAGGAATGTCAAAGGAAACAATACAGTTAAGATCAAGAATAATGACACTAATAGAAAGAAGATTGACAGGAAAAGACGGAGCATGTAAGACATTGGTGAGAGTGAGAGAAGGGGTGCATGCGACAGTGCCTTTACCCATGACAGGGGTGGAGTTACCATCAGCAGTCTGAATGCTCTCCGGCGTCGGTAGGTGAGTATAGTCCTGGAACTCACCGCGGGATCCCGTAACATGACGAGATACCCCAGAGTCCATAATCCAACCTGGTTGGTGAACAGCTGCTGCAAGAGCACGCGCAAGAATACCTGTGCTGGTTTGGGCAAAGCAAGTGATGTGATCCCCCGAGGTAGATGACGTCCCATGACTGTCGTCCGAACCCAGCTTCGTGTTGCGTAACCTCGCGAGGAACTCCTGCTCAAGAGGGGTTAACTCAGCCAGGTGATTTTCTCCCCCTTCCTCCGCCAGATTAGCTTTGTGTCCTCCAGAATAATTTCTCCTTCTACCAGCATAACCGTCTCTACCACCGCGACGTCCTCCGCGGCCCCGTCCACGATCACTCGACTGACTTTACAGGAGTTTTGGACAAAATCTGATGTAATGCCCTGAGTCACCACAGTTGTGACAAACACCGGCCACAGAGGAAGGCTGATTGAAGGTGGCAAGGGCAGACTTGTCAACAGCGGCTTGCTCCCCCTGGAAATAGCCCTTGTTGGGCATCAACTTCAATCGAGCCTCTTCTTGTGCCATGGCAGCTATGGCTTCTTCTAAGATTGGAAGCATGGGCTGTGCTAGGAGTACATTCCTTCTATGCTCAAACGCAGGGTTAAGACCCTTCAAGAACTTCATCATCCGTTATCGCGAAATATAATCTAAGAACTTTTGGAAATGTTTCGCAAATGTTGGTTCGACTTGTTCATCTTCCATCCCAAGAGGATCATAGTGATCCAGATCAGACCAGTACTTCTTCAACAGTACTGCATACTCAGAGATGGTACGGTCGTCCTGAGCCTCCCTATCAAGTTCATCCTGCAGTTGGAAGACCCGCATAGGATTGCCTGAGTACATATCCTTCAAAGTCCGCCATATATCAGCAGCAGCCTCCATCGTCTCTACATTGCCCGACACTTAGTCGGTCAAGGAGGCTGTCAACCATCCAGCCACAATATTGTTGACAATTTTCCAAATAGCAAACTCCTTTGAGGAGGGATCATCTGGTGCCTTGGTTTGGCCATTGACGTAGCCAACCAAGCCTCGTCCCTTCAGCGTCCGCATTGCCTGCCGTGACCATTTCAAGTCGTTGGACGTTCCTTCCAACTTCGTCTCCAGCTTGTCCAGCTTCCCCATTTTGTAGGGTGACGGATCCACATCAGTATGGATCACACGTGGGGTTGCCTCGGTTAATCTCTTTGATAAAATATCATCAACCAAGGCCTTCATCTCTTCTGCTGTCAGTTTACCACTGATCGAATCCATGGCGTCTGATTCGTCGTCGTCGTCGTCGTCTTTGTCGGCTTCGTCATCGTCGTCGGCGGCGGCTTCGTCGTCGTCGTCTTTATGTAAAGTCTTCAACAGAGACCTTACGAATGCGCTGTTAACGTGGCCAGCACCGGCGCGCGCATGTAGATCCTAATTTGCAGATCGAGAACGGAAAAACAAAAAATTATTTTGTAATTCCGGAGGAAGTAATTTAGGAACAAATGGTGCAAATAAAGCATTTGACGTCCATCCGTCTTCGAATAACCGCCCACATAATCTCTCTCGCAAATTAGAATTTTTTTTTTCTGTTTTGAAAAAAAAGGGGGGGTCGGCAGCAGTTGGGGTCGGAAGAAGCGGGGGCGTCGGGGGGGGGGGGGGGGGGGGGTGAGCAGCAGGGGGGGTTCGTCGGCGGCAGCGGCGGGGCGGGGGGGGGGGTCGTCGGGGCAGCAGGGGGGGGTCGTCGGCGGCAGCAGGGGAGGGGGGCGTGCGGGGCGGGAGGGGGGCAGGGGGGAACTGCCGGGGGCAGCAGGGGGGGTTCGGCTGCAGGGGGGCGTCAGGGGGGCAGGGGGGAGTCGGGGGGCAGGGGGGGTTGCCGGGTTGGGGAAGGGGTGGGAAATTTTTTGTGGTTATGGCTCTGATACCATGTAGAGAATAATTGTTGTATTGTTTTATTGATTGGGTACTCCACTACTTATAGGGAGTCTAGCTCCTCTTCATACTACATTTTTCCAATGTGGGACTAAGTCCCTTATTAGTTCTCAACAAATTCTAAAAGTTCTCAATCCAGAAATAGAATTGGCAAAAATCTAAGTTGATCTTTTACATATAACATATACATTGACTTAAAATATATTATTTGAAGTCAACATAATTGTGATGACTTTTTAACAGGCTATATTGTAGATATGCATTAGAAGATTAAACAAACACTTGCGGGCTTGCCCGTGTGCATGCGTTTGCATATATGTTTGAAAAGTTAAAGCAGTTAAACATTAGTAACATTTGTCAGCAATTCAAAAACTTTTACCTTACAGTTCAAGAATTCTAACAGCTAACAACTCTGTAAGAAATACACAAAAAATACACAAATGGCTATAAAGGATCAACACAGTACACAGAAGAAGAGTTTGCAATGAACATTCAGTAGTTGCCATACAATACTAGCACAGTTGGAAACATCCAACAGTACAGTCCAAAAAAAGTACACTTGCAGGAATTATTTTGTTGTTATTAAACATAAGGTCAGAATAAAATACGATCATATTTTTCTTACCTCCTCTACCGTCGGTCTTGCGTCGGGATCTTTCTGGAGGCAATCATCAACGAAGGAACAAAACTCCGGTGAAAAAGAATCTCCTGGAGTAGGTAAAGGATCATATAATATCTGGACAAAACTCAATTGAGTTAAAAAAAGTAAATGGATAACATAATAACATAAATACTGTTTCATAACGTGATAAACTAGGTTATTTGGGAGCTTTTTATTCTTCAAGTTCATGACAAAATTACTCAAAATGAAATTTCAAAAAGGAAAAAAGGAAAATGTAACCCATGAGGAATGTAATGCCCTAGGACTTATGCTGGGTAGATTTGGTTTTTGGCTAGTATTAATTTGGTTTGAATCAATAATAAATTTTGATGATTCAATTCTTTTGAATATAGATTGGAGTTGGCAATAAATGATAGGCAATTTGGAATATATCTAGACTTAGTCTTTTGAATCGATCAAGAAAGACAAGGTTTAAGACTGGCCAAAAACTCATAAGGAAAAATTCAGATATTAAAATTAATCAATAGCCAATCAGAACTTGGTGTCCCTAAAGTTGCAATACTATTACGTTTTTTTTTACTCAGGAAAGGAAAGTCATCAAACAACCAAGCCTAACAAAGTTGCTTCAAGCAAAACCTAAAAGCGAAGAGTTGCATAGAAGCATAATAAGACAAAATTTAACAAGCAATGCAAATAGTAAGTTTTTTTGAGAAACTTTATCAAAGATGCTTAAGCAAACAAATGTTTGATTGACCAAGGAGAATATATACTCTTCACCGTCTAAATAATCATAGAAACACTGCAAACATTAGTAAGTAAGACCTTCCATTAGCAAAAAGAAAGATCACAACCACCATGTTATTCCTCCAACCACCCTAATGTGCCTTCTAAGATAGATGGTTAGTATATGCAAAAAAAAACATGCTAGAATCTTATGTACTTGAGTATGGAATTATATATGTTCCTTCACTAGACAATCATTTCAATTGAAGTCGTAATTCAATGATATAGGCAAGATTATAAAAGGGCAATACCCAGCCAAATATAAAAAATTTCCAAAGACTTATCTCACCTGTAACATGACATCGGCAGGTCCATCATTGGCCGTATATGGATATTTTCCGGAACCACATTCGAATATGGCTAATCCAATGCTCCAAATATCAGCTGAATATGAATATTTCTCATTTCGTAGTCTCTCCGGCGACATGTACGTAACAGTCCCAACAAAGCCACCGCACTGGTTAAAAACAGACAATAAGGTCCAAAATGCACTCTTCTACACCTATTTTCAGAGAAAGCTAATGTGCAAAATCAAAACTCTGGATTTTGACGCGTAAATATAAAGTAAAATCATGAACTCTTTGATATTTAACATACCATAGATACTGCATTATCTAAATATGCACTAATTCCAAAGTCAGTAATCTTTGCCTCCCCCTTGAGATTCATGAGCAAGTTTGCAGGCTTTATATCTCTGTGAACTAAATGCCTCTCGCTATGCAAGTAATTTAGTGCCTGAAAATTAACAGATTACTCAACCGGTATGAATCGAGCTAACATGGGAAACAACAAAAAAAATACTGGTAGTGCAGAGATCCTCACGATCAACAATTTCTGAAAGATATGTGAAAGAACTGTCTCAGGTATAGATTTCTGCAAACGAATAACGTCTGCAAGTGAACCTCCATCCATGTACTCTAGGGCAATGCTAATCTGTCCTGATCCAGGGGCATAAAATGCCCCTTGAAATTCAACCAATCCCTGGAAACAACATGCCTCACATAATGTCCGGATCTCATTTAGAAGTTGTTGTCTTTTCTCCTGTTGGGAGCAAGAGAAAGCATGTAAATATAAAAAAACTTAGACAACAAATATGGAAAGGAAAAAAGAAATGCTCGAATGTCAAACATGACGCACTAAACAACTCTTTGAAGACGGTTTCATCGGTAACAATACATCTTCTATACTACCATTTGTCACACATGATGTCACATCAAACCATGAACGCCAGATATTAGCTAATTTTCAGAACAATGGAGATGAACACCCTCCTTTCCCTCTCTCATTTCGTTAACGTCTAACAGAAATTACTCGGATACAAGATGCATTTTTGGTGCTTTATGATCCCCATTTGCTATGCGGATGAAAGGACGAAACACAACATATTCTTCTCTTTAAGTCTTTCTCGCTTCTTCTTCTTCATGTTCCTAACTCCTTCCAAGGTAGTTTCCAATCCTCGTCTCTTCCTATACTTCGTGGGTGCAACAAAAAGCAATTTGCTCATGATCAAGTTACAACCTAAGATATGTGACTATGTGACTATATCATCTTCACCCTTCGTATTTCGTTCGTTTCATTGCTATGTCATTGTGATATCTTTCTGGCTCAATATTAGGTAGCAACTACATTCATACTCATCGACAAATGTAATTGAAAAAAATAAAAGAAGAATAGAGAAAGTTGTTGTTGGGTGGGGTTCCCAACCTATGTGAAGAATACCTCAAAGTGCAACGAGCGTCATCCGTATGTCAAGAAGCTCAGAGAGTCGAAGACGACAAAAAGGAGGCAATTTCAGCATCATATTGGGAAAAAAACAGTCTCACAGGTACACGTGGGTACATCGGTTTCGTTGTAGCTTCTGTTGCTTGTTCCAGAAATTCTGGATTCGCCGATAAAGTATACCACCGGTATATGGCTAGCGTTCCAGAACATTTTTTTTGCAAAACGGCAGGTATACTATAGGTATATTGTCGTATATCGTTTCGCGGGTTTAGGCCGACTTTGGATGTTTTATGTACACCATTGGTTCCCATTAATAGTCCAAATTTGTTACAATTATTGGGGTGAGGCTCTCAACCCTGCTACTTATGGTTATTAATTTATTTTCTTGTACTCCCTTGCAAGGTGATATGCCTGATAGAGTATGGTACCGAAGGACGAGAAATACAAACTTAAGCCGAAGATGAGGAATTGCATTTTTTTTCCGGCTATGGTCAAGATGAGTTTGGCTATAGATTCTACGACTTAGAATTAAAAAACCTCTACAGAAGCAGGGACGTCGTATTCGTCGAGGATCGTACCACGACCAAAACTCAGGATTACAAGATGCGTTCTGAGGCTGGAAAATTACTTGAGTTAGAGTCATCATGCTTCGAGCTGTTTCCAAAGAACACTGCAGATAATCCAGTTATGGAGGAGCCAGTACATGGAGATGCTCCCAATCTTGGACATCACCATGTTGATAACGATCAGGACGATCCTCATGAGGATGAGCATATTGAGAAGGCAGGGCAATCCTCATGAGGACGACCATATTGAGGAGGCAGTTCTTGAAAGGAATGAGGCTGGCGATAAATAGCAAGCACCAGAGGTGTAATACCCCGCTCCGCACGGCGCATTACGCTGAAGCGTTGACTCAACGAGTCACGTTGATGCAAGGAAATGTATCGATGCAAAACGATACGAGAGTTAAGTTGTCCCGAGCAACGCATCGAACTAAGTCGATGCGAAGAGTTGCCTTGTCCCGAAAGAATGCATCGAGTTGAATCGATGCGAAGCGCCGCGTTGCCCCGAAGGATGAGTGCTTTGAATCGGCTCGAAGATTCTAAGAAATCGAATCGACCAAGGCGCAAGTCCGAATCGATGCAAGTATTGATTTTAGTTGGTTTCGTGTGCAGGTTATACTTTGACGGGAAAATATTAGAGGTCGATCTTTTGCAATATTTAGTAAGGGGTCCGCGAAATCAAATCGTCGTCTTGCGACGGGCTAAGACTTGGGCACGCTAAGACAAATCGGACGTATAATTCAATGAAGCACGAAGTGCTTGAATGGCTAAGTCAGGAGAGTGGCCGTGCAAACAAGTTATGAAATCGAGCCGCATCGGCTCGACGAAATGACGAAGGCGTATCGACTCAAGGTGGAAGGATCGACTTCTTTTTACTCCTTCATTCGATAAGTCAAATATATCATTGTATGCTAAGTTAACCTATCGACGCCACGGACGTGGCCGATCGGAGATAAAATCGTAGTGTGAGTCGAACACTAAGTTAGAACAATTGAAATGAAACGTGCATCAATATGCACGAGTCGCTATGGAATATTGGATATCGCTAAGGCGAGCGCCTCGGTGCGCAAGCCGAAAGAACATGGGATAACTGTACTCGGCGAGTGCCTTAGTGCACGGACCATACCGTGCCTTTGCTGCACGAGTTAGACGGCTAGAACATTGGAAGATAATAGGCGAGCGCCCTAGCGCGCAAGCCCCGAACATTGAATACTAAGTTATAGAACATGAGAATATGGTCGGAACGTGCCTACGTGCACAGGATAATAAAAGATGGCTTCGTTGCGAGAGAATACAGTTGTGACATGAATGTGGCAGAACTGTCGGATATGACATGGTGCCTCGAAAGGTGTTCAAGACCCTCGGGTCGTTCGGTTGACGAGCATTGAGTTGAGGCACGATGCCATTGAATCATTGAAACGAAGTATGAAATGTAAGAACACAGAAAGCTAACGAAAGAGATGCGAGATGATAAGTCTGAGTCTCGGACTCAAGACTATGTTTGGTTGTTTGAATTTGATTACTTGAATGATAGGGCGTTGCATGGTCGATTGGAATGGGCTCGAGATAAAACGTGATATCGCCTGTGCACGGGTGTTTCCCCCAAACGGTTAAATGCCGGAGCGCCCCGGAACCGCTTTGGCCTAGGAGGGAATCGAATAATCTTTGTAGGCGCACATCCTTAAACAAGATGGGAAAAGCCGCAAATGATGGTATGCAGCGGGAACGTTTCGATTGTTGGGATGTGACCCAACCCGTGAAACGCCGGGCAGCCCGACAAATAGAGAGAAAATAAGGAGAGAAAAGAAAGGAACTCCTTTAGTCCATTCCGGCGCGGATACGCCAACGGCCCTCATATAGTTAAGAAACGATGGATTGAAAGTGTAGGCGCATATGCGTCCCGCATAGAGATCCTGCTTAGAGATGCACAATAACATGACAGGAAAGAATTACGGCGTATTCACCTTACGTCGGTGCAAGGGCGAGTGCGTCGACTTGGTAAGTCACGCCACGAATCAAACACGAGATTGCTTGTTTGTTTGCCTATTCAATTCGATAACATGCTGCTATGATAACATGCTTTACGCTTTCGAAGATGCCATGAAATTGACCCTAAGGAGAACATAGCAAGATCATAAGCTAAGTTGCATGATTCAACATAAATATTAAAATGTCGGTTTGGAAAGATGATCTTTGCTTCAGTACATGCGAGGACGAACGTACTGATCCCCCACCAGCTTCATGCAGGGTGCAGGGAATGGATTGCTCGCGGCGAAGCGTTGCTTGAACGTGTTAAGGCTTGGAATGCCGAAGCGCATTGAAGCGTGCTATCGCATTGACGCTCGGACTACGCAGCTGGATTGATACGGCCGAGATATAGAAGGCATGATGTATGGAACGGTAAAATCCTTTGTAGGCAAGAGAGAACCTGAGTGTTGTAGCCAACCTGGCATATATTGTTAGGCTATCGAAAGCCATTGTAATCTCAGTTTCGAATATCAAATAAAGAGAATTGTTTCGTATACTTTGTTTCCTTTCGTTGTTAATATCGAATCTAAAAGATAACTAATTGAGAACTTGTCATCTTGCCTTGCACGAGCGCAACTCCATGCTCGTGCGGCATCACGCCCCCTGCGAGGACGATGATTCGGGTGATTCCGGGTCAGGGCGTGACAAATTGGTATCAGAGCTCTAGGCTCAATTTCCTCTGGACGCTCGCTTCATTACAATTTGAAAAGTTGCCCACCACCACTTGATATCACTCTTGACTCTACTCGATGCCGCACTGGATGTTCCATACAATAAGTCTAATACGAATCATGAAATTTTGCCGCATGTGTTTTGGAAATTTCATGATGTTTGCTAAGAAAGGCGCGAAGGGTATATTGCATTGAATGCAAACGAGCCGTAAAAATGTTAGTTGCTGCAAGCGCAACAAATTGTGAAATACGATTTAAGATGTTGTCGCAATGTAACATGTTGAATGAGAAATAAAATGATGCACGAAGTGCAACGAGTAATGGTGAATATGCGTTAAAATGAAAGTGAGAAGTGATAAGCCAATACCGAATGTGTTAAACGGATTGTGCATTGACTTGGAAAGTCGAGAGTAATTCGTTGCACGAGGTGCGGTAAATATCGGAAATGATCGTTGCACGATATGCAACGCGTATTGAAAAGTAAAAATCATTGTACGTGGTGCAACGCATATCAAATTAATCGTTGCACGAAGTGCAAAGAAAATTGGAATTGAATCATTGTATAAAGTGGAATAAAAGTGTCGGAAATAAATCGTAGCACGATGTGCAACGCGTATCGAAAGTAAAAATTTGTTGCACGGGGTGCGACGCATATCAGATAAATTGTTGCACGAGATGCAACGTAAGGAAAGAATTGAATTCATAAATCGATAGAACGAATCGTTCGGTTGCACACCAAACTTATGTTGGCAAGCGAGAACATTGACCGAGTTGTGTCGGATTTTGATAGAATCAAAGTTACGGTTGTGATCAAGCACGATCACTGCGGAAATAGTAAGTCGGAAGAGATTGTCGGGTTATACTGAGTATAGTACGAGGGAAATGGCTTGATTCCGAGTGGTATATGCCATACCACGTAGGCGATGAATGACTCGATCTCGAGTGGTATATGGTATAGCACTTGAGCGATGAATTGTATCGACGCGTTGTGAGAATTGTGGAAGATTTGTCCGCAGCGGACAGAGGAGTACCGAGACTCGATTGAAAATTTGTATGACGGTACGTTGATGCAAGTGTTCTTCGAAAATCGGTTGGGACGATAAGGCGAGACTCGTATTGATGAACGATACGTCAGACGGAAGTTATAAGTTGGTCGGACGACCGAGACTAGCAAAACGATTATGCCTTGAAGGCAATAATCGGATCGACGGGAAGGGAAAACTTGAACTTATAAATGAGTCGCACGACTTGCGATCTCGGTAGAAATGTTGGGCGAGACGAATCGCACGACTTGCGATCTCGATAGAAATGTTTGGCTAAGGCGAATCGAATCGCACGACTTGCGATTTCGATAGAAATGTTGGACGATGTGAATTGTAATCGAATCGCACGATGTGCGACTTCGGTAAGAAAGTTGGTTGACGCGAGAAACCGTGCCTATGAAATCGTTGGTTAAGTTACGGCGACACTCATTTGAGTACGACTGAAAACACGCGAAACTTAGAGGGCGAGATCGTATAACTCGAGGGCACTGTAATGACCCGCTCCGCCCTAGCGGAACGCCGATTCAAACGGCAAGTGCAACGACTCAAACGAGCCGTCGACCCGAAGAGTTGGCATCGACCTGATGAAGAATCGATGCAAGGCTTACATTGGCCGTCAAGATGAATCCAGACTTAGACTTTCAAAGGCGCGCTCGGAGTATCGCTCGGCCGATTGCGAACATCGCTAAGGTGGGTGGCTCCGATGAACCCGTCTTTGCTTAGCCTAGACACATAACAATATGGACACTATCACGAGAATCGCTAGGCGATAACACCGCGCATGCTAATAAAGGACTCAACGCACCTAGCTAAGGGAATAATCCCATCATGTATGCTTGTATAGAATATGGAAAAGAATATGGAAAATGTGAGAACTCTCATACCGCGCTCCACGTTCGTGCTAAGGCACAAGCTTACGTGCTAGCCCCTTATGCGTTCAACAATGAAACAATGAATGGTTTACAACACTGAAACGGAAGACTATCGACATAGTCGCTCCGAGTAGAGTATAGCAACATTGAAAGGCTACGGGACCAATGGGTCGCCAAGGCGACTCCCGCACAGGGAGTTGCAAAATGTATAAATGAATGAATGAAAGAATAAGTAAATGAATGAATCGACGAATGAAATGAATGAATATGTGAATGAATCAAAACGAATGAACAAGTGAAAGAAAGAAAGAAAGGAAAGAATGAAGAAAAGATAAGAAAGAAAGGAATGGTTAGCGACAGGTGTGACGGGCACGTACAACGGGGCTCGCTACCCGCGCTGCACGGACGCCAACCTGGTCGATAACGCATTATGGCTAAGGGTTAGCCTATGGCTCAAGACAGCCGTTAAGTTAAAATGATAATAAAATACGAAATGGTCGTGGACGGCTCGTGCACGAGCGAAAAGGGATTCCAAGGGCAACGAACGACGATTTCGTGGCCGGCCTAGACGGAATCATGGCCTACGGGCGGACAGGTGTGCGGGCTTGGGCACATAACCAAACGTAGGGCCGGTTATTCAATAGTCTATCAAGGTGTACCAGCCATCACGCTTGATAGATGAGAATGCCACAGGGGAAATGTCCATAATGGCTGACTTGCCAGCGACCGGTGCATATAGATTAAGTGGGCTTGCTGGTGGCAATCCACGTGCAAGTCCTTGCATTGAAATCAAAGTAGTCTAAGTGAACTAAACAAAGCGCCTTCTGAATAGGCTTGATATATATCACACCAAATGATAAAGAGTACTTTATGAAGTGAGTTAGAAAACAGGCCTACGACGCGCTAGAAACTGAGACAGGAACACGCCCTTGATATTGAATGTTCCCAAGAATCACGTTATGATATTACACATGAATTGTTGACTAACTTGGTTTACATTGAACAGGGAAGGCCGGACGGTAAGTATGGGTAAGTTATGCATGTATTGCCATGCGACACTTGTATTCGACAACACGAGATAGGCTATGAAATATGCCATGAAACTGATCCTAAGGCAAGATTAGAAAGACAATGAATGATAGAGGTGCACAAAAGTAAATGGAACGTGTTTGGTAATGATAGCGTTGTGGGCGAGCTAGCCTCCCCACCAGTGCATAACAATGTACTGATAACCCCACAGTCTGCTTGCAGGATGCAGGAGACGCCGGCGGGTGCGGAGCTTCCATCGAACGTGTTAAGGCGTGGAGCCAACTCCGGGGCCTTGGGACGTTGCAAGAAGCTAAAGCACCCTATACAGGACATAATGTATCGGAACATCGCTATGAATCATTCCATGTTGTAAGCCACTTGGCACGCCTTTTATGTTTCAGAGAGAGAGCTTGAGCGATTTGTAATATCGGCCTAGCGCCGCTTGTAAACTCCTTGAAAATCAATAAAGTGTTTGAATTCGTTTCAACTTGTGTTCAATTACTTTCCGCTGCAAATGGGGACACTTTGTGCGACTCTGTGGCCTAGCTCAAATCGGCCGTTTCTGGACTTGGCCTTGCACGGGCGCAACCTAGGCCCGTGCGGCATCACGCCTTAGCGAGGACGATCGCTCCTGCGGGAGCGGGGCGTGACAGGCACGATGTTGGATAATCGGTAACTCGGTTACGCGATCAAAGTATAGCGGGATGCGGTGAATCAGAAAATGAGTTGATACGTAAGGAAAAGTTTGTTGCGAACTTGGATGTATGCGATGCGAGTTAAGTTGTCGACGTTGAAATGGATTCAAAGTTGACCCTTACGTTATCGAAATGGATACGGCGTATCGAGATCGATACATAAGGAAACGTAAACACGATGTGGGATTACAAAATGGAGTGCGCCTTGCGCTATCAAAATTTTGTAAGTAACGGTACGAAAATGAACGAACTTGGTTGATCGTAAATTTTGTGATTGATCAGGGCGAGACTATAAGTCATCGACGATTGCTCGATGCGTATAGTATCTCGTGCGTCGACCCGCGAATAAGATAAACTCGAACTCGATACGAGTAGATGTTTCGTAAATTTGCGAAATCATCGACGGTAGTGCATGACTTTACTCAGAGGATAGTTGCGCATCAATTGCGTCGATAGAAACGGTTTTGTCCGAAATTTGGGTAGTCGCGTAGAATCGTCGGAACGTGATTTGGCTCCGAAATAAGATATAGCATGGTTCGTAGTAAACTGTCCTTCGGTGATGATCCATAGTTATCGAGCATAGCTTCGGGGCAGCTGACCCTAGAAGACTTGACCGCCAAATCAAATTGATTGCTGCAGACCGTAAGATGATCCATGCGATATCGCATATGAGATCGCACCGATAACAAATATAACACGGTGCATGTTGACGATGAGTCTAGGCGATCGAAAATTGTTGGAACAGCTTTCGATTGAGAATGATATAGTTAGATTTTGAGTATTCGTCGGATGAATGCTTAAATGGTTATGTTGGTCGACGATAGAACTTGAAATTCACCGACGAACTTGGTGATTCGGATAGGCGATTGTGAGAGTCGTGCTATGCACGAGAGAGAACGATAAGGGAATGACTTACGAGTCATGTCGTTAGATTCGGATTCACCTTGCAATTGAGCTTGCGTGAATCGAACTTATGTTCGATGTTGCGAGATGGATAAGTTGGGAATTTGGCTAGTGAATTCCTACTCGTTAGGAAATTGGATGTAAGATGCATCGTAGAGACTTCGTGTCAAGGCGGTCGTTGTCTTGAGCACCGTCGCCTTGATGTAAACTTTCATGTCGGATAGATTGTGGCCTTTGTGCAATGTCAATTTAAAGTTGCGTCGGGAGAAGTTAAGCACGGGGACTATGTAAGTAACCTAACGGGCGTAGTCCTGAATGTTGATGCATTTGCAAGTCAACGAAGGAAATCGTAATCGAGATAAGTGCATAGCCAGACTTCAGAAATAAGTTGGGTAGCGGCGTCGAACGCGAGGCGTTGCGGAGGATCGTTGCGATCGGATGCGCAACGGCATGACGCGACGCGTAGAATTGATAGTCCCGATGAAACATACGAAATGAGAAATGCGATTTTTGAATCGTGTCGTGTGCAGTGACTTTATGGAATGAATCACGTATGTATCGAATATACGTATGCGATGAAATTTCGAGAACAGTTGCTAAGGATAAGTCCGATCGAGAGTACGAGATGGCAAGCATAGGATTGAAATTTACCTGTTAGCTTTATTCCAATTTGCTACCACTGGAATTGGTCGAAATACATATATCTTCGGGACGCCTTGAATATAGGTATGGATCCAAATCGAGTGGTATACAAAATTCAAATCGAGCTGCAGGATGACTTTGAAATGTTAAATGAAAAGCTTGCGAGATAATGTGAAACTGAACAATATTGGTGGGACGAGATCGTGAAACGATCTATAAAACACTTAGTCGGAGTGTTGATTTTGGTTCGAGGACGAACCTTGTTTTGAGTGGTATATTCTGTAATGCCCCGCTCCGCACGGCGCATTACGCTGAAGCGTTGACTCAACGAGTCACGTTGATGCAAGGAAATGTATCGATGCAAAACGATACGAGAGTTAAGTTGTCCCGAGCAACGCATCGAACTAAGTCGATGCGAAGAGTTGCCTTGTCCCGAAAGAATGCATCGAGTTGAATCGATGCGAAGCGCTGCGTTGCCCCGAAGGATGAGTGCGTTGAATCGGCTCGAAGATTCTAAGAAATCGAATCGACCAAGACGCAAGTCCGAATCGATGCAAGTATTGATTATAGTTGGTTTCGTGTGCAGGTTATACTTTGACGGGAAAATATTAGAGGTCGATCTTTTGCAATATTTAGTAAGGGGTCCGCGAAATCAAATCGTCGCCTTGCGACGGGCTAAGACTTGGGCACGCTAAGGCAAATCGGACGTATAACTCAATGAAGCACGAAGTGCTCGAATGGCTAAGTCAGGAGAGTGGCCGTGCAAACAAGTTATGAAATCGAGCCGCATCGGCTCAGCGAAATGACGAAGGCGTATCGACTCAAGGTGGGAGGATTGACTTCTTTTTACTCCTTCATTCGATAAGTCAAATATATCATTGTATGCTAAGTTAACCTATCGACGCCACGGGCGTGGCCGATCGGAGATAAAATCGTAGTGTGAGTCGAACACTAAGTTAGAACAATTGAAATGAAACGTGCATCAATATGCACGAGTCGCTATGGAACATTGGATATCGCTAAGGCGAGCGCCTCGGTGCGCAAGCCGAAAGAACATGGGATAACTGTACTCGGCGAGTGCCTTAGTGCACGGACCATACCGTGTCTTTGCTGCACGAGTTAGACGGCTAGAACATTGGAAGATAATAGGCGAGCGCCCTAGCGCGCAAGCCCCGAACATTGAATGCTAAGTTATAGAACATGGGAATATGGTCGGAACGTGCCTACGTGCACGGGATAATAAAAGATGGCTTCGTTGCGAGAGAATACAGTTGTGGCATGAATGTGGCAGAACTGTCGGATATGACATGGTGCCTCGAAAGGTGTTCAAGACCCTCGGGTCGTTCGGTTGACGAGCATTGAGTTGAGGCACGATGCCATTGAATCATTGAAACGAAGTATGAAATGTAAGAACACAGAAAGCTAACGAAAGAGATGCGAGATGATAAGTCTGAGTCTCGGACTCAAGACTATGTTTGGTTGTTTGAATTTGATTACTTGAATGATAGGACGTTGCATGGTCGATTGGAATGGGCTCGAGATAAAACGTGATATCGCCCGTGCACGGGTGTTTCCCCCAAACGGTTAAATGCCGGAGCGCCCCGGAACCGCTTTGGCCTAGGAGGGAATCGAATAATCTTTGTAGGCGCACATCCTTAAACAAGATGGGAAAAGCCGCAAATGATGGTATGCAGCGGGAACGTTTCGGTTGTTGGGATGTGACCCAACCCGTGAAACGCCGGGCAGCCCGACCAAATAGAGAGAAAAGAAGGAGAGAAAAGAAGGAGAGAAAAGAAAGGAACTCCTTTAGTCCATTCCGGCGCGGATACGCCAACGGCCCTCATATAGTTAAGAAACGATGGATTGAAAGTGTAGGCGCATATGCGTCCCGCATAGAGATCCTGCTTAGAGATGCACAATAACATGACAGGGAAGGATTACGGCGTATTCACCTTGCGTCGGTGCAAGGGCGAGTGCGTCGACTTGGTAAGTCGCGCCACGAATCAAACACGAGATTGCTTGTTTGTTTGCCTATTCAATTCGATAACATGCTGCTATGATAACATGCTTTACGCTTTCGAAGATGCCATGGAATTGCCCCTAAGGAGAATATAGCAAGATCATAAGCTAAGTTGCATGATTTAACATAAATATTAAAATGTCGGTTTAGAAAGATGATCTTTGCTTCAGTACATGCGAGGACGAACGTACTGATCCCCCACCAACTTCATACAGGGTGCAGGGAATGGATTGCTCGCGACGAAGCGTTGCTTGAACGTGTTAAGGCTTGGAATGCCGAAGCGCATTGAAGCGTGCTATCGCATTGACGCTCGGACTACGCAGCTGGATTGATGCGGCCGAGATATAGAAGGCATGATGTATGGAACGGTAAAATCCTTTGTGGGCAAGAGAGAACCTGAGTGTTGTAGCCAACCTGGTATATATTGTTAGGCTATCGAAAGCCATTGTAATCTCAGTTTCGAATATCAAATAAAGAGAATTGTTTCGTATACTTTGTTTCCTTTCGTTGTTAATATCGAATCTAAAAGATAACCAATTGAGAACTTGTCATCTTGCCTTGCACGAGCGCAACTCCAGGCTCGTGCGGCATCACGCCCTCTGCGAGGACGATGATTCGGGTTATTTCGGGTCGGGGCGTGACAAGAGGTTCCATTGAGGAGGAGCATAAAAGAGCATCGACCATCCACGATGTACTTGCCAAATGAGTATGTGATATTGACTGACGGAGAAGAACCCAAAAGCTTCGCAGAGGCGATGGAAGACGAATACAGACATGAGTGGATACATGCCATGTAGGAGGAGACGAGTTTCTTGTAGGTAAACTCCGCTTATGAGCTTGTGCGGTTGCGAAAGAGTAAGAAGGCTTTGAATTTTGATGGGTGTTCAGAGTAAAGCAGACAGAAGATGCTACTCACTCTTGATACAAAGCGAACATGCTAGTTAAAGGCTATAGTCGGCGGAAGGACATGAATTTTGATGAAATCTTCTCGTCGGTCGTCAAGTTGTCATATATTCGGATGGCGTTAGCGTTAGCAGCAATTTCGACTTAAGGTTGAGCAGAAAGACATTAAGACGGCATTTCTCTACGGTGATTTAGAGGAAAAAATTATACATGGAACAGTCTGAGGGATTCTGTAAAGAGGACAAATCACATTTAGTCTGTCGGTTGAAGAAGAGTTTATATGGTCTGAAGCAGGCTGCGACAGAGTGATACAGGAAGTTCGAGTGATTTATGGGGGAGCATGGTTATGCACGTACGACTTCAGACCACTGTGTGTTTCTGAAGCATTTTGTCGAGGATAATTTCATCATTTTATTACTATGTGGATGATATGTTATTGGTGGATAGAAATACCACCTGGATAGCGGAGTTGAAGCGTCAACTGGACGTACCTTCCCTATGAATGATTTGGGAGCAACGAAGACTATACTTGGGATGGAGATCGACCGGGAGAGAGAGAGCCCAAGCTAATGTGGTTGTCCCAAAAGAATTACATTCATCGAGTACTTCAGCGTTGCGGGATGGACGGATTGAAGAAAGTGAACAACCCCCTTGCAACTCATTTTAAGTTCACTGCGAAGCAGTGTCTATCTACCGAGAACAAAAATAAAAATATGGAACGAGTACCGTATGCTTCAGCTATGAGAAGTCACATGTATACCATAATGTGTACAAGGCCAGATATTGCTCACGCGGTTGGTGTGGTCAGCATGCCGGCATACTGCGAAATACCCCTTCATTGGCTAAGGTCGAATTTGGGTGTTCTATACACCGTTGGATCCCATCAACAGTCCAAATTTACTGCAAATTTTAGGGTATATATATATATATATATATATATATATATATATATATATATATATATATATATATGGAAAAAGGGTAAATTTTATTCCAAATGCAACGCAATAATCTTACAACATACAATCATGGTGGGACTCCCACACTTCAGTTTTCCATAGCATTTACATCGAATTCAATGTTATGGATGATGCCTACAGGAGGGGTGATTAACCCCTCGAAGATACGACGGTTTCGTTCCCTCCATACATGCCAAACAGCAGCAGCCAGTCGGACTCTGGCGGTCCGGATAACCAGTCCTGTCCTCTTCCTCTGCTAACTCGGAGTACAGTGATGATGTCCCCAACCCCCTTTCCGGAATCACATCCACCCAACACCCTGCTTTGCTCACACCAGATCTGCCATGACAGGTCACACTCAAAGAAAATGTGCCTTATAGATTCATTCTCCACACTGCATAGCACACACTTAGGGTCAGGGACCTGAATCCCAAAAGCACTAAGTCGATCCCTTATATATATATATATATATATATATATATATATATATATATATATATATATATATAATGGAGCAGCGGTGCGATCCCTCTAGGGTTTTGACGATGGATTCTGTGCCTCCCCCCGACCCCCCGACCCGCTAGCGGGGAGGGAGACTCGGCGGCTGGGCGGTCCGGGGGGGGGGGGGGGGGTGGGCGACTCCACCATGCCGGCGGCGGACTGATCGGCGACCAGCAAGGGACTCCCCCACGCAAGGGGGGGCCGGGAGGCAACAGCGGGACCCTCCCAGGCGGGGGAGGGTCGTCTGGAGGCGGCGGCGGGGTGACCCCCCCAGGCGGGGGGGGGGGGGGGGTCGGGCGAAGTCAGCGTGACCCCCCCAGGCGGAGGGGGGGTCGGGCGGAGGCAGCTGCGGAGGGGCTGGGCCCAGCGGCGGCGGCGGGACCCCCCCATGCGGGGGGGGTCGGGCGGTGGCGGCGTGGCCCGTCCAGGCGGGGGGGATTGGGCGGAGGCGGTGACAGGACCCACCCAGGCGGGGGGGGGGGGGGGGTCGGAGGGCGAGCGTAGGCAGGGGAACCCCCAAGGGCGGGGGGGGGGGGGGTCGGGTGGCACTCCCGGAGGAGAGACGACGTCCGTATTCGAGTTCGGATCCGGGGGGGGTAATTCTGGGGAGGCTGGCTGGAAGACTGTGACGCGAAGACGGATGGGAGGGCGGCGAGGGGCTCTGTCCCAAGCTTCTGGAAGGGCGGGGCCAGGGAACCATGGGAATCGACCCTCTATGTTCGGCACCATGGATATCCGGCGTCGTGGGGGAGGAATGGTGCGGTCTATTACGGGTTGGAGGCCTAAGGCGACGGCGGCCGAGAAGGCTAAGGGTATCGCTACTGATACCGCCAAGTCAGGCCAGGGTCCTGTGATCCCTCCGACCAGGATGTACACTGAGGAGCAGAGGCCTCGGTCATGGAAGGGGGTTTGTACGCCAGTGGCTGAGAAAAGCCCGATGTCGATGGAGTTTGTTCCACCGATGTCGGTTGGAGGAGGGCTACGGACGTATTTTTTCGCTGAAGAAATTGCGGTGGTCTCCGAATTCTGGAATAACACTCTGGTACTGTATGTATTAGGGAACAAGCCATTCTTTGGCCAAATTTGGGGTTATGCGGAGCGTGTTTGGAGACCCAAAGGTAGCATGGAATTCTTCTCTCGGGAGAACGGGTTCTATTATGCCAAATTTGGCTTAGCGGAGGATGTGTCCAGGATCCTACAGGGAGGGACTTGGTCCTTTGATGGGAGGCTCATTATACTAAAGGAGTGGACGCCGGAGCTGAGGTGTGAGAGGGAGGTGCTGAATGCTATCCCCATCTGGGTCAGATTCCCTGAATTCCCAGTAAAGTATTGGAGTATCCCGCTCCTCATGAGACTTGCTAGTCTTGTGGGAAAGCCGATCAAAGCGGATGAGGCCACTACTTTCCGCACTAGACTGATGTATGCTAGGGTCTTCGTGGAGATCAAAGCGGGCACGGAGCTACCGAGTGTGTTGGAGTATCAGGTTCCATCAGGGGAGGTTCTGACACAGGCGGTGGAGTATGACTGGGTCCCCCCACGTGCTCTCACTGTGAGTGTTTTGGGCACACTACTAGTGCGTGCAAATACAAGGGGCAGGAGCTTGCCAGACCACAGACAACTCAGACGGAGACTCCTGGGAAGGAGACGGCCCCCTGTCACGTGCCTGGGGAGACGGAGCCAGACAGACATATGGAGGCAGACACAGGGATGGAGGTCGATAGGAGTCAGGAGGCAGGATCGCCGCAAAGACAGGAGGTTACGCAGGGTGCACTGGTCCCGTTCAGGCCACAAAGTACCATCGTTACCAGGGGGATGAGTGCGGCTGGTATTGGTCCGATGGCGATGGAGGCCTCTCCGGCGATCATGGTGTACACAAGCAGGAAAAGATATGCTCCGGCAACACGGGAGGATATCCCTTTGGCGAGGGAAATGGATGACCAGACTGAAGACAATCCTGACTGGACGCTTGCTCTTAGCAGGATTCAGGCCCATCTTGTTCCTTCCTCTATGGTAGACGCTGGCATTGGTCAGGCGGATGAGACACTTCCCTCGAGTGTCGATCCAGACGAGTTCCAGGGGGACCCCTCTTCCTTTATTTAGATGTCGGTCCTAGCATGGAACATTAGGGGGGGTGTTCCATAGGACGATGGAGAGAGATTGGAGGAGTTCTGAGAAAAGAGGCGTGTGACATTGCCATCCTACTGGAGACGAAGATTAGAGGGGCTGCTATGCTCTCGCGTAGGACTCCGGCAAACTGGGATCACATTCACAACTTAGATCTTTGTGAAATGGCAAGGATCTGGGTTAGGTGGAACAAAGGAAGTTGGGAGGGGGTGCAAATCCTTAAATCAGAACAACTCATCGGTGTTAATTTTGTGAACAAAGGTGGGTTCCGATTCATCCTGGGGGCTGTCTATGGGCACAATGACCGGAGACTCCGGGAGGCTTTGTGGGAAGACATTGTGCAGCTGGGGCTCATGGCGGACAATCTATCTCTCCCCCTGCTCATCATGGGGGACTTCAATGCTATGCTGCTTCGCCAAGAGAAGGTGGGAGGTCGTCCTGTTCCGGATTCGATCTTATATGACTTCCAGAGGTGTCTGCTTCTGTCGGGGATGCGGGGCTGGAGCGCGCTGGACATATCTGGACCTGGCACAACAAGGCTACTCAAAACCGGATTGCTTGTCAGTTGGATCGGGCATTGGGCAATAGTGAGTGGTTCAGGTGCTTTCCGAACTCGGTGACGAAAGGTCTGGCGGCAGGTACTATCGACCATTCTCCTATCCGGGTTGGCTTCGGTGAGAGACCTTTTCAGAGGGCGAGGCCATTTCGGTATAACAACAGCTGGTATCTGTCGGCCGGATATGAGGAGGTGGTTATAGGAGAGATGCAACAATTCCGAGAGGGCACGGCTCAGTTCCGTATGGTGCACAAACTTAAGCAGCTCAAGTGGGCTATCAGGGGGTGGGTGAAGAAGCTACCGCGGACTTCCCTGGCAGATAAGGAAGACGAGCTTCGGGACACTCAGGTGGCCCTCCAAGCTGACATTCTGAACGGGGAGCTGACGGCGAAGGAGATGCGCCTTATTGAGGAGGTAAGCATCATGCGCCAGCAGGAGGAGATTAGTGCGGCACAGCGGGCTGAATGTACCTGGCTCAAACATGGAGTCCGCTGCACCAAATTCTTCTACGATGTGATTCGCACCCGCCAGCACCGGAACAGCATCCCCAGACTTCTGAATGCTGAGGGACGTCTTGTTGGGGACCCAGCGAAGATCCAGGAGGAGGCTGTCAGATTCTACACGGTCCTTTATCAGCAGACAGACTACTCTTGCACGTTCCCTGCTCTTGTCACGAAGAGACTGGTGTCCCGACATGGGAACAGTCTGCTTCTGGCACCTGTGAGGATGGAGGAGGTAGAGGATATTGTTATGAAGGCCAATCCCAACAAAGCTCCCGGGCCTGATGGCTTCTCTTCTGGGTTCTTTAAGCGACACTGGGGTGTGCTTAAGACCCATGTTCTGGCGGCGGTTCAGGAGTTCTTTGTGGAGGGCAGGCTTCTGAAGGAGCTGAACCACACTTTTTTGACGCTGGTTCCTAAAAAGGAGGGAGCAACCTCACTTGCGGATTTTCGGTCCATTGCTTGCTGTAATTTTCTTTACAAGATTATCACTCATCTTATATGCAGGCGTATGGAGGGAATTATGCAGGAATTAGTGTCCCAGAATCAAGCAGCGTTCATTAAGGGCCGGTCGATAACGGAGCACAGCCTGCTAGCTCATGAGATGGTGAGGGAGTTCAGCAAACCTGGGGGGGTGAAGGCTTGTGTGAAGCTTGATCTCAGAAAAGCTTATGATACGGTCAACAGGGACTTCCTGTGTCACTTGATGATTGCCATGGGATTCGACGAGAGGTGGGTTGCGAGGGTGAGGGAGTGCATTTGCTCTCCTACTTTCTCTGTCCTCATCCAGGGCACGCCGCATGGCTACTTCAGTAGCAACAGGGGGTTGAGGCAAGGTGACCCCCTCTCCCCGTATCTATTTACGTTGGTGATGGAGTAATTTACCTGCATGATGGATATGGCTGTGCATAGCAAGAGGATCGTTCCTCTTTTCCGGTTGGTGAGCCCGGTTGTGTCCCACCTGATCTATGCTGACGACCTATTGGTGCTTCTCCAGCCTTCCATGCGGGGAATGCGAGCGCTTTCTGATATTATGGAGGAGTTCGGGCGGCTTTCTGGGCTCTAGTTAAACAGGGAGAAGAGCAGAGTGTATTTTAGCTCCCGGTGCACACAACATGAGGAGAGAGCCTTCGCCTTAGGTGTGGATAGAGGCGAGCTCCCAGTGAAATACCTGGGGGTTCCGCTGACGGTCAACTATGCCAGAGAGCAGGACTGTCACAGCTTGGTGGACTTTGCTCAGAGGAGGATGGAAGGCTAGCAGGCTGCGGGTCTATCCTTCGGCGGCCGGATAGAGTTGGTGCGTTCGGTTATTGCAGGCATCACGATGTTCTGGTTTCAGTCTATCCAGATCCCCACGGCTACTATTCGTAAAGTGGAGGCCATATGTGCTGACTTTATCTGGAGGGGTGGGATGCATGCGATATCCTGGGACCAGTTATGTCGGCCTCGGGAGGAAGGAGGAGTGGGGTTGAGGCCTCTCCATACGATCAGAAAGGTAGCTTGTGTGAAGATGGCCTGGAGATTCATCAAGGGAGGATCGCTATGGACAGAATGGATGGCGAACAGATACCTGAGGAGGACCAACTTCTGGGCTTGCAGGATAGATAACAATTTCTCGGTCACGTTCAAGGCCATCCTTAGGTGTAGACCGGTGCTTCAGACCGCTATCTGCAGGTACTTGAAGGATGGGACGACTACTGACCTCTGGCTGGACCCAAGGTTGTAAAAATCGCTAGTCGGCCGCTAGTCGGTTCGTGGGGACTACGGAATAATCGGACTACTCGGGGACTACTCGGGGACTAGTCGGATTAGTCGGTTTAGAATTTTTAATGAATATATATATATATATAATATGTTATAAAAATATTTTAAAAAATAATGTGTTAATTGTTGAACTTTTAATTATCGCAGACTACATTGCATTTCTTATTCATTATTTTGCATAAATTTTTATTTCGATAAATATTTAAATAATATGTTAACAACTTTCTATTTTGCACGGAGAGTTACAGCCGCAGTAGCAAGCAAAAACAAAAAAAAAGTAACAAGCAAAAATTAAAAAAAGAGCCACAACAACAGTAGCAAAGAGATAACAAAGCAAAAGTAAAAATAAAAAAAGAGTAGGCTAGTCACTTTTTTCAAAAATAGAAAAAGGCAGCAACAAAGTAAAGAGTCGACGACGGCTACCTTGACGAAGTCGACGGCAGCCCAGACTAGTACCAATTTAGCTAATTTTTGGATGGACCAGCCCCTAATCGAGTCGACGGTGGCCGACAAGTGACTAGTCGGGGACTAGCCCCTAGTCGAGTCGGCGGCGGCCGACTAGTGACTAGTCGGGGACTAGTCGGCCGCCTAGAGGGATTTTTACAACACTGGCTGGACCCTTGGTTGGGTTCCAGATCCTTGCTTGACCGTCTGGAGGGGCAGCTGGACAGAGAAGCGGGCAGGGGGCTCACCTGTAGTCGGATCATCAGAGATGGAGTTTGGAGACCAGAGGGATATACATTTACTGCTCCGCTAGCCGAGGAGATTCGCCTTATTACTATTGACGCTAGCCAGGAGGAGGATACGTGGAGCTGGGTCGGCCCAGGTACGGGGGGTGGGTCAGGTCTATTCTGTTTTAGTAGTTGCTATGATTTGGTTCGGACCCACCATGACCAGGCTGAGGAGGTGGACTTCATTTGGGGCAAGGACGTTGCACGAAAAATGCAACTATGTGCATATCGTCTCCTCCGGGGTCGACTGATGACGAGAGATAGACTCCTCCGGTTTGGGATGCAGATCCCGGATGCCAAATGTGTGCTATGTAATGAGGAAGAAGAATCTATGGGACATCTCTTCTTTGGTTGTCCGGTGACCTGGCACATATGGACTGAGCAGTGTGCACAGCTGAGAGGAGGAGTTGGGGTGGACTGGGACATCCGAGGCATTCTCAGCTGGATCCGAGATCACAGAGGCCGGGACCCGGGGTGGGTTAGAAGAGCCAGAGTTCGTCTTGCTGCGGCTGTTTGGCACATCTGGAAGGAGCGGAACAGACGTATCTTTGAGGGCTTGACTACCCCCCCTATTGGAATTCTACATAATATAGAATTCGATGTATCTGTAATGGCCCCATAATATTATTATTTGGGGCATGGAGAGTTGTGATGTTGTACTTTAATACCTTTTCCGCTTATTGCGAGGAATAAATTCACCCTTATTCCAAATATATATATATATATATATATATATATATATATATATATATATATATATATATATATATATATATATATATATTTCCTAACCTCAAAATTCCATGACATTACATCTATCAGAAAGATATCAACAATCTGGCAACTTTTGAAGAAGAGAAAGAGGGATTGAAGACGACTTCGAAAGAAGATAGTTTCGGGTAAGTGTTCTCGTCGTCTTCGTTCTTCGGTAGCAATTGTAATCTGTTTTTATTGCTTCAAGTAATTGTGGTGATTCGATTGGATCGGTGGAGAAGTTTGTAGATGGTGTAATCTTCTAATTCATTAGTAAAGGCTTTTTCAGGATTGGACTCTGATCTTCCGTGGTTTTTCCTGCAAGATTTTTTCTCGACAAAATCATTGTGTTTGCGTTGTACAGCTTGTGCTTGTTGGTGATTTTGGCAAGTTGGTTTTTTTTGCGATTTACTTCGGTTCTCTCGCAGTCTCGTGATTTGGGGAACGGTTTTCGCACTTCAATCCCAACAAAAGTTGTGTTCAATATGAGAAATCCTTAAACATATGTTCTTCCTACAAAAGCACAGATATTCCATATAATAGCTATGTCAACTCTTAAAGATAATAAGGTAGGTTAAGATAAGGATCTATAGATCCATGCCTATAATTACCAAGCATTCCAAGGTTTTGCCTCGTAATTGATACCATCACATAGCAAAACTCAAATATCTTCGGTCTGAAGCCAAATGTGCACACGGGCGAGGAGGCCATATAGACAAAACTGTAAGGAAAGAATAAGGAGAACTTATCGAATGAATCTCTATTATCATGAAATAGTTAAACATATAAAAAATAACAATTATCTAGCATGTTCTCATAATTATTTGCAGTTTTTGCTTCTTTCAGACTGTAATTCTTGTCAAATGCTTGAAAATCTTAAGAGCTGATGCAAAAATTGGTTTTGAGGATATTAAGAGAATATAAAATGTTAGTGAAAAGACTATTTATTTGCTATTCCATAGCATCACTTTTCTTTGGCAAATTATAAGGGCACATGCAAAGTTGATCAGGACTAGCCAAAATTAAATTTTGATTTATTTACAAGTTTGCCATTGAAAAAATTACTCAGGACTAGCCAACATGTAAGAATATAAGTCAACTTTTTTTTTTTTTGCTCTCCTCTAGACCTGTAAATGGACCGGATTTTGATCCTGATCCGCTCCAGATCCATGGCTTTTAAACGGATTTGGATTGAAAATTAGATCCGTTAATCCATTAATGATCCAAATCCACTAATCCATTTATTAGTTGGATTGGATATGGATTTAGGTTGATCCAATCCATTAATGATCCAAATCCATTAATTAAATATTAATTATATTAAATATATTATTAAATATATTATAATTTTAAAATTTAAACAGTTGTATTAGGAATTTAGGATACCTAAACGTTTTTTCTAGGTACAATCAAAATAGTAAATAGTTTGCAGCGTGTTTCATCATCCAAGAATCGTTTCGTTAACCAAAAAGCTCAGAAGGCTGTAGAAGAAAACTCATGTCTTCTCAAATGTTAGTACGCTTCTTTCTCTTTATAAAAGGAAGACATCAATTAAGTATGGTCTCCTTTTGTACTCTTAAGTCTTATCCAAAAATATCAATTAAGTATGGTTGGAGACTTAGTATTTTAGTTATATTTGATTATCGGTTTAAGAAATATTTTGGTCATAATGTAATTCAAATTTTGATGAAATCGTCATTTTGATAGATTTCTTTTGAGATTATTTGTTATAAACGGATCAAAGTAACGGATCGGATATCCATTAATCCATCGGATATGGATTTGGATTGTGTCATCAATGATCCAGCGGATAATGGATTGGATTTGGATCAAAATTTTCTAAATTTAAATGGATCCGGATTTAGGTCGATCTGCTCCAAATCCGGTCCATTTACAGGTCTACTCTCCTCTCTTTCCTCACAAGAAGAAGAACAAGAACAAGAACAAGAACAAGAACAACAAGAACATCAATTTTTTCAAACCTAGTTTATTTTGATTTTTTGTTCTCTTCTAATTTCTCAGATCTCTTTCTCCAAACCCTAATTTATTTTTCTTCTTCTTGTTTGGACATTATGGATGAAACCCTAGTTGTAGAAGAAATTGGGTTATCAAATCTATCAAATCTATTAATCTATTAGTCTATTAACCAATTTTTCTTTATTAATAGAAGAATTATGCATGAAATCCTAGTTGTAGAAGAAAACTATGGAAGAAATCCTAGTTGTAGAAGAATTGGGTTCATATCAGAACTGCCACAATTTCTGACAGTCCTAGAAGTATTGAAGACGGCCAGAAATTGTGGCAGTCTTGAAATAGACTCGATGTACAACAGGACTGCCACAATTGCTGGCAGTCCTAGAAGTACTGAGAACTGTCAGGAATTGTGGCAGTCCTGAAAGGGACATGCTCTACAGCAAGACTACCATAATTTCTGACAATCCTAGACATATTGAGGACTGCCAGAAGTTGAGGCAGTCCTGAAAGAGACGTGATGTACAGCAAGTCCCTTTCAGGACTGCCACAATTTCTGGCAGTCCTAAAGTCGAAATTTTCGAATAAAAAAAATATTAGGGTTTATTTCAATCTTGATAATAGAGTGAAATATGCATTTTAGGATTTATTTTCATGCATTCTTTGTGGGGAAATAAGTATTTAAGCTTTATTTCCATGCATTTTAGGGTTTATTTAATTTTTTGGGTGCTATCGAAATTGGGAATGAGAAGAAAACTAGGGTTTTGATGGAGATGGTGATGATGGAAATGGTGGAGAAGAAGAAGAGAAGAAAACTAGGGTTTTGATGGAGATGTGAGAATGGAAATGGTGGAGAAGAAGAAGATGGATAGAAGAAGAAGAAGAAGAAGAAGAAGAAGAAGAAGAAGAAGGGTTTTGGAAGAGAGAGTGGAATTTAGAAATGAGATTGATTTTTGGGGTTTGGGGGGGTGTGGGGTTTGGACAGCCCCCTGAGTGGAATATTTGGATAGCCCGAGTAAAATCTCCTCAAATCATGGCTGGCCCTAATCCTGGCTAGCCCCGATCAAAATGTTATGTGCCCTTATAAATTGCCTTTTCTTTTGGCATGTCATAATATCAAGACAAAGATGAGAACCTTTTCAAAGATGTTTATCTTCTTCAAGGCCAAAATCCGATGAATAGGAACATGAATAGCTCTATGAACAACACTGCTTCCCCCATGACTTATGGCTCCAAAGGTATGCATCTCATGAGAAGCACAACGATACATAGTTTCACCAGTCACCTCATCTACCAGTCCACCTGTATCTGTATGCTTTTGCAAACCAAGTTCGTTGATATTGAAGACTCCACAAGATCTACTCACAAGATCGACTGTACCACCATCACACACCTTCAGTAAAATTATATGATGTTAGGGGAAATCAGAAAGCAAAAAGAAGAAATAACGGATAGAAATAACGGATAGAAATCACAAGATCTACTTACAAAATCGACTGTACCACCATTATGTTTGGAACGACGGACCACTACTCACTTCAAAGTTTTTTGTCAATTCTCGCAAGATGCTAACAGTCTGATGACTTCTTATAAAATGAAGCTATAATTATCATTCCAATATTGCTTTGGACATGATAAAATATATTGACAAGAAAAGTGAACAAGTACAAAACCCCAAGGTGCTCCAGATATGTAGCATGGTTTGCGGTATTGGCGTAAGCATCGGACCCTTCTCAATTGGCAGTTTCTCGGTGCTTTTGAAGCGATTGGTTTCCGCGGTTGTCACGGTTTCAGTATCGGCCAATACCGCAAACTAAGATTTGCAGTCATCTGGCATCACTTGATCACAAGTTGGGCTTTATATACTCTTAAGGTGACTTTTGGAACACAACATTTAGCATTCTTGATTCAATTACAAAAAAATAGTACCGCTAAATTAGAAAGTAGTCTGACAAAAACAAGTCGCAAATATGCATTAAAATTTTACCATATCCGAATCACAAGGCTCCATACACAATCCGACCGAGTTCCCATTACCTTCAGCAGCATCAGAAAACTGTTTCAACTTCATCTTAAGCTCCTCCAGAGCAGCCATCCTATTAGTTCAAACACCCAAACAAGAGGAGAGAGCAGCACCTCAATTATATACCTTCCAAGAAAGATTAGTACTGAAATGAGCACTTATACATATTAGACAAGAGTTCCTACATACGTCAAGTAATTGCTAGAATTTAGTAATGGCATTCTTGTACTAGCTAGGATCAAACATGTACAGTTTGTAACAAAAAGTAATACGCCTTCGAAACTTGAATTGAGGGTGTGTGTGTATATATATATATATATATATATATATATATATATATATATATATATATATATATATATATATATATATATATAATTATTTTTCGAAGAATGGGTACTTTATTGATAATAATAAAAAATTTACACGCAACTACTCAAGAGGCCAGGATACCCCTCAGCAGTTAAATTCCAATGATCTTAGTATCACTGTCTATGTTTTTCAGGATAGCGTGCATAGATGACTGCACACCATCAAAAATCCTCCTATTTCGTTCTCTCTAGATGTGCCAAACAGCCGAGAGAAGCCAGATTCTCGCTTTATTATATATACTGATCCCGCGAGTCTTCAGAGCAGCAATCTCCTATCTCCTGGAGTACTTCATGAAACCCATGAACGTAAGAGGAAGGCAGGCCGAGTCTGACCTTACAACTCTACCAGATAGCTCCTGTCCATTGACATTGGAAGAAGAGATGGTCCCTGGACTCCAGTCCTCCACCGCATAGAACCCACATTTGGTCTGTGATAGGTATACCGAACCTATGGAGTCTCTCCTTGGTTAACAGCCGGTCCCCGCGCAGCCTTGTACGCACACAATTGCCATTTGACCGCCGCACCCTTAGCCCATACAATGGACGTCCATTCCAATACAGGGCCATGAGGCCGAGTATTCTCATAAGCAATCTTGACGGAAAATTTGCCATCAGTGGAGCCATCCCAGGCCCAGTGATCAATCCCTGCGTCACTCAAGACGGGAACACTAGCAAGTTCCTCAGCCAGCCAATGGCCAAACGGCCTGGCACTAAGACTCCACGACCCATCCTGTATCAGCACCGCCAAGGGTTCCGACCTACCATACAACTCGAACGTGGACCACCCGAACCTATCAATAAGGCTCTGATGGTTTAGCCAAGGGTCGAACCACAGGTTGGTCGATCTCCCATTATGAATAACCCTTGTGATTTTAGCCTTCAGAGATTGCCGTATTCGCAACATATTTTTGAATGTCACCGAAAAATTGTTGTCCATTTTGAGGGCCCAGAAATTGTCCGATCTCACGTAACTACTTTTGATCCATCTCGCCCATAAGGACTCACCCTCAAGGAATTTCCATACCGACTTCTGCAAAGCGACCTCCCGGAGAATTCTCAAGGATCGAAGGCCAATGCCCCCCTCCTCTTTAGCCCGACATAACTCGTCCCAGGCAATCGAGTGGTACCCTCCTCGCCATACGAAATTAGCGCAGAGTCGTTCAATTTTCTGGACCGTCTTATCTGGAATGTGGATAGCCTGTAACCAGTAAGCGACAATAGCCATAATGAGAATGACAGAGCGTACAAGCTCTATTCTTCCCCCGAAAGATAATAATTGGACTTGCCACCCTTCTAATCTAGCTTGTACATACTGTATCAAACCTTCACAATCAGCATCCCTGGCATAATTGATTGAGAGGGGAAGACCGAGGTACCTGACTGGGAGCTGACCCTGTTCGATTCTAAGCAAATTCGACCAAGTTTTCTTCCCCTGGCAATCCTTGTTGAAGTAGACCAGGCTTTTATCCCAGTTGAGGTGGAGACCCGACAGCAGACCAAATTCCTCCAATAGCTTGTTGAGGGAGTCAATACTCCCCCTAGACGGCTCGAGGAACACTAATAGGTCGTTGGCGTATATAAGATGGGAAACTATTGGATCAACCTGCCGGTAGAGAGGTATAATTTGCTTCCTGTGTACTGCAATATCCATCATACATGTGAAGTACTCCATCACAATGGTGAATAAATAGGGAGAGAGCGGGTCCCCCTGCCTCAAGTCCCTATTGCTCCCAAAAAACCCATAAGGCTGCCCCTGGATAAGAATAGAGAACGTAGGAGTAGTAATGCACTCACGAATCATGTCGACCCACCACTTTTCAAACCCCATGTTCCGAAGTAGCTCACAGACAAAGTCGCGATTAACCATGTCATAAGCTTTGCGGAGATCCAGTTTAACGCACCCTTTCCTTCCTCCAGCTTTGTTGAAGTCTCGAACAAGTTCGTGGGCCAAAAGACAGTTCTCAGCAATAGATCTGCCTTTGATGAACGCTGACTGGTTGGTGGAGATTAAACTCCTCATTATATCCTGCATCCTAATACACATGAGATGAGTGATAATTTTATAAATAAAATTACAAGTTATTGGACGAAAATCACTCAGTGAAGAAGCCCCCTCCTTTTTAGGTATGAGAGTAAGGAATGTGTGATTGATCTCTTTCAGTAATCTGCCCGAGGCGAAAAAGTCCTGGACTACTTGGAGCACGAGCTCTTTGAGCTGTCCCCAGTGGGATTTGTAAAAAGTAGAGTTGAACCCGTCAGGACCGGGCGCCTTATTGGGATCCGACTCCTTCACTATTTTCTCAACCTCCTCCATGGAAACTTCTCTTCTAAGTAGATTATTACCTTCCTCGGTAACTAATCTTTTGCAGATGGTATTCGGAACTCCGTCAAGTAGCCAGTTTGGTTATATAGATTTGTATAAAATTCGATGGCTTCTTCTTGCAAGTCGCAATCAGCAGTGATAACTCGTCCGGTAGCATCCATGAGAGGACCGAAGTTGTTGCAATGGAGGCGCGACCGGACCATGGCATGGAAAAACTTAGAGCCGCGGTCCCCGTCTTTAAGCCAACTACACTTGGCTCTCTGCTGAAGCTGGACCTCCTCTAGAAACCGAAGGCGACGAACCTCCTCTTGCAGCTTGAGCTCTCCGTCAACTAGGTCAGCATTAGACGGGTCCGACTGGATCTTTCCCTGGATGTCGTGCAGTTCCTTCACCTTATCATGCAGTTCCTCAAGCGGCCTTGTCCGATTCCATTGCTTCAGGAGGCGTTTGACATGTTTCAGTCGCCTAGTAAGGCGAAATTGGGGGTTGCCGACAACTGCAAAAGAGAGCCCGCTATTGATCACCTCCTGGTAACCCCCTATGTGAGGCCAGGCATTGTTGAATCGAAACGGGTGCCGTCGGGAAAGACCTGCAGGGACCCATCGGATCAAAATGGGTGAATGGTCACTAGTGCCGCAGTGTAAAGCCTCCGCCTTGCTAGCCGGGAACATCTCCATCCATCTGTTATTGCACAGAGCTCTGTCAAGTTGACAGACGACTCGATTGCGAGATGAACTATTACTCCATGTCCAGGCTTGGCCAGTTCTAACCAAGCAGGAGAGGCCAGAGGAAAGTAGACAGTCTCGGAAGTCAGCTAAAATGAAGTCCGGGACCGGACGGCCTCCCCTTTTCTCCTCTTCTGCCAGCATGGCGTTGAAGTCCCCACTCAGTAGTAGGGGAGCCTGTCCTTCATTCTGGCTAGCAACCTGAATAATATCCTTCCATAATTGGAAGCGTTGTCTTCGGTCATTATGGCCATAGACAGCGCCGAATTGAATGCGGAGCCCTCCTTTGTTAGTGAAATCCAAGAAGATTAATTGTTCAGAAATAAAGCGTACCTGGCCTGACCACGCTCGCGTATCCCACATGAGCCATATGCGAGCCAAATCACATAGCTCCCTGTTGTGGATAGACATCCAATGAGACGGGGTCCTTTTAGTTATCTTCTCAACTAATTTAATTTTACTCTCCAGTATGGCAACTATCGAACACTTGTGTGTATTCATCATATTCTGAACCTCCCTCCATCTACCGATCGAGTTCACACCCCGGACATTCCAGGATATGACAGACATTAATGATGAGTGGGGGTGTCCTTTTGTTCTCTCTTGCACTCCATCGGACGACTTGGAGACGCAATCACCTCAGCGCTATTTCTGTTCGCAACCGCTTCACCTGTGTCTGAAGCTGGATTGAGTAAGTTATGAGGTTGAGAAGCTTCTCTCACAAGAAGCGTCCACCTCGGGTTCTCCCGTGTCAAAGCTTGAGCGTCATCCCTCTTGTCGTTCCGACTGAGCACTGTCCCGTCGCTAACAGTAACCCCACCTTGAATGGACGCTCTCTTAGCAGCTCTTGTTGTCACTCCTCCTGTGTCCGGTCGAGCGTGGCCCATTGACACCCTCGTGCTAGCTTCCCCTACTAACACCATTGCGAGGTTGTTACCTTCGACTGTGTGGGCAGGGAGGTCAATCCCGTGCCTCTTACCGAGCACTAAGGAACTATATCTATCAACTCCTCCAACAACCGCTCCTTCATCTATATTGCTTTGCTCCGTCCGCATTAGGACATCCCCTTCTTCTTGGATTGAGTCGACCAGATTGTTGCTCGGTTCTTGGTTACCACTTGGATGTCCTAGGCTTGCTTGCTGCTCCTGTTGGGCTTCGACCCTCTCCACCTCCACTTGGGGGTCCCTGCATTGCGTTTTGGTGTGCCCGAAGCACTGACAAAGAGAGCAAGACGGGGGAACCCATTCATATTCTACGTCCTGGGAAAGCCACTCGCCATTAGGCAGGACGAGATCTATTTTCCTGGGGAGGACGTCGGACGCCGAGATTTCTACGAAGATTCTGGCATATGATAAACGCTGACTTCTCGCCGTCGGGATGTCTGTGCGTATCGGGACCACTATCATACTCGCCATTTTCATAATGGATGGGACACTCCACAGTTGGGGCGAAAGCCATGGCAATCTGATCCATATTGGTACCTTTGATAATCTGTCCTTCTCGAAATTTAGTTCAGGATACCACCGTTTAAGGACCACTAATCTGCCGTCAAAAGTCCACGGGCCACCTTCAAGAACACGTTCCAAATCTTCGAGAAGAGAAAATTTAATGAAGTAAAAGCCGTTTTCGCGTGAGAAGATCTCCATGTCTCCCTTAGGCTTCCATACTCTATATGCAAACGCCTGAATTTGGCCATAGAACAGCCTGTTGCCCATCACGTAGAGAACCAAAGTGTTCCTCCAATATTTAGACGTTTCCTGGATATCATCGGCTGTAATTTCCACTACCCTTACACCATTGATGACGCTCGGCTCTACGTATTGCAGATCCACTTCCTCCTGAACCGGCGCAGGTCTGCATATCTCCGCCCAGGAAATTGGTTTCGCCCACGCTCCAGTTGAAGTAGCACTCCTGCCTTGCGGCAGTGTTCCTACAGGCGTCTGCCTGACCTCCCGATAGGCCTCCTTCCCCTTCCCTTTGTCGATACTCGTCCCTCCCGTCTCTTTACGACCCCCAGGAGGAGGGACCGCCCTCCTATAGGCCCCCGCAGATCGGGTTTGGCCGGAGGACCGCTGGCCCTCTCACACCGGCCGGCGGTTTCCCCATCCCTTGTATCGCTCTTCTCTTTCACGCGGCTTAGGTGTTTTAGGTTTCCGACGACGCTCTACTGTTGTCCATCCACCCGTCACGTCTACTTCTCTCGCATCCTCCTCATCGTCCTTTTCCTTCCCCTTATCGCCGGCCGCCAACGGCCTGAACCCAGCCTTGAGCCCTCTCCAGCGGGAGAGATCCTGAGCGGAGCAAACCCTAGCCGCCGAGAACCTTGTATATATATATATATATATATATATATATATATATATATATATATATATATATTGCCAATGACCCTCTAGCCTAGTGGTAGTGGTGAGGCATGCGGCCCGAGTGGTCAGGAAATCGATTCCCGTTGGGGGCGTTCGCCACAATTATCTTCTTTCAAAAAGAAAAAAAGAATATATATATATATATATATATATATATATATATATATATATATATATATATATATATATATATATATGGCAAATGATCTCTAGCCTAGTGGTTAAGAGAGATGCATGCGGCCCAAGTGGTCGGAGTTCGAGCCCCAGTGGAGGCAAGTTCGCCACAGTTACCCCATTGCTTCAATATATATATATATATATATATATATATATATATATATGTCTGCGGAAGCAGGCGTTCCTAACGATCCTGTATATCGAGGCAATTCTTCCATGGTTGGAAGAAAGGGAGGTTTAGGTGGCGGCAATCAGTTGAAGGCTGGACCTAATCCTCAAGAGATGGTGGGGCGATGGACCACAGTGTAATTGCTGGAGAGTTAGTTCGATCTACATCAGTGAGATTAGGGGGCGGGCAACAGGATGAGAGGGAGGAAGGGATCAACATAGCTTAATCGTTCCCGACCTCCTAGACACCCAGGAAACTTGGGATACTCAAAGAAAGGAGCTGCATCAAGCAACAATCAAGGGGCCGCGCAACAAGCTCTAACTCGAGAGCATCCCACCAGGTGTTCGACAAAATGTCTAGCCCCATCCCTACCAAAATTTGCATATATGCGGGGTTTAGTTTTTGTTAGTGTCGGGACACAATTTTTCGATGGAAAACTGAGAATATGAAACAATTGTAAAAACAATGTTCCAACGCAACACTTCTAGGAAGGTTGCGCAAGTATAACGAAGATCTAAAAAGATATCGTTATGATATTACGAGAATCTAAAAAGATTTCGTAATCAGCAGCGAAGAAGATGACAGGCGGGAGATGGAAGATGGCCTGCTGGGGTGAATGATCACCGTTGCTCAAAGCTTTATTCGCCCTACACGAACAGCTTCCAGGAACCAGCAAGTTCGTCGGAGAACTTGGAACACTCCTGCTCTTCTGACACCTCGGATGGACACAAACTCCCGTGCAAGAGCAACACTGGTGCAACGCCTTTCCCCTCTCTCTCGAAGGCTGCTGAAAGATCAGAACTGTGCTAAAGAACACTTCTGAATTCTCTGTTTACTTGTGCTAAAAAACACGTCGTAAACTTTCTGTGGTGGCTTCTCTTTCTATTATGTATATATCCAGCCTTGAGAGATAGAGGATGCCTAATATAGGCCCTGCAGCAACTGTTCGGTTGCCACAAAGTTAGGAACGTGGTAATAACCACCCTGAACATGTAGCAACCGTCCAGAACATGCAAACGCACGTTCTGCTGCCAACTGCGCACACCCCGCCCTCCTTGCACTCTACGCGACAGAGTGCGCACTGAACTGCGCACACTGCGAGCACTGCGCACACTGCGCACGCAGCGGAACCAGCGCAACCCGAGCAACCCGCGCAACCCAACACAACCCTGCGCAACCCATCGCAACCAAGCGCAACCTGAGCGCAACCTGGGCGCGCACCTGGGCAGCGCAACTGGGCTTGCGCAACTGGACATGCGCAACTGGTCAGCACAACTGGGCTTGCGCAACGTGGCAGCACAAGTGGCTCGCGCAACGAGCGCAACTAAAGCGCACTATGCGCCTAGCTACGATACTGACGTGCTAAGTGCAAAGTGCGCCAACAAAACGCCACATTACGCCTCATGAGCCCATGAGCCCGAGTCCGAGTCCGAGTTCGAGTTCGAGTCCGAGTCCGAGTCCGAGTCGCTAAGCCCCTACGGGGCTTAGCTCCCATGGAAATAAATTTCCCAAGAGCAAAAAGCATGAATGCTTTAATTGTTGATTTTAGCCTTTTTTCCATTAGAAAAATAACCCCACATGGCAAACCCATGTGCACCTCCACACCACATGTGCATCTCCAATAATAGCAAAGCTAATATATAGAGATACAACCTCTTTGTTTTTTCCGATGTGGGACTAAAGCTTTCTAAAGGAAAAACCAAAAACTCCAACAATCCCCCATATATCTCTATATATATGGGTATAAGTGTTCCCCACAGTAACTGTCCATCATGCATTAGGAGAGATGTCGCTGACGACTTGAATCTTCCCGCATGGGTCAAAAATCAAACTATAATACAAGAATGGACTAAGCCTTGAATTCTGCATCATAGCTGAAATTCTTTCTACTCACATAATGTAGTTACATGTGCTTCTGGCTACACATTAAAGGCCCTGTGCCAGCCTGGTTTCAGTGTATAATTTTGGGCTTCTACAAGTTTACCCTCAAGGGACGGCCTGATATCTCTTTGTCCATACACTATAGGTGAGTTCATTATAAAGAGACATGGCATGAAGCGCTTTGCGCTTCCCTTGCGGTGCTACTCCGCCATGACATGGCTTAAAGCCGAGGCCTTATCCCGTACCGGGAACCTCATCGTAGTGTCATACTACTGTAGCATGAGGCAACCGCCTCTTTGTAGTGCCAAACTACCCAGCATGAAGCCTTAGGCTCCCTTGCGGTGTTACGCCGCAACGACATGGCTTGCAAGGTCGAGGCTTTATCCCTAACCGGGTACCTCATCGTGGTGTCGTGCCACTGTAATACGAGGAACTCCTCTTTGTAGTGCTGACTACACCCCTCTTTATTTTTAACATACAGCATTAGGCTAACTTGCCTATTTGCGGTGCTATGCCGCTGTGACTTAGCCTGCAAAGCCGAGGCTTTATCCTATTCCTGGGCAGCACCCCACATATAGGAACCTCATTGTGGAGTCACCCCACTGTAGCATGGAGTTTCACTCCTTGTAGTGCTGTTCTACCGTGCTTCCTGTAAAGCACACCAGGCATTCACTCTGCCTGAGAACTCATTAAGGCAATTAAGCCAACCTTCCCACAGGAACCGTTTTCCGCAGAAAAGAACAGTAGACAACAGTGGTTATAGGTCCGTAACCTCTCCATGCCCAATAGAACATGTACCCACCGTTCCTGATATTCTTCCGATTAGTGGTCCTCCCTTGAACCAAAAGCTAGATACCTAGTAGATAAATCTTTGAACTAATAGCATAAAACTTTATGGTAGGAATACAATAATACAATATCAGAATGCCTTCAAGCCCATTTTACAAGCTGTGTCATCGACCAGCTGGCGCTTGAGGCCCTTGGTGAACGGATCCGCCAGGTTCTCCTGACTCCGAACATCAATAACTGCAATAACACCTCTCTTGATAAGATCGTGTACTGTCCTGTGCTTCAACCGCACAGTCCTCTTCTTCCCGTTGAAGAGGTCATTTGATGCCACCGCCGCAGTCGCCTGGTTGTCGCAGTATATCGGTATCGCCGGTATTTGCGTCCCAACCATTGGAAGATCATACATGAGCTCCCGAAGCCATTCTGCTTCCTCGGCTGCGGTATTAAGTGCAAAGAACTCAGATTCCATGGATGACCGCGAGAGCATAGTCTGCTTCTTCGACTGCCACGATATAGCAGCTCCACCCATTGTGAAAATGAATACACCTGTGGACCTCTCGCTCTCCACCTCTGAGCATCAGCTGGCATCACTGAAGCCTTCCACTATCGGCGGATCTCCGCTGTAGTACAATGCATATGTCTGAGTCTTCTTGAGATATCTCATAACCCGTTTCACAGCTTTCCAGTGTTCAGCACCTGGGTTGCTCGTGAAACGACTCAGCATTCCCACGACGAAAGCTATGTCAGGCCTTGTGGCATTAGTAGCATACATCAAACTTCCGATTACGTTTGCATACTCCAGCTGTCTGACGCTTTCCCCTGAATTAGGCTTCAGCTTCAGATCATACCTGTACGGCGTATCGATCCCTGGAAGATCCCGATACCCATAACGAGTGATCATTTTCTCAATATAATGAGACTATAACAGCGCTAGTCCAGTGTCTGTCCGGATGATTTTGATCCCTAAGATCACATCAGCTTCCCCCAAGTCCTTCATACTAAACTTGCTTGAGATGAATTTCTTTGTCTCTGTGACACATCTAATATCCGTACCTAGGATAAGCATGTCGTCCACGTACAGACAAACGATCATACCTTTTCCATCAGCGAACTTCGTGTAAACACACTTGTCTGTATCGCTGACCATGTAGCCATTTGACCTTATAACTTTGTCAAATTTCTAATGCCACATCTTGAGAGCTTGTTTAAGACCGTACAAGAATTTCACCAACTTGCAGACTGTCTTCAAGACCCCTGATGACAAATCCCTCTGGCTGTTGCATGTAAATCTCTTCGGTCAGCTCGCCATTTAGGAAAGTTGTATTCACATCCATCTGATGTATCACCATCTTATGTATTGCTGCGAGAGCAATCAACATTCTGATGGTGGTCATCCGGGCTACTGGAGCATACGTGTCAAAATAGTCAATCCCCTGCTTCTGAGAAAATCCCTTGGCTACCAACCTAGCCTTGAACTTGTCAATAGTTCCGTCTACTTTCATCTTCTTCTTGAAGATCTATTTGCATCCGATGGGTTTCGCGCATTCAGGAAGATCAACCAACACCCAAGTGTTATTTGAGGTGATAGAATCAAATTCATTGTCAATCGCCTCCTTCCAGAAAACCGCGTCTCTAGTCTTCATCGCCTCATCACAGGTAAGCGAATCTGCTTCCACATGATAGGTGACAAAGTCACTTCCGAAGTCCTTCGGCCTCCTCACTCGCTTCGTTGACGGCTCAGCGAGATCTGGTTCAACCGTTGTTTCAACATCTTCTTGGACCACATCTTCATTGAAGACCTGCGCACTTTCATTGTTCTCCGGAACATCCGCAAGAACAATATTCTTGTGCCTTGCAAATTTGTCTTCAAAATATTCTGCGTCGCGAGATTCAATGATATGATTTGACTCAATATCAAGAAATCTCCGAGCATCACTCTTCTCGGCATACCCCAAGAAGATCGTCTTAGTAGTCCTTGTCCCAAGCTTCTGAATCTTCAGATCTGGAAGCTTGACATATGCCAGACACCCCCACACTCGAATGACATTCAAGTTAGGTCTGACCTTGAACCAGAGTTCATGAGGAGTAACGTCTGAAGTTGCATGAGGCACTCTATTTAGAATAAAAGTGGCCGTCAATGCAGCTTCTCCCCAGTAGCACTTAGGAAGACCAGCAGTCAACAACATTGAGTTAATCATTTCTGTTAACGTCCTGTTCTTCCTCTCTGCTACTCCATTTGATTGAGGAGAGTACGGAGCCGTAGTCTCATTGACAATTCCATGTTCTTTGCAGAACGATGCGAATTCATAAGACCTGTACTCCCCACCTCGATCACTTCTTATCCTTTTGAGTTGTCCAGTCTGCCGCTCAGCTTCGGCTCTGAACTCCTTGAACTTCTCGAATGCTTCATCTTTAGCCTTCAGCAAGTAGACGAACGCATACTTTGAGAAGTCATCGATGAAGGTTATGAAATACTTCATCCCGGCCTTTGTAGAGAACTGTTTGAAGTCACAGATATCGGAGTGTACCAACTCCAGAAGATCTGTACTTCGATTAACCCGAGGAAAGGGTTTCCTTGTGACCTTTGTTCGAGCACAAACTTCACATTTCTCTACCTTACCCCCACACTTGGAGATAAGTCCTAGACTAGACATTCTGTTAATTCGTTTACAATGAACATGTCCTAGCCTATTATGCCACAACTCAAGAGTATAAGCAGAATGAGTGATTTCATTAATCACATTAATTACATTGGACTGATTTACAAGCTGAATTTTGAACATTCCTTCAGTATAAAAAGCTTTTCCGAAATATGTTCCTTTGATAGACATCACCATCTGGCCAGCATTGATGTCCATCCTGAGACCTGCTTTGCATAGTAGGCCTCCTGAGATCAGGTTCGTGGCGATAGCAGGTACGTGCTTCACGTCTTGAAGCGTCAGAGACTTCCCCGAAGTCAGCTTCAACACCACCGTCCCGATCCCGAGCACTTCAGCTTGTGCCTGGTTCGCCATCATAACCACTTCAGAAGTAGGTGTATAGGTGGTGAACCACTCCTTACTGGAGCAGACATGGCATGAGGCTCCAGTGTCTACCCACCAGTCAGAGTCAGTCCTTACCGCATCAACCTGTGCAATCATAGCAACAATGTCAGTGATCATAGATACCTTACTAGGCTCTCCTTGCTCTGATTCTTTGGTCTTTTCTTTGCACTCATTCTTAAAGTGGCCCTTCTTGCCACACTTGAAGCAAGGCATTTGAGACTTTGACTTCTTTTTCTTGATGGAAGTTCCCTTGACTTTTAGATTGTCAGGGTCCTTCTTCTTGCTGTGGGAAGCCGCCTGCTCTCCCCTTGGTTCCTTGGTATGAACCATATTGGCGTTAGCCAATTGCTTGGACAATGCGTCCACCTTCAGTTGAGTCCGCATCTGATCCTCAACATAGATTTCCTGTAGGAGATCTTCAAGGGTGATCTCCAGCTTCTTCCTATGCATGTTTGCATAGAACTTGCTCCACCCAGCGGGGAGCTTTGAGACAATCCCTCCAACAACAAACTTCGAACATGTAGCAACCGCCCATAACATGCAAACGCACGTTCTGCTGCCAACTGCGCACACCCGCGCTCCTTGTACTCTGCGTGACAGAGCGCGCACTGAACTGCGCACACTGCGAGCACTGCGCACGCAGCGCAACCAGCGTAACCCGAGCAACCCGTGCAACCCAACACAACCCTGCGCAAACCCATCGCAACCAAGCGCAACCTGAGCGCAACCTGGACGCGCACCTGGGCTTGCGCAATTGGGCTTGCGCAACTGGGCTTGCGCAAGTGGCTCGTAAGCCCATGAGCAAAGTGCGCCAACAAAACGCCACATTACGCCTCATGAGCCCATGAGCCCGAGTCCGAGTCCGAGTCCGAGTCGCGGGGCTTAGCTCCCATGGAAATAAATTTCCCAAGAGCAAAAAGCATGAATGCTTTAATTGTTGATTTTAGCCTTTTTCCCATTAGAAAAATAACCCCACATGGCAAACCCATGTGCACCTCCACACCACATGTGCATCTCCAATAATAGCAAAGCTAATATATAGAGATACAACCTCTTTGTTTTTTCCGATGTGGGACTAAAGTTTTCTAAAGGAAAAACCAAAAACTCCAACAGTTTTATGTTGATTGTGGTGTAAAAATATAGTTTTAATACAACATAATCTTGATTGTGGTGTAATATAAAAAATATTTTGTTAGCTGCTTAGTTCATATATGCCGGGTTTAGTTTTATGTTGAGATGTAAAAAATTTGTTACCTCCTTCCTAACCGCCGGCTGCTGGTGGGGAAAGGGAAGCTCGGCTTCCTCACCGCCGGCGTGTGGCTCCTCGGCAAGCCGCAGCCTCACCGCCGGCGTGTGCCTCCTCCAACGCGGCCCATCCTCATTTTTTTTTCACACCCGACCCCCCAGATCTCTGATTTTAGGCGAATCCAATCCCAATCAAACTAGTGAGTTTGAGAATTTCACAAATATTTATATTATATTATATTATATTATATTTGAAGAAAAAGAAAAAGGACGAACGAAGACAGTAGAAGAAACTGAGGTCAGGAAGAAAGACATATATTACCTGAAAAGAACGAGGGATGAAAGAGGAGGAGGGAGAACGAAGAAGACGAAGAAAACGATAATTTAGTTTGATAAGATTTGAGCGAAACTACGTCACTACCAGGCGAGGCTCGTGCGCGGGGGGATTTTTCATGGGAGTGCGCAACTTATTTGGCGGCTCCTTCGTTCCTTTTCTTTTATTTTATGCGGAGTGCTTAAATAATTGTTAATTCTAAAGCCACTTCAAATTTTGTTTGGAACTTGACAGTTCTAGCATAAAGTAGGGCTATCATAAAAAATTTGAATATTAAAATAGGCTATGAACTAAGTTGGTAGTCCTCCTTAATATTAGGACTGCCAAGTAAAATATGAAGTGTCTTTAGAATTAGCCTAAATGGTGTTTCCTTTCTTAATTGTATAGAGTGTGCGCGGTTCCCTCTTTTATTCTAGTTGATTAAATGGCGTTTTCTTTCTTAATTGTACAGAGTGTGCGCCGTTCCTCTCTTATTCTAATTGCACGTGAAAAAAAAATTAGATCTTTGGATAAATATTTAAGCTAATATCATGTAGTTAATTAAATAGTGAATATATTTTAACTATTTTTTTTCTCATAGACCATTCCATATATATATATATATATATATATATATATATATATATATATATATATAGAGAGAGAGAGAGAGAGAGAGAGAGAGAGAGAGAGAGAGAGAGAGAGAGAGAGGAAGGATCAAGATCCCCACACTTTTTGCATCCCCATGCATTCCTCCCTATTTGCACCGTTGGATGTTGCTTTAAGTCATTTAATCTTAACCGTTGATTTACCAATGGTTAAGATTAGATGACTTAAAGCACATCCAATGGATGTGAACATGGGGATGCAAAAATTGTGGGGATGCTATATATATATATATATATATATATATATATATATATATATATATATATATATATAGGGTTGTGCACAATTAAGTCAAACCGACCAAATCGAACCAAGCCAAACCGAATCGATTGGTTTTAAACCGAATCGATGGCTCAGTTGGTTTGGTTTGGCTTCAATTTTTTCAAAACCGACCGATTCGGTTCGGTTCACGGTTTGGTTATGCCAAAAACCGACTAAATCGAACCGAACCGAACCAAATCCTTGTTAAATAATTAGGGTGGCCGGTTGGGTATGGGTTCATTCGGTTGTATTATACCGGTTTGGTTCATTTATTCACATCACAGCCATTTATCAAGTTGAAGTTGAAAGAGCTCTCTCTCTCTCTCTCTCTCTCTAGTCTCAAAGAGGAGTGCTTGTGGCTCCTATTCTTTTCTAATTGCTCATGTGCACATGGAAGAGGCTTTTGGTTGAATGTATATGATTTTTTATATGTATAATTGGCATTTTTCTCCACCTGCAAAGCGCAAGTTGAATTGAAGCTGCTGAATTGTATTTACTATTGCAAAGTATAAGTTGACTGAGGTTTCACAAACAAAAAAAGCATACAGTCCATTTTTTTATGTGATCAAAATCGATCAAGTCGAACCAATCCAAACCGAACCAAGTCGGTCGGTTTCAAAACCGAACCGACCATTTGGTTGGTTCGGTTCGGTTCGGTTTTGTTTATTTTCAAACCGATTAACTTCGGTTCGACTTCGGTTGGGACCAAATAGGTCGACATGCACACCCCTATATATATATATATATATATATATATATATATATATATATATGAGGAAGGATAGGCATCTCCACAATTTTTGCATCCCCATGTATCCCCATGTTCACATCCGTTGGATGTGCTTTAAGTCATCTAATCTTAACCATTGGTAAATCAACGGTTAAAATTAAATGACTTAAAATACCATCCAACGGTGCAAATAGGAGGGATGCATGGGGATACAAAAAGTGTGGGGATCTTGATCCTTCCTCTATATATATATATATATATATATATATATATATATATATATACAAATGACCTCTAGCCTAGTGGTTAAGAGAGATGCATGTGGCCCGTGTGGTCAAGAGATCGATTCCCGGTAAGAGCGTTCGTCACAATTACCTTCTTTCAATATATATATATATATATATATATATATATATATATATATATATATATATATATATATATATAGTTAGTTTAAATATGGGTAAATTGCAAAAAACCTCTCGTTAGATTTTTCCTCTTTTTGCACTAAAAGAATTCTAAATCTTTTTTTTTTCGTGAGGATATTTATAATGGTAGAGATGGGACATTCCTTTTCTTATTTTACAGACAGTTTCCATGTAAATTCATCTTCCTCATGTAGTTAAAAATTTCTAAAATCCTTCCAACTACCTGAATATATAACAAATTCTTACATATATCTAATATTCAAGTTATATTTGATGTAATTGTATAATATTACCTAATTAAACACATCCAAAATAAATTTGAAATTACAAGCACACACGATTGGGAGGCTCGAACCTTGCCGGCCCTTCCGGATGTCCACTCTAATACCACTAGGCTGTCTACTCTAATACCACTAGGCTGGAGAGCTCGAACAACAGATCCAAAATTTAAACATGACTTGTTGATGGCTGTAGCAAAAGTGACATAAAGTGTCTCTGTTTCCCAATAGCATTAAGGCTGCCAAATTTCTTTTTCAAAAACGCTTTTTTTACATGCATAACTACTGTACAAACAAAGCAGAGGCAGAGACAAAGAGCAGCCTCGTTACTAAATAAAGTTCTATCTGCTTGTGATTTAGTATTATAGCTAAAGAAATATAACAAAAAAAAAGAAATATAACAAAATTGTACCAACTACAAAAAGATGTATAAAGCACATTTAAAAGTTGATTTTTTCTACCAGATCCACATCGTCATCTCAGATAATGGAAGCACAATTTGTCAACCAACATTTACTCGACTGCACACAATATCTTGAAATATATATATACCAGTACAAGAAAAATTAAAGAACAAGAAAAATTAATTGAATCTTGTAAAATCCATACATCATACATGTATAGAATGGGCATCTAGAAGTTCCAGTTTTCTTATTGTCAGTCTCCTACAAAAATGTATATTTAATATTTCTGCATAAATTTACAAAATGTGCAGAGGTTGATTTTCCTTTGAACAATTGTCGATATTAAAGCTAACAAACATCTTTTCCCTTCCAACGAGAAGCCACACAATATGAATTTGAGATGACAGAACAACTCTTGCGGAAGAGGATTGTACATTGAAGCAACAATATATACCAAAATCGGATTCAGAGTGTTTTTCAGATGGCATACTGCAAAAAAACAACCACCAAATATGAGTTCATAAACCAAGGATAACATAAGGTAAACAAGAGGAACCTTCATTAACAACAGAAATGGAAAGTGACAATTGATAAAATACGGTATCGTATCATGTTTTTGCAACACTTGAGCAAATATCATCAATATAACGGAACTCAAATATAAAGTAACTATATGACAGGATATATGTGGGAAATCCTGCAAATCAACTTCTTATATGTATCAAAAAGTACATAAATGTCATAAAACTAAGTTAATCAATGGTGTCTTTGAATCAATAACTCACTTTCAAAAAAACTAAATTAGTTTATCCTTGTTTCTTCTGCATTTCACCTGTGATTTACCAATAAAACAGTGAATTACCTGAAACCCAACCCAGTGTATGTCGCAAGTCCACCTAAACGGCTCATAACCTCTAATATTTCCTACCATCATTTCCTTACCAGGGAAATAGAGCCTGCACTGATCAAATCTCCAAGCAAAAGGCTATAAATAAGGCTTGGAAATTGTTTAATTTCTATCTGTCATTTCATAGTTAACGGCGCAAAGGCTTCCTAGCACCATCATTTCCTTTTTGCATTAATGCGCACTTTTTGCAGATAGAGTTTCAATAAAACAATATATTTGAATCAAAATAAAGGAAAATTTTAATTTCAATAGATGAATTAATTTCCACTTCTAAAAGGAACCTGGATTCAAAGAAAATTATCCCATATGAAAGACATTGGTGTCTTCTACTAACAATTTAATATGATTGTGCATATTGTATATACAAAATAGGAGATTATATGGTTGTATTCGAATATAAGTATTGGAAAGAAAATAAAAGTTGGGAAGGGCGTAGAATTGTGCATAGTATATGTACAAGATAGAAGATTATATGATTGCATTTGAAAATAAGTGTTGGAAAGAAATAAAAAGTTGAGAAGGGAATCCACTGTAAGGATCGTACAAAATTTCCCCGTTCTGAAAGACATTATCAAAGTTATCATTTTCTATTTTATTTTTATTTTGAAACCTTGGATAAATCTTGCAACAAATTTTGAAAGCAAAATATGGAAGGTCTCTCTCAAAAACTGCTTCTTCTACTCCCTTTTGAAAAGCTCCAACAATCACAAACCAAGCCCGAGATCCATGCCAAACTTGATCATAGTAAACCCAAACATGGAGAGTAAGCAAAAAGATTTTATGACAATTATAGTCTACCGACTTAAGTAGTTCTTTGATTTTTTTTTTTCCATTTCCAGTATTCTCCTATAGTTGGACCCGTGCAGGTCTTATTCTTGATATTGATAACATTATTAAGCTTCAATTTGTCCTAATGATTTCAATTTATATGGCAAGGACGAGATATTATTTGATTTCCTCGGGCTCTAAACATAAGCTTAGAAAAAGATATCTAGCGTATCTATATTACAGTTTTGATGCAAAGTTCAGGAGTCGCAATTGTCAGTCTAACTACAACATTTTTTTTTGTTGTTCAAGAAAAAATCTTCAAATATATATTTTTTCCAACTTGTTGCAATACCAAATCAATAATACTTCGCAATAAATTCAAATCAGAAATTTTCCACAAAAAAAATATATATCCAAAACAACAAATAAAATCTTTAAAAAAAGAGGGAAGAGAACCAAATGTCGCGCCCACAAAAAAAAATATATATCCAAAACAACAAATAAAATCTTTAAAAAAAGAGGGAAGAGAACCAAATGTCGCGCCTTTTCTGCGCCTTGCACCTATATACAAACCCTAAATGCGCGCTCCATATGAGTGCCTATCGGAAATCACCTTGCCATAGGCCATTTGAGGCGCTAGATGTGCGTCATGCCGTGCCTTGAGCCTAGCCGTGCCTTTGACAACTATGGGTCATTTGTTGCAACCAAAATGCTTGGGTTGAAAAGTGCCAATGTATAACCTAAATGATGAGTTTTCAAATAAAAAATACTGCCACTTCGATAATTTTAGAAATTCATTTCATGCATCTGGACAAAAACCTCAATATTTTATCTAAAACAACAATGCTTGACAGAATTTACATGTTGCTTGTGTGAAGGTTGTCAGTTTAACAACAATATTTATATGAAGTTCTTTTTGAAAATATTTTCAAAATTTAGTCAAGATGGAAACTTAATTAATGCAGATAAGGATGAAGAGAATAACAACTATATGAGATAGGAAATCTAATAAAATCATTGATTCTTTTAAATTGAAATTGATGAAGGATTTTTTTTTTTACTTTTAATTATTATTATCTTTAGGGTGATGTTGGGAGAGGGGGAGGGGGGGGGGGGGGGGGGGGGGGGGGGGGGGGGGCACATAAAGTTTGCTTACTTTTTGGAAGAAGAAAAATGAAAAAACTAAAACATCTAAGGTGTTCCTAAATTTTAGTATGGTGGTTGTGGTGGCGAGGGCAGGAGGGGTGGTGAGGCCCCAGCCGTCCCTAAAATAGGTCTACCGTCTGTCCCTGTTTATTTATCGTCCTCTCTCTTAATGTTTTATTTACAAGTATCTCTAGCCCATGTATGTGTCTCTTCTCACCTTTATATCTAAATCCAGTATTATCGATTTCCCTCCATTTTTTCACTTGCCCACTTAATTTCCTGTAAGCCAAACTAATATTCCTCCTAATCATTGTATTTTTGGTGTTTACATGTTTCAAGTAGCTAACCTAACTCCATCCCCTTTGTGGTTAGTGTTTATATGTTTCAAGTAGCTAACATAACCCTACTCTCTTCCACCGACACCTTAGCTCATTCCTTAGGTTAGCAATATGGCATGCCACCTACGGAACCCTATACCACCCTTGTGTGATAGACATTGCGTCGGGATGATATCGACGTAACACATCACTTATAGATGAAGACCTAGCAAGCCACCTTTGATCACTTTCATTATATTAATGTGGAAAGATCCAGTGTATTACTTATGGGTGACGTCCAACAAGCCACCCTTGAACACTCTTTATCGTACTGGAGTGGAAAGGATGCAATGCATCACTACTGAATAAGGTCGCGGATCTCTGTAAGGATTCATTTCATAGAGATCTGACAATATTTGATGTTCATTGTCAGCCACCTAACACCCTAACACAAGTCCCTTTTATTTGGGCTTGGGAATGAGTTAAAATATAAGACATTGAGCACAACACAAACGGAGTGGTTATTTAAAGTAAACTAATATTGTGAACTTATTTAGTAAAATTAGGCTTTAATGCAAAATTTTCAAGAAAATAAAATCACGATGTCCAGAACAAATCAAGGAAATTTTCAAATGCACCAAAGAAGTATCAAAGATAACAAAACATGTATTGACGCAATTGAGACAAATCAAAATTGTGTTGTCTTTTTTATTATGGGTCCAACACAAACTCAACTAGTAGTCATGTCAATAGACGAGGAAGGGCTATATCAGTAACTAGGTAATCCAGAACCCACTAAGTAGCGAGCATGTATAAAGTTATGAAGCCCAAATAAGAAAGCCCGGGATTGTGTTAAAAAGGGCCTCATATGAAAATCATTTGATATCCCATTAATTTTAAACTGTTTGATGCAAGTAGCCCTTACAAGAAACTTTGACAAGGGGATATAACATGAAATGAACATAAATATGAAAGATTTGAAACTCTTCTGTAACACCAAAAGTAAGCGCTTAGAAGGATGCATCAGGATCACAGTGAGGAATCGAAAGTAGTTTCTGAGTGAGGCTTGAGGATTTGCATATGGTTACGGCTACATTGACCATATCCGGTCACAAGATACAGTTCAGATCGTCGCTTTTTTAAACTCCAGCAACATTGCAGATCCGCCCTATCATTCAATAAGGACCTAATGAGTCATGTTAATGTAACATGAATACCCAGCTAGAAAAAGCACCCCAGAACATTCCAATTAATGACAAACTTATTAGACACATGTGACACAAAGCAAATTAATTTCAAGTTACGATGCCAATTCAGTTCGGATTAACAGAAAGAAAAGGGGACAGCTACATGTATTGGGATGGGCCTTCAAGGGGTTGTCATCATTTTACTTATTAGAAACATTAGAAGGGAAGTGGGGTGTTAGAATTTACCTAATGTAGCACGGTAGCAGAACACATAATCCTAGTACTTTGATGGTAGAGAGAAAGAACACGCAGGACAAAAAAAATCGTGGATCAGTGCACAAGTATTCGAGTCTACCACCGTCAGAGAGAGAGAGAGAGATGATTATTGTGCATAGATGTAGCAGGACGGATAGTGTGCTCTAATGTGTGCAAATCCAAACTCCCATATTACCCAGTACAAAATGAAGACGACTCCTACAGAACATTAGGTTGATATCCACATATTGATGCATTCCCAAATTAACCTTGTCCTGATAAATCAACATGCAGGAATCTTTTCCATAAACCTCTTTACAAAAAAATGAACCAAAAACAATTATCCAAATACAGAAGACTCTTAGATCACCAAAAAAACCATACTATGTAGTATCGGCTGATACCGATCCGATACGTACGATATCGATACGGTTTAGCATGTCCAGATCCGATACCGACCGATATCAATATTGACCGATACCGACATTGGGGGTCTCTTTTCCTGTCAATTCAGCGAAAAAATTTGAACGAAAAAAAACCAATCATCATGGGTGTAAAAGCATACTAAGGTTGTAAAAGCATGTACGCATGGACAAGAAGAAAACTTATCTAAGGTAAACCAATCGGCAAGGGCAATTACTATTTCATTCAATTCCAAATTACTAAAAAATAACATAAAAAATACTTAAAATTATGCCTAAATGTATAAAATATTATTTTGAAAATTTTAACAACTTATTAATAATTATTTGCTTTCCGATACCAAAAAATTTGATACTGCGATCCGAAACCGTTGATATTGCCGATACCAGTACTAATAGGAAGGTTCCATACCGATTTCGATACTGTGAACCTTGCAAAAAACCTGCAAATCAAGCCGTGTCTGATATGATCTTGACAAACAATGGAAAAGGTGCAGGTTTGGGTTTCCACCATACTCAATACAAACATGAAGTATTTTTCCCCCATCATTCAAGAAGAAAAGAAAATTATTTTTTTAATCACAAACACTATCTAGAATATCGCATATAATTGACATAACATGAAACTTATTTGTCCACCACAGCAATTAAAGTCTGCAGAAAGCCTAATTGACTCCAAAGATTAAATGAGAGTACTTACTAAAATTAACTCAATTCCCAAATCACAGAAAAACCTCGAGCCTTCTGGACTTTCAACTAGCACTTCCATAATCCATAGTCAAGTAGACTTCCGTGCATTCCCATATCCCTATCTTTGTCTCCAAACACCAGCAAAATACCATCATCCTTTTTTGCTTCCCTTCAGCATTGTTGACATAAGTTTTCATTTTTGGCATTCTTCCTCTTTTACAATCTTAAAGTGGTTTATCATTTCTTTCTCTGCCTAGGATTTTGGTGACTTCAATTTTAGGGATTTGGTTTGTGTTTCTTTCTAAATTTATGTACTTCTAATACATACTATATATTTTGTTATCACGGGATTCTACTAGTTGATTATACAAACTTATTTTGTATACATTTTTCCATGTGTTCGCATATTTATTTGAAGATACATCTACATTTGGGTAAATTTATGTATGCATATGAAATGCATAAATTTCATATATGTGGAAATGTGAATATATGTCTCGCTCTCTGTTATTTGTGCTGAGTTTTTTTCGTGTTGATGTGCCTTTCTATCCTACTTCCTAGGAATTATGTATGTCCTCTACCTTAGGTCACATGATGTCCAAGTCCACGAAATCGGTTACTGATATTCATTCTCATTACTGGACTAAGTATCTGGAACTGCATAAGTCTAGATCTAGTAATGAAGGTATTACAAAGTTCTGAATTTTTTTTCCAAGTTTACATGCACAAATTCAATGTAAGAAGTTCAATAAATAAATGGTTTGAAAAATTGAAACAAATAAGACAACTATATAGGCAACTGTGACGCACAGTTATTCAACAACTCACAATAGAAAACAGCACATACCTTACGAACTAATGTTGATGCTACCCTCAACTCTTGGAGTATCAGACTCATGAGGGCACTTGTCGTCTAAAGGAATGGTGGAGCTAGATTGGGAGGATGGCAACTGGGATTCAAGCAGAGAGATCGAAGCACAACTAGTGTTCTCTGCAACCACATTGGGCTCTTCATTTCTACCAGCAACTATCTCAGAGATGAGACAGCCTGTTGGCTTTACTGCATTCACTGGGGTTGATGCAGCTGTCACTGGCTCAGCTTGGACCTCAGCATTTTGATCTAACTTAAGAGTTAAACCTTCTCGGGTGCCAATCAAAATGCTAGAATTAGGGGTGACTGTCAACCACTTGAACTGTAAATTGTGTCCTTCCCAGCATTTTCCAGCCTGATAAGCTTTCTCAGCAGACTGGCGATTAGCGAAAGAAATAGCAGCTGAACAATTATTAGATAATTTTGAGTCTGCATTCTCGGTGTGGGCTTCTGGTTCTTCAAGCACAAGAGATGAGATGACACCAAAACGTGAAAAATGATCCTTCAAAACTGCAACCTAATAATAGGAAGAAGATTTGTTATCACACAGAATATAACATATACAGGCAACTATTATCAACACATACAAAGTTTAACAGGAGAGTAAATAAAATCTTAAGTACATGTACAAGAGTTCTGAGACGTGATTTCTTTTATTGAACTGAAGGATTTTAAATTGAGATTTGCAGCAATTGACAATCTTAAACAAGAAAAGGAAAGGAAGATAAAATGAAAACCATATGCAAAGTGCTGCAAGGAAGAAAAGCATTAAACAAGAGGGGGAAAGAGCATTTTGACTGTAATCTATTGCTAAAACTTAAACAACATTAAGTGATGAGTGCTTGCTATCCAATTCATACAGGTTTCATTTCCCAACAAACTGTCCATTTCCAATTGGTGCTGATGAAACAACACTCTGTTTCTCTTTAAAACAAGCATTAATGAAATGATCTTACGTAGATAGCATGGCAAACTATTACCGGCTTATTAACCAACTTGCCAAATGCAAACAAGTCATTCTTTCTGCTCATAAAATTGGTGCATTGAAGCAAAAGAAGCCCGCACTAAGAGTACTGGATACTAGTGGCAAGGCATCTCCTTTTATGTCTTGCTGTCCAGTCAGCTTCCAATTCAAATACAATACTGATCTAGATTAGAAATAAGCTAGCAGGGTAGCAGAAAATCTTGTTCTCAATTACAGGAAAATCGCTCTAATCATTTCAGTCATTCAGCACTTCCAGTTGTAGTGCCCTCCGCTCCTCGCGGCCCACTATGTAATACCCACGGCTTGCTATCTCAGTCTTGGTTGAGTGTTGGGAAAACTTTTGTGCTGGCATCAATTGATCACGCATGAAATGCAATGAACCTTTCCAACCGATGGATAGACTTCTATTGATAATGAGTCCAATAGTTTTCGTTGGATGTTTTCTTTCGCTTCATGATTTTGATGAATGCGTTTTCGTGTTGTTTTCGATGATCGGTTTTCATTTTCGCTTTCATCACATTTCACATTCATTCCGAATCTTGAGAGAAAGAGATCGAAGTATGCTAATCAAATGTTGGTGTCAATGTAGGACGCATAAGCAGAGCGTGATCGGTGCATGAAGTCCCTCCTCTCGAATAAGATTCAATCTTTGTGAGTTGCTTTGACCGGGCTACTATTTATCTCCACGCCCTAATAAAAATGATCTATAGTACACTCTTTTGTTGCGTTCCTCTGATCAATGATACGGAAACAACAAAAGATAAGAATAAGAGATGAACCGCATGCTTGATCATATAATTGCCGCTTTATCTGATTCAATATGAATGATTACATGGCTTATCTGTTAGACAAGTATAGAAGAACTTATATATGTTGAATTGAATGAGAACTGAATGCCAAGTGAATGATCGAATGAATAAGACACGAAATGAACGTGTCATTTATCTATTGCACCGTTAAGATTTCATTTGATAGAAAGAATACATCATGCATTGGTCTCGGACAACTTGTGTATAAGGTAAACGTCTCGGGTGATTTCTTAGGGTACTGAGAATCGCTCGACCTAGGAGAGATTAAGACACCCTGAGGTAAAAGAGACCTCGCGGTCAGGGAGGTGTTCTATTAGTGAAGAGCTGAACCGAAAGAGTCACAGCTGCAAATCATGGAAAATGACCCATGGACCACCATGTAGTTAGGTGCGTGCATATGGTCTGATTTTGTAGCAAACCTAACACTGAATAAAGAGATGAAAAATATGCTTTATAGATATGCAAATTGTGCTAACCCTTGTCTTGTGCAGGGATGAACGAACGACCGTGGGTAAGAATCACTATAAAAGTGATGATCTATTGTTTATGTTTTTTTATTATGAATTGCTTAAAAAGAATCTAGACAAGTAGAAAAATCACTAGTAAATAACTACTAGGTTTACATGTTGCTTTAGTACAGATTTATGTGAGTTCGGCCATTGACGCTCACCAGTACGTGTTATGTATAACACGTACTGACCCACATTGTAGGCACCATTTCAGATAAGCACGAGACAGAAAGATTTTAGGTCAGGCGCTAAAGCACATCTAGTCCAGTGGAGCTTGTTTGATCGTCTTGAAGCTGTTTTCAATTCAAGTTTAGTAGTTTTTATTCTGAATGTGTCTTTATGTTTTGTTTAAATAAAGGAATATGATGTATGGACATTGTGGCTATTTTTTAAAAATGTTTCAAGGAGAAATATGTAAGCCAGTCAGGATATTTTGAGTCGCAAATATTGTATTTTGTATCCTATCAAGTTATCAATAAAAGAAGTACTTTATGTTTCAAATCTCTGTGTCAAATATGATTTTCTGCATTTAAATGTTCTGCTTGCGTTGAGTTTTATTTAGTCTAATTTGTGTTGTGCAAGATTTGGCCTTGTGCAACACAACTTAGGCTTACACGACATCACACCCAAGCGAGGACGAACGGTTCCGCAGAGATCAAAGCGAGGACGAACGATCATGCGAGATCGGAACATGACAAAATGGTATTAGAGTACGGCTTTACGTCCTTGTCCTCTTTCAAATATCGTTTTCGAAAAGTATATAAATATTGTGATGATTTGCAATGGTCCCGAATTTGAGTTATGAAAACCAATATCCCATACAGTAAATCCATAATATTTTATGAGACTGACAAAAGTTACTCTTTTGTAGAGGGAATGACAAGGGAAGGTAATTAGGATCCTCCTCGAACATCGGGCTCGACCGACCCGGCGGAGCGAATATTGGCCCTAATGGAAACTCATCGAAAACAAGCCGAGGATCGTAGCACGGCCCAACAGAGGCAGCTAGATGCATTGACCCGAATAGTATCTTCGCTTGCGGCCAATCATGATACTACCGCACGACCAACCCAATAGGGACCTCTGAGATTGGGCTCGTAGATGCCGACGAACCGCAGCAGGCTCACAAGAAACCATTTGAGCCATCGAATTTTCTGAGTGCAAAACCTCCAGAGTTTGCGGGCAGGACGTCACCAGATAAGACGATGTATTGGATTAAGAAGACGGAGCGTATGTTCTCTTTTATTGGCGTCCCTAGCAGCAAGAAGGTAGCATGCGTCATCCTACAGCTGCGATTACGAGCAGATGACTGGTGGGAAGCTAAGAAGCCAAAACTGTGCGCGAAGGCCAGAGACGAAAAGATTACATGGACCATGTTTAAGAGTCTTTCTGGAACAGTATCTTCCTCCTCCTGCAGTCGGTCAGGAAAAGGAAGATGAATTCATGATGCTGGAACAAGGAAGCATGTCCGTTGAGGACTATTGAGTCAGAATTTTCCAAACTCGCCAAGTTTGGTGGCTCGATGTTACCTAATGAGAGTGCTCGCATGAATCGATTCATAAAAGGTCTGAACGATGACATTTAAAAAGATGTTCTGAATCGAGTGTGTGAGTCGTATACTAAAACCTTTCAGATGACGGTACAGATAGAACAATTTAGCCTGAGGAGTGCACCAGTGAAAGTTCAGGCTGGTCGTAATCAATCTGGAAAAAGATACCATGACGGAGAGGAAAAAAACCGATGGAGAACCCCGCAATGGAGCAGAGTGTACCTTCTACGGCCGACGGGGCCACATTAAGGAAAAACTTCGTTATGCCAATGGACAGAGTGCAGTTGTTGTGGTATACGGAACCAAACTAAATAAGAATATCGTGCGGCTAATAAAGCATGCTTCAGCTGTGGCCAAGCATAGGTCGACTTTGGGCTAAACCTCCGACATGGAACTCGGACGCATCTGATACTAAATCGAAGAGCGGACGTCATTTTAGCCTATTTTCAATGTTCTAAAAAGCGCTAGGCGGACTCGGTGCGGCGGAGGTCCGCCTAGCGCCTAGCCCGCCTAGGCGCCGCCTAGATTTTTTTTTTTTTTTGAAATTTTTGAAATTTTGAAATTTGAAATTTGAAATTTTAATGTTCTAAAATCCAAATACTATCTTAAAACCCAAACAAATATCCAAAATACAACTAAGAATAAACAAAATAAAAAAAATCCAAAAAAAAAAATCAAAAAATTCAAAAAACAAGCCGCCTAGGGGCTCCTAGGGCCCACCTAGGGGCGCCTAGGGCCCGCCTAGCCGCCTAACCCATCGCCTAGGGGGTTTTCGGTGCGGTGGGCGGGCGCCTAGCGCCTAGACGGCGCCTAGGCGAGCGCCTAGGCCGATTTTTAGAACACTGCCTATTTTATACGTGAGTAAATCCGAGTACCAATGAACAACAAGGAATGCGAGACAAGTGTACTGTAATATCAGTAACACTTAGTGTCAAGCATAGGCCGACTTTGGGCTAAACCTTAGCCTTTTGACTATTCGAGACCTAGAATCATGTAGGTTGAACCAAAGTAAGGTTTCAATGTCGAGTTTCAATATTACCAAGTATGTACAACCTAGTACAATAGACGAGACCGAGTTAAAGTAAGCATATACCGCACGTCGCGTCCAAAAATTTGGAATTCGACTAAATTAGGCTAATTTGACGTAAAACTTAGTACGCATCCCTCGAAGGAGTCTCGAAAATGCGATTGAAGGGTAGTTCAAGATAAAGTCAAATTAGAAGATTTTAAATATTGATTGAAGCCTAAAACTAGACAAAACAATAAAATTCTATTAGTCAATAGCTAATATGCATTGGTTCGGTATAATTTTGAAGTCCGCAAACTCGTGTTTTGTTCCATCGTAGGCTATTTTTGATTTAATTTAGCTTAATGTAAGTTGAAGAATAGAAAGTGAACTATTAAATTGTGTTTAGGCCTACTCTTAGCCTTGAGGCTCAAAGCCTTACGAAGCACAATAGATTATTGTCTCGGTTTAACCTTAGCTACTCAAATCTAATAATCATTACCTTTGTGTATTATTGCGTATTATCGGATCATGTACAAATACATAGTCTTGCCTAAAGCATAGCAATAGCTAAATATTGTCCTTATATTTCATCTCGAATGTTCTTACACTTTTGGCTTCTTAGTACTTATTCATGTGTTATATTAACCCTTTTTGCTTGGTTTTTGTTGTGTAAGGAGAGCACCTTGGCCTGGAATAGCAAGGTAAGCCCTCATGGTAAGATTTACACTTGTATCTTTTCTTTTATACATAATTATATTATGGTATGAAATATTGGTTTCCGATATGAGTTTATCCACCGAGAGGATTATTGGTGTAAATTCTACATAGGGTTGCTCCTGGTCATATATTGACAGGTTTTCGGATAAAGAAATAAAGTGGAAACTCTACCGAAATTTTAGAATTCTTGGGGGACAAAAAATTTGAATACGAAAACAGTCGAGCGTTAAAAATGTCCAACTAGGTTAGTCGTGTGTTCAAGATTAAATTTACACTAGAATTAGAAACGGACTCACAATAACTCTAAAATATGTAGCGGTTAGTGCTTAGACTTTCTAGGACGAATAGGACATAGAGACGAGCAATGTAACTAAATTCTCAAGCAATGATTATTAAGTATGCAACGTTAATTGTTGCGGGGGATATTCCTTAAAATGGTGTTCTCGTATCGCGTTGTAACTTAGCGCACACAGATGGAAACATGCACTCCTTGATTATGGGAATAGTCTTCAAATCGTGACGCGACTCCAATACACTCATATCGAAACTCATACTCCGGAATTACTACCTCACAATAATAATAGCTTAGGTTGTCGATCAGTTGTTTATGATTATTAAATCTGCATCATGGGAAGAAAGAGAACATTATTAAATCTGCATCACGCTGGATAAAATAATTGCAATATAGTTAACAAACTAAAAGTCGATTGGTACTACCTTCTTCGTAAGGTCTTGAAAAGAGGGTAAGAGACTTGGCTCACTTTCCTATGTTGCACTTGCTACGGTCCTTAATTGGTCTTGTATTTGATTAAAGTTCTTAAGTCGGTCGTGTATGAATTAATATTCTTAACTCAATCGAACATCGATTAAGGTTAACTAAATTAATTCATCTATTTTGTCCACAACCTATGTGGGGCCGGCCAAAGAATCGTGCCATCCTAGCAACAACCTAACCGCGAAAAAATAAAATTTGTTAAGATATTAGTGTTATTACGTAGTATCTAAATAAGTGTGGATCTATATGTAAATGTAACATTCTTACTTCCATACATATGAGTCCAAACCCTCATAAGAGAGTTGAGGGGTTCAATATATTTCAACATGGTATCAGAGCCAAAATCCTAACCCTAGCCGTTGTATCCTCCCCCCCCCCCCCTTCTCTCTCTGCCAAGATTAAGTCGAGGGATTATGGCTCACAGGCTGGTCACCGACTCACCGTAATATCCAATATCACCAACATTAAGGCCTGTAGGGTCGAGGGGACCACAATTAAGGCATGTAGGGTCGAGAGGGGGAATCTGCACATTGTTTCCAACTTTCATCCATCTGGGAAGGGGATAGCTTTATATAACCTGGGTTGTGCAGCTTGTGGTCACAGATGCAGCTCAATTGCTCACCACCTTATGCACGCAGATATACGAAAGGCAGAAGGCCAGTTAACACCCTAGCCAATACTGAAAGGAAATAAACCACAGATTTTGAATGCCTATTCACCTTCGTGCAGAATGATTTTCTGCAAGTTCCTAAGGCTGTGTTTAGTTGCTAAGAAAGTGAGGCAAGGGAAAGGAAATAAAAATGAAATTTAATCCTTTGCTATGTTGCAAGACTAAGGACACGGATATGGATAAAGAACATGATAAGGACATGAGATACGTACATTTTCAATAGGTACATATGTATATGGATAAAGAACAGGATAAGGATGAGATACGTACATTTTCAATAGGTACATATGTACTTTCCTATGTTGCACGAATGTACCGATACAAACGCCAATTTCCCATGTTCGTGCAACATAGATCCTATGTTAATGAGATCCTAAGAATCCTGATAAGAGAAATCACTGTCAACATCCAAGCTAACAGAGACTACTGGATATGGAGAACAGGCATGAAGGTAGAGTTCAGCTTAAGAACAGCATAGGAGAGTACCAGAACAGAATACACAGAGGTGGACTAGCACAGAGTTTTATGGTCTAAGCGAGATTGCAAGAAGGTGAGCTACTGCTCGTACAAGGCTATCCACAATAGACTGCTACAAAACAAAGTTAATAAAACATGGTATGAACATAGACCCCACATGCTTGCTATACAAATAGGATACAGAGTCCATGCAACATATATTGTTCTCTTGTGCATACAGTGCATATATATCTGGAAAATTGTGCAGACAATAGCTCACTCTAAAGCCAAAAAGAAGATGTGCATAATATAGGGGGGAACATCAAATATCTTGATGACATTCAAAACAAAAGATACTATATATTATATGTAGAATGGATAGGACTAATTTCATTCATGAGGAAGTACATATATATAGGAGAGGGCTAGCCTCTCGTTATTGTCTCTACCCGATGTGGGACTAAAGCCCAATGACATAACTAATACTTACCTCCCTCTCCCTCAAGCTGGAGCATTGATGTCAATCATGCCCAGCATGTTACACAGAAAACTCACGCGAGGGCCTAAAAAGAGACTTCATAAAGATAGCAACTAGCCTCTCATTATTGTCTCTACCCGATGTGGGACTAAGCCCAATGACTAATACAACTAATACTTAACATTATATGTCGAGGATGGCGCTGTCAGCAGCAGTATGACACTTTTGGAAGGAAAGAAACAGAAGGCAATTTAAAGGTGAAGTACACAAGAGAATTGTATTCAACAGAATCAAAGAAGATGTGTTCATCATGGATAAAACACAAAAGAGAGGCAACTATGAGTAGAGAAGGAAGGAAATAGTAATCTAACTTTCAAAACAGTTAGAGCCATGTACCAAAATACCCTGTAACATCTTATAGTAAACAAGATAATTACCTCTCTGCATGAGAGAGAGAGAGTTAAACCTGTTGTTTTAGATCAATAGGAGTGTTAAAATTCCCTACCTCTGCACCAAAACTCTAGAGTTGTCACAAGGGTGGAGGGTTAAATATTTTTATTCCAACAGGCCCCCACAGGTTGAAGGCCAATTTTTGGCAAAGCTGGATTCACGGAATAGTATAATTTTTTTAAATCCACTTAAAATGTGTGCCAAAGGATCGAACCTAGGTTACTCTAACACCATCACCATGTTAAAGTCCCTAGCACTGCACCAAAACTCTATGAGCTGTGACGACAGCTCAGCGTTAAATATTCTTATTCCCTCAACAAGGAGAATTGATGGTGGTTGGATAATGTTGCTAAAGATAAACATGACAGTGCTACAGAATACGTGAAAGATACAATGTTGCTCAAATAGTTTTAGAACATGCTAAAATATTCCATCTGTGTGCTTGTGAGTAACACGGAAACATAGCTGCGGAGGTTATAAAGAAACTTACATTAGCAAAATCGGCTGGCAGAGGAGGAAGAATCCTAAACGAAGTAGAACGATTATCCAGCTTGAATCTGTTCAGCAAAGGTACAGTTGAAGAATTTATCTTGCTCATATTCTTACGCGATTGTTGCAAAGTAGCTAAGTTCGCTTTTGAACTGGGAGAAACTAAAGCCTCCTCCACTTTTCTCTTTTCTAATGTTTTCTGAGTATCTTGGCATTTCTGCAAGCAATATGAATTCTTGGGATTCGTTCTTTCCGTAGCTTCACTGCCCACATCAATTTTATGCATTTTAACTGCCTGCTCAGACACTGCCTCCCCTTTCTTGACTGAAATAGCCTATGGTAGGAACAAAAAAGTGTATGTTAGTACTGTCAGTATTTTCATGATCTAGTCTGAAAATAGTAAAGGATGCACCAAAGGTAATAAGCCCCTTAAAAAGGGAAAATCAGACGTAATACATTTGAGTATGACAACTTTCATAAAATTCAAGATGCTTGTAAATCCTAGGTTTTAAGTCATGGACAGACATCCAAACAATGTCATGTTCTACAAAAAAAATGTAGAGTAACAAGCCTTCCCGTTACAGGTTGTATAATTAATTGATTACAAGAATACTTAATTATAAGATACAAGGTATTCCTCGTTGAAAGACTTGAAAGATATTATTAATATCAGTAAAAGACCTCTAAATCAACTTGCAAATTAGCAAGCAAAGAAAGCCAGGTTTCAAAAAGAAGATATTCATCGGACTGACATTTAAACTAGGCTAGTTTTCACCAGAATACCTTGAACTTTGCCATATGTTCACTTTACTACTATTATACTTTTTTCTCACTTTAATACCATGAACTCCGTGAAAGGAAAGATAAAATGACGGTTAAGCCTCACCCACCACTTTCTTCTTCCTCCTTCCTCGTCCCTGTATACTAACCATCACCAACATCCTCTTCTTTCTTCATCCCTAAACACCTAACCCATCACAACCATCTTCCTTCCTCGTCCCTAAACTCTAACTACCACCACTACCATCTTCTTTCTCCCCTCCCCTCCTTGTCCCTGCTGATCAAATGATCAACTTTGATTGGAACGTGAGGCTCTTGAACACTGTAGATGGAACAAAAATATGGTTTAAGGTGTAATAGATGAAGAGTTTGTAATCAGGAACAAGGAAAGAGAGGACGCAGGATTCAGGGCTGTAGCTGAGAAGCTAGGGCTGATTTGTGTGAGGTGCAAGAGGCAGTGAAGGCATGTTGGTTGGATTCTGCACAGAAGACGAGGGGTATAGGTCCGCAGAAGATGGAACAATTTTTGTGTTGTAAAGCAAAGATTGAAGCAAAATAGCTAGAAAATGATGGTTTTGGTTTACTAGAACGATCGGCATATTGTTTCAGCTCGGTGGAAACCAAATTATTTTCCTCAGGATCCCGCGAGTGGAAATAGGGAACGAAGTAACTAGACTAAACAGATTTGATATAATCCTCCCTCTCGAGGGATGGAAATAGGGGACAAAGTAACTAGACTAAAGAAATTTGGTATAATCCTCCCTCTAGAGGGATCATCTAGAAAGTGAGTAGCTTCGTATGCATTCAAGCCGACATAGATGTTATGGATCTCATTTTTTCTCTAGGAATACATCGACTTTCCATAAAGGAGCCGAATGAAAGCAAAATTTCATGTTCGGTTTTGACTTAGAGACGTTAAAAACGATCAATCAACGTCGACTATAACCCCTAGCCTTCCAAGCTAATGATGCGGGTTCGATTCCCACTACCCGCTCTATATTCCTTATTCTACATGCATTATCCATTTTTATATGCATCCTTAATTTTATTACCTAATAATTTTCCGTGTAATCTTTTTTTAAGAGAAAGGAAGAATTAAAAAAAATAAATTAGGAATGAAAAGCATCCACTGTCAGTAGCAACAAAGGGACTGGTTTCAGGCTTGGTGGCTTGCACTGCAAGCCAAATGCAAGGAAGTCGGGTTTGCAACCACACAGGCAGTAACATGCGCAGTGAAGGGGTTGCAAGTGGAGGTCGGGATCAAAGAAGGAGATAGAAAGAGGTTTCCATTTGGTTGGAGGCTGATAGATGGTTACCTGGAGCGTGGAACACTCCGGAATGTGCAACAAAATGGGAACGCAGTACAGAAGAGGTAGAACTCCCAGGCTATGTGGTTTGTGGTTTGGAGAGGAAGCATCAGGTTAACTTAATAAGACTAGGGTGGGGATAGAACTTCAAGGTTCCACACCAAGGAATTAGGGTTAGCGCATTGCACCCATGGCATCACACCTATCTGCACATCACATGCTCTCAATAGAAACCTCAATCTTCATTCATTCCTAAATGTTAAAAGTTCTTGTTATAATAAATATATAAAGACCCTCTAGACTTGGACAACAAGCAATTCCTTAAATAAAAGAAAAGGTCGTTAAACATGACTCAAACTTAAACACAAAATATGCCAAACTCTGTCTCTGACTCTAGAAGCAAATAACTAACTGAACTAGACTCAGATACCCCAAAAACTCAATGTGAATTGGATCTCCATCAATAGAGCAAAACTCAAGGTATTAAAGTGAAATTTAGCCTTGAAATCGTGTCATTATTTTTTGTTGCTGATACAACTTTTGTTTCTGAATGGAACTTTCTATAGGTAAAGGGAGCTGAACTAGGTTTCAACATATATTTTTTAAATGATTGTCGCAGTAATGTGGACAAAGAAATAGTAATACTAGTTTCACTTTTCATAACTTGGAGAACTATATCAACATAAGTTAAGATGGAATTACTTGTTTCTCAATTTTCTCTAACTGGCGCCGAAATTCATCACGCTTCTTATCCAAAATCTCTTGTTTCTTACGAATTTCATCCAAAAGCTCCAAATTCTCCACTTTTTTTGGTACAGAAGGTGCTGCTATTGGAACATTAGTTGGCTGTGCCTTCGAATACCCAGAAACAGAAATTGGTGTCCCAGCAGTAAATGCATTTGCTGCACGATTCTGCTTTTGAGATGAAGAAGGATGTATTTCTTTTCCACCATCAGCAACTCGCTGCTGCGATGAGACAGATGACATCACCGCACTAGGGGGCTCTTGAGACGTGGTATGAGCACTACTTTGCACCCCAACAGGAACTCTGTCATGGTTTGCCCATGAGAGCTTAATGAAACGGTTACCCATTACAGCATCAGGAGACTTGAGGGCAGCTTCTGCCTCTTCCCTTTTAGTAAACTGGACAAAAGCTTTCTCACTGTTTGGAGGAACATATATGTGGACAACTTTGCCAAATTTTTTAAAATGAGAAAGTAGAGCATTCCATTTGTTGTCAGTTTGAGGAATTCCATAAACATAGAGAGTACGTGAAGCTTTACTTGATGGCCTATGACTCCTATACCCAGAATCTGCAAATGGTCTAGGAACAGATTGGATAGCAGTAGCAGCTTTGGAACCAATTTCTGTATTAGAAGTACGAGCATAGAGATTGGAAGCATCGGAATTGCCTATTGTCTCCTCATGCTGTTCCTTAACTTCATTTCCACAATAGCCTGTCGAAGACATACCACAGTTACTTCTACTCTCACTTTCTGACTTGAATCTAGAACCAATCCTCCCCCAAGCGGTGGAAGTCTTACTCTTCTCACCCATAGTTATTGTTGCATTTCTGCCCGTGATATCACTTTCAATGCCATCAGATAATCTGCGACTCTGGCGAGCAGAATCATCAGCATCCCACAAAGCTTCATCTCCAACATTAGATGAAGGAAGCATTAAGAGACCAGTTGACGTATTAGGACGGTTAATGTTCCACAGGGGCTGATCAGGATCATATACGTCAGCATCAGCACCACCAGAAGTAGACAAAACCCCATTTGGTTTTGCTGCATCATCCATCACTTCAGACTTGCTAATTTTACTAGTTGCACCTTTCTTGTTTGTCAAAACGCTAGAAGGAGCAGGAACTGTAGTTGGAGTTCCAGACCCAGCTTGAACTCCTAACTTGTTGGAACTTGGAACAGACACAGGAAGATTGAACTGAGAAAGGCTCTGCAAATTGCAAAAGTAGCCGTTGTTATGACAGATAATAGACAAGGAAACCACGGCTATTTTTCATATAGTATGTGAAATTAAAATTTCTTTTTGCAGCCAAATCTAGCTGGAAGCACTTGCAAGTGATGTTTGAGCATATATTTATCTTATAATTACAAGAATATGAGGAAGTAGTCCTAAAAGGTAACCAGGTCTGTCCAAGAAAGACATGAAACTCGTGCAAATAACTTGTTGCAGATAACTTTATAAGCACGGGATAATCTACTCTCCTTGATTAGATATATGCACCAAGTTATCACCAAATAAAGACAAACATGTTCATTTCTGCAATGCATATGTAAAGAAAGGAAAACACTTGACCAACCGCAACACTATGATGTCAATAAAACACATTTTTTCTACTTTATCTGATGTGCAACTTCTATCAGCTAATGGAATATGAAACACAGAAATTATGATATCGAGAATTAATTAATAGAAAACCCAAAACCATAAGCAGTAAAAATATGTGATTCTGAGGATAACATGAGATCATGAAATAAGATCCAGCCAACTAAAAATATCAAAATACCTGAACATCTTCAACAACGATGCGGTTAAGACCATGTTCCATTGGACACATATCCCCTCTTAAGCAAAACCCCCGCTCCTCAAAATCTCTACAACGTTGACGGCGCATGCCAAGATTTAGAGGAGGGGCAATTGTCGGAGGCAAGGTTCCATTCAAGCCAAGTGGATGAATTGGGTCCAAAATCCCATTGGCCATCCCAGGAATGAAACCAAATCCACTCCAAGATGTGTTCTGCGCACTTGCAGCACTTGGAAAGCCCGCTCCTAACAAGAGATTAGGATGTCCAGATCCTTGAGGAGCCATCCGTGATGCATAATCAAGTGTGTCAAGTGGGTTAGAAAATCTTGAATCATGCTGACTCCAGGAGACTGTGCTCCTTCCTCTTCCTCTACCTATAGGAGGACGTCCCACAGATGCTGATAAATCAAAGCGTGGACCGGAATCACTGCAGAAGGGCTGGCCTAATCTTGTTCGTGGGCCAAAATCTACAGGAGCACGAAGAAGTGGACCTGAAAATGAATGCCTCTTATCCATCTTCAAAGATATGTTTTTCTCAGGAGTAAGGTTGTATTCTTTTCCACTTGTCTGGGGATCAGACTCCAAGAACCCCTGTCCATTATCATAAGGCTTGCTTCGCTTTCTATTCAGCCTCCTTATAGGAGGTTCTTCGACATCATTATGGGGAAAATCTGGTCGAGCTTCCCTCCTTCGATGTTTGTGGTTGCGATCGTCATCATCGCTAACTTCTTTTTCTTCAGGATCACTGATTGGTTCTGAAGAACTACAACGTTTCTTTTCTTTTGGTGAATGTTTCAGCTGATGTGTCTCCAACGCCATTACAGGCTGAGAGAACCCCAATTTCTCAACAGGATCAAGGTTCCCGTCAGCTCTTACAACTGAACCATCTTCTAGCGCTTGGAACAATTTGGCAGTAAAGGATCTCGTATCTGCAACATGACAAAGGATAAAAGCATCAGGCGCAAAAGGAGACGCATAAAAATAACTTGACATTTGTAAAACCCCTCATGTTGAGGCACTTGATATTAAAATAGCAATCAGTTTATATTTGTATAATAATAACTTACAGTCAATGCAACAGCCAAGAATGAAATTTTGTTCAACAATGAAGTAGGAAAGTAGCATTTGTAAGAAGTTCAGTTAGTCATGGTGCCATGAATTAGTATGAAGATAGTAAAAAGGCTAAGACGTGTGCAGGAAAAGGTAACTATAACCCTCCCACACACACCGCAAGGCCACAACACCACCAAGACCAACCCTCCCACACACACACGTGAGAGAGAGAGAGAGAGAGAGAGAGTGGTCATGCATGAAGTCCTACATACAGGACATCAAGTCCTTTTTTTGTCCTTTTTGTATGTAATCTCAAAACATAAAGATGGACCTTTCTCCTCTTCCCTTAGAGGAATAGATAAATTGGCAACTCGTCGACCTTAAATGATAAGCAACGTTCTCCAATCTCCACTAACTAGTAATATAATGCTTTAACTTGTAACACTTTCTACTGTCAACTAACAAAACTAAAAGTTCCAGACATATATAAACATAACAAGACTAATAAATAGCTCAAACGGCATAGTTTGTCCCAGAATTTACTAAAATCTCAAAATGAGCTATTTAATATTAAGTACAAGCAAATTGATCAACTGAGCTAGTAACATGCCAGCTATATGATGCTTTAACACATAATGCAACCTTACTATACAGTCAACTTACAACACTAAAGTTCTAAGCGTATGAACGCAAGTAAATAATTGAGAATGGCATACTTTGACCAAGAAATTCCACCAAACTGTCTATGCATAGATTTTGCAGCTCCTTTGTGGATTTATCTTTCTTCAACAACGCCACCACATACTCCGAAAGTATCACAGGATCAGCCTGAGTCCTACAAATGAGTAAAAATATATCATTATAAATTTGTCTAGGAAAAAAGACACTATTTCTCAAGCAATATGTTCCATTTCACTAATACATCAGAATGTTATTCCAAAAACAAGAAATCAGAAACCTGTAGTAGCATTATTTTTATACGCTAAGCTCATGCAGATCCAGTCCCCTACATAGTGGCCTTGTTTGGGAATAGGTAGGAACCTTTTTCTATCATATATATATCATCCAAGCCATCTCCATCAAAATAGGGTCGTCTATGAACTATGAAGCATAAGAAACCTCCATAAAGAATTTGCGGAAGTTTTACGACCGGTTGACGACATGATATCAACTCTCTATGTTGGTGACAAATTCCTAGTCAAGGTAGCTATGAGCAATAGAGGGTCGTCCATAAAACATAGACGGTCAATTGGTATGAATGGACCTACCTTTTGGTATGCAGTTTAAGTCTATTCGGCCAAGGAGCACCCTCCAAGTTCCATAGACTATAAAGATTCTAGACAAAGAGGTAAGATGATACTATTTTCACGCGAGCACACACACACACACTATATATATATATATATATGGTAGCTCAAGTTATATAACTATTTGGTTTTGGTATCCATGGTTGAATACGCACTACTATATGGTAGCTCAAGTTATGTAACTATTTGGTTTTGGTATCCATGGTTGAATAGCACTACAATATATATTGTAGTGCGTATGCAACCATGGATACCAAAACCAAATAGTTACATAACTTACATTCAAAAAATCTGTCGGATTCTTTATTACTGAAAAAAAAGGTGGTTAACCTAGTGTTCTAGAAGACGAATAATGAAGCAATTAGTTGCTGGATTAATCTAGTTCTCATAATTATCTAATAGGCAAGTTTTATATCCACTTGAGATAGAATGAGAAAAACATCCACAACCCTAATGCCATTTCTCTAATTCTTCATTGATTCCTGCTGGCTATAGTCTTCCTAGTTATGCTTCATAGTCAGTGTTGTCTTCTTTACATATTGGTTATCATAATAATATTTACATTCTGTAATATATACTATGTTGCTTTTGTCATGCAATTCCAAACCATCCTCATGCTCCCCTCATCGAATCATAGAATGAAGCATGTAAAGTTAAGTAACCATTTAACGGTCGGTAATGCAATCCTCAAGCAAACTGATTAATTGAATTGATGTACAATAAAATATTCTCACGGGAGTTAACAACCACACTCTAGAAGATGCCAGTGCAAATTGTTACTTAGCCATTCCATTTTCAACCAAATTTGTAGATCAAACAGGAACTAAATATTTTGTACTTTTATAAGAAAACTTATGTCTACATGTGTTGGGTCCAAACAGAAAGTAATCACTTTGACATGTGGCACCGCAACATGAAGCTTTAATTATATCTTTGCATAGTGGCAAATTTCCTTGTACAACTGACAGAAAACAGAGTCTGGTTGGTTTAAAAATCAGCTATAAAGTTGCAAATGTTGTAATCAACCCTTGATATAAAAATAAAAAATTTAACAGAATTAAAGAAATTATAAAAAGCTAATTTGCACATAATATAGGGGATTTAGGATAGGCTCAGCTGCTCAGGTCTTTTGGGTTATTCTACATATAGTTCAAAGGATTGGGACCTAGAATGTTTGTAGGATGCTAAAGTAGGTTTGGTAATTTGGGATGCATAATCGGTTAGGTTATTTGTTGTGATTTAGAGCATTTTATGAGGTGATTTCATGGAGCATATTTGACGTAGAGAATGTTGATACAAACTATTTGACGTTCGTTCATGTAAGTAAACATTCTTTATATTAAAAATCATGAAGTTGGGGATTCAATTGGGTATTTGAAAAAAATAGGATTCCAAAGATAAATTCCTAGTCAAGTTTTTCAATGAAATTTTGTCATTAAGGCTGGATATATTATTGGTAGACATTATAATATATAACATAACGATAAAAATTAAAATGTTCAGTGAAAGGTCTATGACATTTGTCATTTGTTATATTTTCTAGTCCAAGTTTAGGGACGTGATAAAGCATATTTCAGATAGTAACTAGGTTCCAAAAAGTTCTATAAATGATTCGCATAAAAGAAATATTACTTTCTCATATTTCAACTATATTATGTTTGGCACGACAAAGGTCATGAGAAATCACTTTCAACCATATTAGTTTCTCATATTTCAATTATATAGACATGGATGAGTCATATACAACATAAGTGTTTAGGAATACAACATAAGTGTTTTTTAGGAATATACCATAAGTGTTTTTTAGGAATATACCATAAGTGTTTAAGAAGTGGCATGTCAAACAAGTGTGACATACAGATATGGACACGGATTTAGTCCTTTGGAGGATTATGTTCGCAACCTAGAAAAGCAGCAATACAACACGACCGGACATGGAAACATCACGGGTTTTAGCACATCCATGATCCAAGTGTATTTTGGAATGTCCTTGTCATACTCATCACGTGTCTGATACAGACATGGCAAGGATACAGTTACTATTTTAGTGTGCATGAGCTTCCTAGATCAGAAATTTTCCGTCCAATTACTCCATCTTCGCTCCCGCCATTTAGGATTACAATGGCGGACTAACCCATATCAAACTTATCATTATGTTGGGTATGCAACAATTTAAGCTAATAATTGATGGTACACAGCTCTCAAGAACAAATTCCCACCATCTTATCATACATATCAGGAAAGTCAGCATTTTACAAATCCACCTTACTTCCCGTACTTGTTAAACATATGTTCTGCAAGATACCAAAATTTCCCTTTTTATAATCCGCATGAACTTACAAAAGTCTAGACAAATAGAACCAACCAGCAACTCGTTCCGAGGTTTACGGTTCAGAATCTCATATCACCCATTAACCTAAACAATTTATTGTTTATGATTACTATTCCATAAGGAATCACTATTGGGGGGGAAAAACTAACCAAAGACACATACCATTATCCTCACATACCATATTTGATATTTTCTAGACACGGTGACACAGACACAGTGCCATGTTTCTGTTGTATCCTAGTGTACATTGAGTGTCTTTGTCACCTGGAACACGATAACCATTTCGGAGTGTCTGTGCTCTCTATTTACTACAAATACAGTCGAAAAAATTCACAGACCCCCTTCTAAATTTAACAAATATCACAAAACTACCCCAAAACTAACAGTATCAATCAATGTTAGCAACTCAATCATTTTTATGGCCTTTTATCATGTGATTTCATGGAGCACATTTGACGCAGAGAATGTCGATACAAACTATTTTGAGGTTCGTTCACGTAGGTAAACATTATTTATATTAAAAAAATCGTGAAGTTGGGGAATCAATTGGGTATTTGAAAAATTAGGATTCCAAAGATGAATTCTTAACTTTTTTATGAAATTGTGTCATTAGGGCTGGATATATTATTGGTAGACATTATAATATATACAATGATGATAAGATGTTCAGTGAGGTCTGACGTTCCTAAGGGCTATGGCATTTGTCATTTGCTATATTTTCTAGTCCAAGTTTGGGGACATGACAATGCATATTTCAGATAGTAACTGGGTTCCAAAAAAACCTAGAAATGATTCACATTAAAGAAATATTAATTTCTCATAATTCAACTATATTATGTTTGGCACGACAAATGTCATGAGAAATCACTTTCAACCATGTTAGTTTCTCATATTTCAATTATATAGACATGGATGAGTCATATACGACATAAGTGTTTATGAATACAACATAAGTGTTTAGGAATATAACATAAGTGTTTAGGAAGAGTCATGTCAGACAAGTGTGACATACAGATATGGACACGGCTTTGGTCCTTTGGAGGATTATGTTCGCAACCTAGAAAGGCAGCAATACAACACGACCGGACATGGACACATAACTATTTTTAGCATATCCATGATCCAAGTGTATTTTGGAATGTCCATGTCATAATCATCATGTGTCTAATACAGACATGGCAAGGATACAGTAACTAGTTTAGCGTGCATGAGCTCCCTGGATCAGAAATTTTTCGTCCAGTTACTCCGTCTTCGCCCCCACCATTTAGGATTACAATGGCAGACTAACCCATATCAAACTTATCATAATGTTGGGGTATGCAATAATTTAAGCTAATAATTGATAGTACACAGCTCTCACGAATAAATACCCACCAGCTTATCGTACATATCAGGAAAGTCACCATTTTACAAATCCATCTTACTTCCCGTACTTGTTAAACATATGTTCCGCAAAATACCAAACTTTGCATGAACTTACAAAAGTCTTGACAAATAGAACCAACCAGCAGCTCGTTCCGAGGTTTATGGTTCAGAATCTCATATCGCACATCAACCTAAACAATTTATTGTTTACGATTACTATTCCATAAGTAATCACTATTGAAAAAACAAACCAAAGACGCTTACCATTACCCTCACATACCATATTTGATATTTTCTAGACACAGTGACACGGACACAGTGCCATGTTTCTGTTGTATCCTACTGTACATTGAGCGTCTTTGTCACGCGGAACACGATAACCATTTCGGAGTGCGAGTGCTCTCGATTTACTACACATCCAGTCCAAAAAATAATCACAAACCCCCTTCTAAATTTAACAAATATCACGAAACTACCCAAAAACTAACCGTATCAATGAATGTTAGCAAATCATTTTATATCAAAAAAAATTCCAATGAAACAAGCAAATTTTCTAGGGTTTCGGATTCAGATTAAACTCGTTCTAAGCTCAATAATAGAGTAAACTGAGATTAAATAAGCGATTAAATTGGGGCTTCTCGATTTCGAGACGGAGAAAATTAGAGTTTTGGAAGAAATCATACAACGGTCGGAGATTCTTCGCTAAGTATTCGGCGAGAGAGGATTCATCAAATTTCATCTCCTCGAGCAAAGGAAACCCTAGTCCGCCATGGGCGTGGCATGAACGTAATGATCGGAGACAGGAAAGGGCTTTTCCGGGAGGCCGATCGGTGGCTGCTTCTTTTTGGTTTGGTGGAGCAGTGGAGGAGGAGGAGGAGAGGGGAACGAGAAGAAATTTATTTGTTGGTGACAATTCAGTAAATAGATAAAATTAAAGTTTATTTGTGAATAAGTCCCCTAAAACTTTAGTTAATTTCATATTTGGCTAAAATTAGATAATTTAGAAGCACCAGATGTACTCCACATAAACCCTAATTTTGACATTCCAAAAAAGGTTTATTTTTTCTTGAATGTTGGTTTCATAGGCGGCAATTTTACCAACATCAATCTTCGTTTGTTGAAAGGAGAAACAATACGAGTTTAAAAAAAAAAAAGGGAAATTGATGATAAATCCAATTTCGGGGTTGATTTGTATGAAAAATCCACCCGCAGATAAGTTTTATGAAATGCTCAGAATTATATATTTACACGTTAAATATTCCAAAATTTTCTTTAGATGTTCTGTATTTACAAAATTGTCATCTTTATAATACCATAACTACCCTTCGCACAAACTCAGATTTGGATTGTGATTTTCGTCTTCTTCTTCTTCTTCACGAGAGACATGAATTCCATTGCTCTCATCTTTAGCAGAGATCGCAAAGATCGTTCGTAGTTCACTGTGCTTTTCTTCAGTCGAACTCCGATCATCGCTCATCATCATCATCGTGGAGAGATTTGAAGTTTTTCGACGATTAGGTCAATTATGGAGAGAAAATCTTCTTCTTCTTTTCCATAAGAGTTAGCATCGTTTTGAAAGAAGAACAAAAACTCTTGAATTTTTGTTCCTGACAAATTTTTTAAAAAAAAAACAAAAAAATAGGTTTAGGTTTCTGTCGACTGTTCTTCATCATTCTCCGTGTTAAAATCATGGAGAATGACCATTCTCCGTGCTAAAACCACGGAGAATGACCTTATCCATGTCAAAATGATGGAGAATGGTCATTCTCCGTGTTAAAATGACGGAGAGTGGCCATTCTCCGTGCCAAAATGACGGAGAATGGCCATTCTCCGTGTTAAAATGACGGAGAATGGCCATTCTCCGTCATAAAATGATTGAGAATGGCCATTCTCCGTCATTTTAACACAGATAATGGCCATTTTTGGTCAATTTAAAAGGAAAAATGACCATTCTCCGTGGTTTTAGCACGAAGAATGGCCATTCTTCATGTTAAAATGACGGAGAATGGCTCCGTGATAAAATGACTGAGAATGGTCATTCTCCGTCATTTTAACACGGAGAATGGCCACTCTCCGTCATTTTAACAAGGAGAATGGCCATTCTCCGTGGTTTTAGCACGGAGAATGACCATTCTTCGTGGTTTTAGCACAGTGTGGTTTTAGCACGGAGAATGACCATTATCCTTGTTAAATTGACGAAGAATGGCCATTCTCCGTCATTCTAGCACGGAGAATGACCATTCTCCGTGATTTTAGCACGGAGAATGACCATTCTTTGTCAATTTAACAAGGAGAATGACCATTCTCCGTGTTAAAATAACGGCAAATTGCCATTCTCATTGTTAAATTGACGGAGAATGGCCATTTTTTCGTCATTTTAACACGGAGAATGGCTATTCTTTGTCAATTTAACAAGAAAAATGGCCATTCTCAGTGGTTTTAGCACGGAGAATGGCCATTCTCTGTGATATTACTACGGAGAATATTCATTCTCCTGCATTTTATAGCCAGTTGAAACTTTGAAGGGCCATAACTTTTGATTGGGAGGTCGAAACGAGGCCCAGTTTGTCACAAAAGGAGCGTATTTTCGAAGAGCCGGAGATTAACAACTTTTTCGTTAGTCGGCCTTCCAAAATTTTAGAATCGCAAAAAAATGATGTTTGGACCTCCGTTTTAACAGTTTTACCGTTTTTTCGACATTTTCTAAATTTTTCGACGAGTTTTTGAAGTTAGGTTTGAAGATTTTTGAGAAGAAAACCTAGATTCGAAACTTAGCGGCGTATGGAAGAAGTGGAAGTATCGAAACATTTTTTTAAGAGTAGTTTCGTGGGTATTTTCAATAAATTAGAAGGAAGGGCAAAAAGGTCATTCGGAACCCCCTTTATATATTTTTTGCTAATTCTGGGCACGCGATGAAATGTTATTGTGCGGTGGATTTTTCATAAAACTTTTTTGTTTTTTGGGCATTACATAAATTTTTTCCAAAAAAATAGCACTAGTCCGAACATAAGAAAATATTCACTTTTCCTACAAGAAAAGTATTTCGACGATGTCCGGTGATTGGTTCAACTAGTCAGTGAAGTCTGGTAGAAGAGAAAGTGATTTCGAAATTATGACAATGAACAATTGAAACTGAAAGAGAAGACGATGTAACCACTCTAAAAAGTATATGTAGAAATTTAGAGACTCATGTCATATGGATAAAAAAAAATTATGAAAATTTTAGGTTTTATAAATTTATGGACAATCATACAATTATATAGCCAAAAAGTAATGTTAACTTCCATACATTTTTGTTTGAGAAAATTTGAGTCGCACCCCACTTTTGTTACCCATATTCAAGGTACACCCATGTGTTTTGCCTTAATGTAAGTCACCCTCCACTTTTGACGGAAATCGTCCAACATTGACGGTCAACACGTTTGACCCAATTTTTTGGACCAAATTATCCCTATCTTCTTTCCAAGCATGCAGCCACATGCCTCCCCCGTCGTGCTCGTCCCTCCTCCCCCGCCTCGCTCAGTCCTCTGCCACCTTCACCATTGTCACGCCCCAGTACCGAAATACGGAGACGGACTAGGCCAGCTACACCATATGAGGTACGTAACGTCATACGGCGATCGTGGCTGTCGAGAGACTAGGGGGTACATGCTACAATCAAGTCTCCTATGGTCCCACAGAGTTCTATGTCTCAATCAATCAAATCACATCAGCAAATAGATGAACATTAAAGATAAAGCTGTAAGGCGTCCCCGACGCTGTATCAAAATGATCATGAGAGACTAGCTTCATAATTTAGCTATCTCGGAGAGTCAGAAGTACAAAATTATACACAGCTGCCGTCTGTTTAATTACAATTATGTACTGACACAAAATATTGAGTAATTCGGCTAACAGGTGCCGGTGGCTAAACGCCGCAAAAGTATAAGCAGGAGTGGTGGAGAAGAAACCCACTCGAGTCCCCGAACTGCCATGCTCCTAGTATGCACCATGGATGTCAGGGAGGAAGATCGTGTCCTCAGGCTCTGCTACGGAATCTGGCCAAACAAAACCAGCGGGGTCAGCCCCGAATAGCAAGTACCGCCAAAGGGGCACAAGAGTTAAGACTAAAAACCCAGTTAATAGAATGATTGATAATAGTAATACTTATGCTACCATTATAGGGTAACGCCACATCCTCGAACCCATATGGCACCCTTACAACCAAACAAGGACAAAAGGTGCCGCATGGAGTCGGGACGTGTCGTACTCTATAACATTTACATAAGTTAAAAGGGTATAAGCAATAAAATCTCCTGATCGTGACTTCGGTCGATAGCCTATCATAGCACAATAACCAACCCAACAATCAAACAAGAACATGGGTTGGATCATGTACTATGATAGACCATGTTTCTCAGTCATTCACAGAAGTAGCACTTCACAACCAGAATAAGTCTTCCGTTCATAACTTCGGTCCACAGCCTGTCATAGTGCGATAACCAACCCAACAATCAAACAAGAACATGGGTTGGATCACGTACCATGATAGTCCGCTTCCCTCAGTTATTCACGGAAGGTAATAGGATACAAGCAAGTCGTTTTCACGGCCAATAAAGTCTACGAGTTTCTAGTGGGACGAGGTTATCCTCGCATCATGTTATGTAGAAATCCTCAGATCGTATCTTTCCAGCAAGGCTAGCCCACCCAGGGGTTCGCGTAGACAGGTATGATTGAGCACAGGTCCCTCGTAAGGCCACCTTGCTAAAACATATAATATGTAGCAGGAATTAATCGGATACAGTCATCCACTCGTTGCAGATGACACAGTATCCGTGGAGACCAGCCGGCGCGTCAAGACAGTATCTCAAGGCGGCTGGTGTAACACGATCTCGGGATTTCGCCCTCCCCATGCATCTAGTATATTTAGTTCCCTAATTTAACCCTAGGTGAAATCTCGAATTTTCATGCTGTGGCCTGCATGATTATCCTCCTAAAGTCGTACTTTAGTACGAGTACCCCAAAGAGGATCCATGTCAATCAGTATGTCAACATGTTCTACCCTCCTTAGTGTAATGCATCATTACAAATATGCCACGTGGAGTTACGAGTCTTTTGTCGAGTATGAACAAGAACTGGGACATTCAGGTACATGTATCAAGGAGGAACACTTTGTTCCCCGGGGTCACATTAGTGCTCATATCATGCTCGGGACAAAAGGCGTAAGGATATAAAATGGGCATATACTATATATATATAAATATATATATTAATAATAATAATAATAATAAGGTAACAATTTAGGGCACAAAGGTCCATGCGGCTCAGGGAGAGTGAGTCCATGCGGCCGGGTCAATACTGGTTCATGCGGCTGGGACTACACGCTCATGCGGCTCAGGGAGCCCCAAGGCGCATGCGGCTGGAAAGGCGGGTTCATGCGGACGAAGGGGTGTCAGCGTATGCGGCTACGATCAGACGAAGTCCTATGCGGCTGAGCATGGACGATACATATGCGGCTGGATGATGGATGGGACTTATGCGGCCCCAAACAGTGGCGCATATGCGGCTGGGTGCAAAAGAACTCATGCGACTGCGAAGGCTAGCCGCATGAAGTCCATACGACAGGGGCTCATGCGGCTGAGTCTGAACAAGGCTATGCGGCTCAATTACTTGCCGCATGAAGATTCATGCGGTCAAGTACTCAAGTAAGTCTTATGCGGCTAGGAAGGACTTTCCATGCGGCTGAGCTCGAACGAGTCTCATGCGGCTCAATTACTTGCCGCATGAAGATTCATGCGGTCAAGTACTCAAGCAAGTCTTATGCGGCTAGGAAGGACTTTCCATGCGGCTGAGCTCGAACGAGTCTCATGCGGCTGGAAAGGCCATGCGGCCAGAGGCTTGCCGCATGAGGATTCATGCGGTCAAGTACTGCTCTTCTTCTCCACTTGTCCGAAAAGAGGAGCCAAGCAACCATGGCTTCCAAGCTACACAAAACCTTCATCCGGAGCCCAAATCGGAACTTCCTTAGGTCAAAATGGGGTAGAACAAAATTCTCTACAACATGGAACCATCAAAACTTAAAAATAATGAAGTTTGCTAGATCAAAACCAAGAAAATCCGAAAATGGTTAAAATCTAGATCTACAAAGATTAAAGCTTCAAAATGGAAAACTTCAAGTTCTAAACTAGTATAGAATAAGGAGAAGAACATATTTTGACAAATAATTTTGTAAGAAAACATCAACAACATTTATGGATCCATCTCTTGAGCAAGTTGGTACTTGCCTTGGTTGGTGGAGGAAAGTAAATGAGAGAAAATAAATGAGATGAGAGAGAATGAGTTGAGTTATTATATAGAATCTTGAACCCATGGGTTCATGATGAACCAAGGTGAACCAAGAATAGGTTCCCCAAATGAGCCAAAACTGTAGGCCCAAATGCAGAAAATAAATTACGAAATAATATTTTATCGAATATTTTTGGGAAATGCATGAAGAAATATAGCATAATAAATATAGTAAAAATACAAGGAAAATATAATTTATCGGTTTACGTATTAAAATACGTATTCCAGGATCGGGGAGTGACAACCATCACCCCCTTCCCCCCACGCCCCCGCCCCCATCCCTACCTTCACCTCCGGCGGTGCACGCGGCATAGGTTTCAGAGACCGCCATTGGAGGAGTGGAGAAACTTAGGACTAGGATTTCTCGTGGAGGAGGAGTAGAGGAAGTTCGGGAGGAGGGACTGACGGTACCGACCGCGCTCGCGAGGAGGTGCGGGGGTGCGGGGCCGGAGCGGAAGCGACGGGAAAGGGGCGACGGGAGAGTGGTGGGGGTGATGGTGGTATTGGTGAAGGTGATGGTGCTGATGGTGAAGGTGAAGGTGGTGGTGGTGATGGTGAAGGTGGTGGTAATGATGGTGGTGGTGTAGTACGGCGGGGCACGGCAGCGGCGAGGCGGGGACGCGACAGCAGAGCGAGAGCGGGAGCGGGAGCGGGAGAGGGATTAGGATTAGGATTTGGGTTTGGGGAGGAAGAAGACGACAACATTTTCGTCTAAAATTATCGGTCAAACACGTTGACCGTCAATGTTGGACGGTTTCCGTCAAAAGTGGGGGTGACTTATATTAAGGTAAAGCACAGGAGTTGTCACGCCCCGATTCGGTAAAATCGATAATCGTCCCCCGGGGCGTGATGCCGTACAAGCCTAAGTTGCGCTTGCACAAGGTGGTTCACAAGGTTATCCGAAACAACGACATTTGTAAGAGTACGCAGAGAAATTGAACACATTTATATAAAGAATGAAACTTGTATTTTCATTGATAATAAGTTAGATTACAGACTCGATTACAAAAGAGGCCTCTCGGGCTTACAACTGACATCGATGAGATAGTCCTTCCATACATTTACATCATTTTTTACAGAACAACAAAATGACTCTCTAAAACCTGGGATTGGCGAGAGTTTGCGCTGCATAGTGTAGTTGAATTGAGTCTTCAAAATGTTGCAGAGTTAGCCTTCACGCTAGCAAGGCTTTAAAAGAAAGGAGCGTCGCCTTCAGTTCCTTGGCACGCTATCCTGGTTCCGGGTACCTGTTGAGAGCGAGGGTCAGCACATTACACTTTATGCTGGTGCGTGGCAGTTTAAATCTCGTGCTCTCATTTGTTGAAGGAGTTAAGTGAGCGTGCATGCAAATGTTTAGTGAAGTTTCTAGCCATCCTACTCAATTCAAACTTATATTTGAAGGCACAACCGTATAACGACGATAGATCTTACCCCCGGCAGAGCATACCGTTGTAGCGTAAACTTACCATGTTCTTTCCTGTCATGTTGATAATAATAAAATATAATATAGTGCATTCATGAAGGTCACTGGCACGACAAGCCATCCTGGACATATAGCTTGGTAGACAGAGGTCCTTCAGCGCAGGTAGCGAGCCCCGTTGAAAGCCACTGCCTACCGTGGCATGCATCCGGCATAGCTATCCGTGTTTCTTCCTAGGCCGAAACGGTCCCGTGTCCTCGAAATACCGTCCGAAGAAACAATCGCCCTTGTCGACAAGTTGTCCATGACCATGCTAAGTTAATTGTTATTTCAAGGCACATCTTTATGTATTATTGCGACATTCATTTAATCGATTCATCTTTCCTTAGCACGGTTCTATATGATACTGTAATTGCAAGCATGATAAGGTTATATGACAAGCATTTGTATAGTTCGTGAGACGTTGTCACTAACACATTTTAGATTGAGAGTATTTTGGTCATTTGTGATTTTTTTTTTGAAATTTATTTAATTTATTTAATTGGTGATTGTGATTTTGACTTTGACTTATTGAGACTTTGTAGACTAGCCTAGAAGCTAACCCTAGCTATGGTGACCCTAGTCTAACTTAAGTTAACCTATTTTTAGTCATTAGAAACTAGTCTTAAATAGGAGGATTAAGATTAAGTGAAATGGTTTCATGACTTATGATTTAATTCAATGACTTGTGATTTTCCATTCAATGACTTGTGACTTAAACCCATAGGCCCATAGTATGAAACCCTAACCCTAACTAAACCCCATGGCCGGCCACTTAGGGCTCCCCCTTCCCTATAAGTATTCTCTTCCACTTGTTCTTGCTTCTTTTGTGCTTAACCTTGTTTTTGAAGAAAAGGTAAATCCCCACTTTCTAAAATTCCTAATAAATCCATTTCAATTTCTTTTTGACTCTAGTCTTTTGCATTAGGATCTAATTACTATTTATTTACTATTTGTGGAGATTTATCTCAGTTTTTGTGCAATTTGGAGCTTGGAAGTTGCTATTTAGATTCATTCCATTTGGGGCTTTCTTTGAGTTTGACACTCAATAGGTAAACCACTCAAACCCATTCTTTTTCCTGATTTCTTTGCATGTAGGACTAGATCTAGGTGTCCCCTAGCTGTTCCTAAGATTTGGGTTAATTTCGTGTCCATTTATTGTCCGTATCGGACACGTGTCGTAGTGTATAGGTAAGTGTTTGTTAAAATGCCTCTTAGGAATTTATTTTCGTGTTTTGTAAAACTAATTACATAGATCCCTATATCTATATGTGTATGTTAACATTTGTGAAGACTAAAATTGTTTTCGTGTCGTTTTGTGTCGGATTTTGGTGTTGGACACGTTGCACGGGGCTCGGCTAAGTGCCCTGCTGCCAGTGTCTTAGTTCTCCACGGACACGACACTTCGTGACACGAGATTTGTTGTGAACCTTCCCTAGATGACGGACAGGTAGCCCCTAAAATCTCGTGGGGTTTTATTTAGTAGATTGTGAGAAAATTGGCCCGTACGAATTTTACTGACACTGCACAGTCGGCCCCAAGTGGCACTGACACTGTGTTCGTGTCCTACTTAGACACGTATTGGACACGTATCAGGGCCCTAGACACTTAGTCCTATCCTAGGCGAACCTATAGCCACGGGCACGTGTCCTAATTCGTGTCGTATCGTGTCCACGAATGATGTGCACGTGCACGACACTGTCTGAACACAGTTTTGTGTCTGTGTATGTGTGGTTGTTTGGACACGTTTGTGTCCACTTGGTTGGACACAAACACTCCCTGTGACACGTACACATGTGTGACTATATTTACCAACCCTCTGAATTGCATTTTTGTTGTTAATTAGATTCGAATTATGAAATTCCTAAATACACTGATACATGTAAACTGTTAATTTATTCCTGAAAATTTGAATGTATGTTAACAATTGTTTTGTGGGTTAATTGAATGTAGATTCACCCATAAAACAATCTAGGATTTTGCTAGAATACTAGGGTTCACCTGGTAGGGATTAGTTTTCATGTTGCTCTAGTTTCAAATTACAATTGGGCTTGGATTCATGTGACTGATACCTGTTTTGCAAACCTGAGATTGATATACACATATGTACACACTGTTTTGGAGTTACACACAATGATTCACTGTCACACACTATCTAACCATACATTATATACTGTTTTGATTACACCATATCACACACACACCCCTAACACTGGAACCTGGGATTACACATTGATTAACTGGAAATGTTTCCCATATTCCACTGTCACTAATTCCTGAGAACACCCTAGTAGCTGCTACCCACATCCTACTGATTTTTTTCCATTCCTGCACACTCACACATTGATTATATGATTCACACACTTTGCACTCACAAACACACATTGAATGTTACACCTAAATCTGAGTTTGCACACATGTTCACACACATTGGTTGTTATATTGAATCTAAATATGAAAAGTGGAAATCTGGGAATGGCTTGACACTATGCAACTGTGATACACTGTTAACAAAACCTGGAAGTTTGAGAACCTAAGCCACTATCTACACTCACACACACATGCCTATGCTGTAATGACACACACACATCTACACTGTCACACTTAGAACCACATTGGGTCACATGACACTCTCTACTAAACTGTTACACACACAATGATACATTGCTAAGTTTCCTAATTCTTAAATTGACACTTTGAACCACATGTCTCACACACACAAAAAGTTTAAACTGAGAACCATATTGGTTCACAGGAGACACTTGCACACACTGAAACTTGAGGATGTTCCCTCACCCATGCCACACACACACACACATGCATGATACCCCCTATCCTTCTATATGTTTAAATGTATATACACACACACACACACACACATATATATATATATATATATATATATATATATATATATATATATATATATATATATATATATATGTAAACTTTGGAAAAAAATATATATATATATATTTGTAAACTTGGGTGATGTAATGTAATGTAGATATTGCATATTACCTATATGAATAGTGTGTATATAGATATATGGTAGAAATGGGTGTATTGCCTAATATGTGAATTTGGCTTATGGCCTAGGTAGTATAGCCTATGGCATATGGTAAATATATACATGAGTTGGGTTATATTAGGCTAGGTGTGACTTGTATTGGTGTGTACTTACTAGGATAGACTGGTTAGGCCTAGTAAGACTTGATTGGGTCTAGGTTGACCTAGTTGACCTAGCATTGACTAGTTAGTTGACTGAAGTTGACCAGGGTTGACTTTAGTCTAGAGTTGACCCAACATCATGTAGAATGCATCATAGTAGCTTATTTTACTAGTTTGGATATGTTGTGACTTGTACTGTTCTGATTAGGAGCCAAACATCACTCCTCAGGCAGTATTTCTTCAGACACTCTACTACTAGAATAATTCATATTAGCGACGCAATTAGTGACGTTTTAGAAAAACGTCGCTACCTTTTAAGGAATTAGCGACGTAATTTATAAACTTTGCAATACGTCACTATTACCGACGTTTCAGCGACATTTTGCGACTTTGTTTTGTATAAAGAAACATACGTCACGGATAAGTCGGTGAACGTCGCTAATATCACTAATATTAGCGACGTTTACCGACGTATAGTTATGACGTCGCTAAAATAAAAATATAGGGCATTCGAGTTTTCATTCCCCCCATTATTTCGATCGAATTTTTTTCGAACCCGCGCGCTCCCCCTCGGCGACCCTCCCCCCTCGGCCTCCGGCGACTCCCTCCCCCCTCGGTGACCCTACCCCCTCGGCCCCCGACCCTCCGCGACCCCGCTCGGCGACCCCCTCGGCGACCCAGCTCTCCCTCGTTGACCCCGCTCACCCTCGACAACCGCTCCCCTCCATCTCTAGCTCCCCACCGGCGACCCCCTGCCCCCTCGATGACCCGCTCCTCCGGCCCCGACTAGGTAAACCCTAAACCTATTTCGGACACGACACTGTGACACATGACACAACACTTTGACACACACACACACACTTTGACAAGTCTGGTCTTGTGATAACCGCAAAATTAGGTTAATTTTTAGGTTTATTTTCTCCTCTTTCAAACTGGACATGAAGTCAGATTCGGATCGGATACTAAATTAATTAATCGGAGTCAGATTTGACATTGAGTTTGGATAAGATATTGTAGGGTTTATGAAGTAATAACCTAAGAAAATATCACTAGTGACATTAATGTTATCCTTATTGTGTTTATTTTTATTCCTACCTATTAGCTCATTGTATACATCATTAGCAAGAAATAGCACAGTTTGGTAGCGTAGTGTCGTGGGTCAAAAGAGCCAAGTGGCATAAGGGAGATTTGGGCATCGTCAAGTGAGTCTAATCAAGGCTTTGACATGTGTTAGGATAGGTAGCTAAGGACGCATGTTTGGGTATTCATATATTCTCCCTCTTTGAGTTCATCTTCTCTACTAAAATTTCCAACAGAGAATTGTGTAGCAATTTTGAAGGTCTAAACTATTGAATATGAAGAAGTCTTTAGCACAAATGTTGGAGCTCTCTGAGTTAGCTTCCTAAAGTATTGGATTATGCATGATCTAGATTGTGTATGTGGGGCCTCATCAGTTGAAATATTGTCGTTGTGTCGACAAATCCAAATTTCTCCTCAGGCCTCGTTTGGTTCGCGGAATGGAAAGGAAAGGAAATTGATTCTTTGGTATTTTCTTTCCTTTGGAAAATTATAATTTTTATCAATTTTTCTTTCCGGTATTCGGAAAGACCGAGTTTATTGTCGGAATATATCTTTACTTTCTCATGGTAAGTCCCCTTTCATTGCATTCTTCACAAGTTATCTAACACAGACACTCTCTTCTGAGTAACATGTCTCATGTCGGATACGTATATGATACTCTTCTGACAAGTGTTGGACACTTGTTTTTATGTGTCCTCTTATTTTTATTTGAAAATAGGGCATGGACACTCTCTGAGACACTCTTTGAATACAAATCAGACACTTTTTAATAGCATTTTCGTTTAAAACAATGATAAAAATCAAATTTAATAGTTAAAACTTAAAACATTTTTGTCGCGTACATTTTAATTTCATATAAGCATGACTGATAGCATACCGTTGCTACATACCTTACTCCTGTTAGTGTAGCGTATATGGTATGCCTTATTATAGGCATGAATGATAGCATACCATTGTACTATACTCTTGACTTGAGCCCTACATTTGGTAGGTAATGTGTGTGTGTGTGTGTGAAGAGTGTACATGAGATAGGTAATATCATAGGACTCCTAGTTACTATAAGAGTGTATAGAGTATCCTAGAAGTGTAGGTATAATCGAATACTTATGTATCTATGCATCCATTTGGACAATATAATCGAATAAGTGTATCTATCTTTGCAGAATTATCTTCAAATGGATATGAATTACTACTTACGGAATCATTCGTGGATGTACAACCGTCATCTTGATGGCATGTGCGGTGTGCGGGATAAATTCATAGAGGGTGTACAGCAGTTCCTGCAGTTTGCCAAGGCGTTCCCTCAGTACATGGACGGTACCAAAATTAAGTGTCCATGTGTGAGATATCGCAACTTAAAATATCATCCAGAAGTGGAAGTCACGTATCATTTATACTCGAAGGGTGTCACGTCGAATTACTATCAGTGGAGCGCGCACGGAGAACTTGTGTCTTTAGCATCGGAGTATGAGCCTTATGTGGATGTCCACAACAACGCTGCTTACGATGATGGGTTGGTGAACATGGTTTTTGATGCGGCGGGGCCTAGTTTCGATCCGGACGATCATGATGCACCTGAGGAGGCACCGAACATCGATGTTGCACAGTTCATGGAGTTGCTGGAGAATACAAGGACTCCATTATATCCTGGTTGTGAGGATCATTCACCGTTGGAGGTGGTTACAAGATTATTGAGCATCAAGTCCGATTTTAATATGTCGTAAGATTGCTACAACCGTCTTATGGAGTTGCTTATAGAAATATTGCCTGAGGGTGCTAAGTTGTCTAAAGACTTCTACATGTCTAAGAGGATTATGAGATCGCTCTGGATAGGATACGAGAAAATCGATGCATATCACAACGGGTGCATGTTGTACTACAAAGACGACAAGGATGAAGACGCCTGCAAATTTTGTGGTGCCGATCACTACAAGGGCAGTGGTAGAGGAAAGTCTGTCGGTGCCAGGAAGCCTACCGATTCGATGCACTACTTGCCGTTGACGCCGCGGTTGCAGCGGTTGTTTATGGTGAAGGAAACTGCAGAAAACATGAGTTGGCATAAGCAGGAACAGACCGAAGGAGTGTTGGATCACCCATCTGATGGACAAGCATGGAAGCACTTTGATCGAGAGTATCCAGATTTTGCTTCTGATCCGCGTAATGTCAGATTGGGTCTCTGCTATGACGGTTTTACCCCATTCGGACTTTCGGGATCCCAGTATTCGTGTTGGCCTGTGATCGTCACTCCGTACAATCTACCGCCTTGGATGTGCATGAAGACTCCGTATATGTTCCTTACCGTTATTATCCCAGGTCCGAACAATCTGAAAAGGAACATCGATGTCTATTTACAGCCATTGATTGATGAGTTGAATCAGCTTTGGGAAGTGGGTTCCAACACGTACGATGTATCTAGAAAACAAAATTTTCAGATGTGGGCAGCACTTATGTGGACCATCAACGACTTTTTGGCCTATGGTATGTTATCTGGATGGAGCACGCATGGTCGTCTTTCATGTCCGTATTGCATGGACCGCACTAAGGCTTTTCGTTTGAAATACGGAGGCAAACCGTGCTTCTTCGATTGTCATCGACAATTCCTGCTGAAGGATCATCCATACCGGAGGAACAGGATTGCTTTTCGTGCTGGCATTGTGGAGAAGGCTAATCCCCCGCCAAGGTGGTCCGGATACACGATATGGGAAAAGGTAAAAGATTTTCCAAGAGCTATTGAAGAGCCTGCTACGGGCTACAAGTGTGACGGATTTGGTCGCACTCATAACTGGACGAAGAGGAGTATATTCTGGGATCTGCCATATTGGAGCACCAATCTGATTAGACATAACCTTGATGTCATGTATATCGAGAAGAATGTGTTTGACAACATAATTAATACTGTAATGGACGTAAAGGGGAAGACGAAAGACAATACAAAGGCTAGATTGGACTTGGAAGAAATATGTAGACGTCCTGTATTGCATTTGATAGAGGACGAGAATGGGATGTTGAAGCAGCCTAAGGCAATTTTCTTACAGGAGAAGGAGGATAAAGTGAGACTTTGTAGGTGGATTCAAGGTCTAAAATTTTCAGACGGGTATGTTTCGAACTTGAGAAGATGCGTCGACCTCAAGGAGAACAAACTGACATGTATGAAGAGCCATGATTGTCACGTATTCATGGAGAGGTTAATTCTGATTGCATTTCGGGAATTCTTATCCCCGGTTGTTTGGGATCCATTGATCGAGCTTAGCATATTCTTCAAAGATCTTTGTTCTAGTAAGTTGCTCGTCGATCGTCTAGAAAAGCAGGAGAACGATATTGCGGTAACACTGTGCAAGCTCGAGAAGGTATTTTCTCCTAGATTCTTCGACTCCATGGAGCATTTGCCAATTCATCTTTTCTACGAGGCACGTGTTGGTGGGCCCGTTGGTTATCGGTGGATGTACCCGTTTGAGCGGCATTTGAACCACCTAAAGAGGAAGGTGAAAAACAAGGCTCAGGTCGAGGGTTCTATTTGTGAAGCCTATATTCTCGAGGAGATTACAAACTTCTGTTCGACGTATTTTAAACCTCATGTTGCTACGAATAGAACGAGGGCTCCAAAAAACGACGACGGTTATCAAGAATCTAATGATGGAATACTAAAAGTATTCAATGCGTCCGAAAAGCCTTCGGAGAAAATGAAGAAGATATATTTGAATGACAAAGAGCTAATGGCTGCTTAGTTGTATGTATTACTCAATTGCGACGAGGATGAAGTGGAGAAGCTAGAGGGGTAAGTAATTAATGATGAGTTTACGTCATCTCAATGTAATAGTATAAGCTAATATTATTGTACTAATCGGCGATTGCTTCGTTGTTTTTCAGCACATATAATGATGAGTTGAGGTCGGTCAGACCCTACCTAACAGACGAAGAATTAGAACAAGAAATGAGACATCATTTTCCTTCTTGGTTAAGCGAATATGTAAGCAGCCCAATAATTACTGGCCTCTTTTAATGCAACTGCGCAATAAATAACTTACTATCTCTTCTTTGGTATTCAGGTCGATCGTCTAATTTTATCCGAGATTGAATTAATTAGAACTCTTGTCAAGGGACCAATTACTTTTGTTAAAATATGGCCAAGTTACTGTGTCAATGGATTTTGGTTCAAGTCGACAAATGCTCCGATCAGAGACAGCTTTATGGATCTTGATTCCACGAAAAACAGTTGTTTGTGTATCAAATCTTCGAACTACAAAGACGTCGATCCAGGAAATAATTTCTTTGGCATCTTGCGAGAGATTGTGGAGTTGACGTATAATTATGGCAGAAAACCTGCAAAGATTGTGTTGTTCAAGTGTGAATGGTTCGATCCAATTGAAAATTAAGGTTAGAAAATTGACAAGTATGGTCTTGTGGATATAAACTACAAGCGTAGATATCAAGGCTACGAACCATTTGTCCTAGCAACTCAAGCTCAGCTCGTGTACTTCACAGCTTATCCGAGACGGAGAGCAACAAAGTCTGACTAGTGGGCAGTATGCAAGACTAAAGCTAGAGATACTTTTGATGTTGACGAAAAAGCTTATCAGGAGGATGAGCTACCTCTTATAACCAATATTGTTGATGTGGACTCCACGAAAGTTATGTATTACACGACACATAATGTAGAAGATGTAGAATTATCCGAAGAGGAAGATGAAGCCGACGAAGACGAAGATGAAAGTGAAGATGAGGAGGAAGAGGAAGATGAGGTCGAGAAAGACGAACAAGATGATTATTCTGAAGACGATTGAGAGAGATGTACTTTCATTTTCTTATTATGTAGAGTTGGTTATTATCTAGTCTTGGTTATTATCTGAATGTTCTATCTGGACTTAGCTGTTTCTTGTAGAATGTATTATCTGAACTTAGATGTTTCTTATAAAATATACTATCTGAGCTTTCTTGTAAAATATACTATCTGTACTATCTTCATATGTTGTCTTGGTTATTATCTTGTCTTTGTTGCACTTTCATATTTCTAGTCTATATTATTTGTTGTCTTTGTTGTATCTCATCATATGTTGTTATCAGGTATGACAGGTCGTCGTGGATCGTTTCATATTTCTCGACATGGGGCACGGGGTACTGGTACTGGCAGAGGACAGGGTACTCCTTCGGTACCTACTGGTGGTATTGCTAGAGGACGGGGTTCTTCTTCGGTACCTCCTACCGGTACCGGCTCTGGATCCTCGTCGCCCAGTACTCCTGTCTATCGGACAGTAGCTCCGCCCGCCACGATGCTACGTGGCAAATCTCCTGGGACGAGTAGTTCCAGGCCTGAGACTGCTCCCGAGAGTAGCGTTCCTCCTGCTGATACGACAATAGAGACAGATGAGCAAATGGAGGAGGCTGCACCGACGGCCGACCAGTATCAGGCAGATGATGCCTGCGCACCTCCGGAAGAGACGAGGACGGAGATCTGGGCCGACGGTACAAAGTAAGTATTTTGGTTTATCATTTTTTTCTGTGTTTATCATAAATTAACTTTTCTCATGAATATAATATGTCTGTATAGATATCGTCCCCCGTCGGTACAGAGACGCCTAGGCCAGGTTCTGAGGCAAAATTATGGTGGTCCTTGGATAAACTACTCGGATGGTCCGGACGATAGGAAGGCCTACTGATTTGCGCGCTTCAAGGTTAAAATAGATTTGCTTTTAACATGAATCATTTAATTTATGCATATTATATATAACTGAGAAATATTTGGTTTGCGTACTCTTCTAGGATATGTTTTTCTATCCACCGCACCGGGCCGGGCTGATCGAGGGAATGTTTCCTGCTGTTGCTGCTAATCTGATCCGCGACGCTATCAATGATCAAAAGGCTCGTGATCGTACCGGAAAGCCGATCCAAGGTTGGATCACCCCTGATCAGTGGGATGCGATGAAGGCTCGATTCAACGAACCAAGGTACAAGAAAAAGTCCGAGAAGGCCAAGGCGGCTAGGCAGCATGCCTCGAAGTGGTGCGATGGATCGATTCCGATGACGAAACATTTTTGTCGTCTGGTATGTATTTTTCTTTCAGAAATATTATTTTAATACAAATTCGATAAATTATTACTAAGATAATATATTTAATTACAGGTAAGGAAGGTCGGTAACGCCGACATGGTGACCGTCTTCCTGGCCACCCATCAGAAGGGCGAAGGCCTTATTGACGAGAGGGCCGAGCAGACCTATGTAAGTACTATAATACTATTTGTTAATTATAATACTTCATGTTAATTTTAATGTAACTTAGTAAATATGCATGCAAATAAATATTCATGTAGTTAGTAATAATAAGTACATTAATTAGAGATTAGAAATCATAGAGTACTATCCATACTTTCTAGGCCGAGTATCAGAGGCTTCGGGACCGGGCGACTGCTAGTACACCTACTACGGGAGAGGCCGGTACTTCCTCGCAGCCCACTCAAGCTCCGTCGGCAGACGAGCTGTGGATGACTGTCACGATCCGCTACCCAAATTGTTGGGCTGGGCCGAGTCATGTCCAGCCTACGCTTGAGATAAAGCGTAGTAAGCTGTTCTAAAGATAAACAAGATAAGATCAAAGTGTGCCAACTGTTCTATATGTCATATTGAGTTAGAATATATCCAAACACAAAATCATCTCGTATATAAATATGTTCCAAGTACATGGTCAAAATGTAAAACTGGATACAAGTCCAGTTACAAAATACATAGTCTAAAATATGACTACTCTCAAAAGTCCCAAGCAAATAAACAAACTAGACGAGTTTTCCCGTAGGTACATCCTCGTAAGATAAAGTCTGATCTTCGACAACAACTCCATAATAGGAATCACATAGCAACTCCTCCTCGGTAAGTATACCTACAACGTTTATCCTGTCAGGACGGGAGCAAGTACTGATTCTAAAAAACTAAATGTACGAAGCATGAAATAAACTGAAGTGTAATAAACATGAATCATGGCATATCATGTTTTTAATTGGTTTTTAGATATGGCAACATATGTTTGTTTTAAAGTTTAAAACTGTAGCAGGTGAGTGATCAGTCAATAGGTAAATAGGATGTATAGTGGTACATATCAATTTTTTGAAGTGCACATACGTACACTTAACGACATCGGTGTATATCCATACACAAATGCGGGATCAGACATACGACAAAGTTACATATAGAATGTAACAGTGCACGGTAAATATATACGGAGAAGGGGGCATGATCACGTACTCTACTAACAGTTTTCCTTTAACCCGTTTTATAACATGTGAGTGATACGAGAACAGTATAAAGCATGGTGGATACTGAGAGCAGTATAAAGCATATGAAACATGGAGATATGTGACTTGCAGTTTAGATATTAACATAGTTTATACACAATTCATTATATGCTGTAAATAAAGTTTGTAGAAGTACTTGTCTTGTGTAAAGCAAGTATAGGTATATGAAGCTATAGATATCCTGGTGTCTCGTCACTGTAAAAAATAATATATAAACTTAGTTTTCATACTAAGTTAAACACTAGGACACTAGTTGTGTGATACGACTTTCTGACTGGACACCTAACCAAATGGTGAACTTTAGCATAGGAGACCAATGTGGGATGACATAATACCTAAACTAACTTTCTAGGGCCTTTACACTATGGTAGGGTGAGGTCCAATACTACAATATCCCAAAATCACACAATACATCGTAAGTCGTAATTATTCAATAAATAAATCAGACTGTATACTGTGTTCCAACAATTTTTAAGATAGACAAAATGCTCAATTATACATAAAACAAAGTACCAGAATGATCCTTGTTAATTATAGAAATTTATACTATTTTTTCTGGATTTAAAAACCCTCATATATATTTATTAAAAATTAGTAAACATAAGTATCCTGAAAATGAGTTCTGTTTTCCTATTTTGATAAAATACCAAAATTAATTATTAAATGCTAGAAAAATTATATTAAATTAGCTAAATTAACATAGTATTTAAATATAATTTTCCCCATATTTTTATAGCACTTAAAATATATATATATAAATTCAAAGACAGCAAGTTACAATTTCTGGAAAATAAATAATCAATCATTTAATATTTTATCTACGTATACGAAATTGAACCAGAGTCCAGATACGGGATCCAAAGCCATGAATCAAGTCCAATATGACTTGTACAGACCTTGAATGTATTTAGACACATTTGGGCCCAAAAACCCATGCTAGGTTTGGACACCAAATGGCCATGATTAATAAAATACAATAATTCATATATTAATATATATATATATATATATATATATATATATATATATATATATATATATATATATATATATATATATATAGATGAATATTAAAGTATTTTAATAATATATATATTAAAGTAGTGAAATATACAAGTCATAAAATTATATAATAAAATAACTTGTAAATTTATACATAATAACATTTTGCACAAAATTGTATTTGAAATATATATACATATACAACAAATACATTTATATATATACAAAAATATATAGATATTTATATATATATATATATAATGAACATATATATATATATATATATATATATATATATATATATATATATATATATATATTATATTAAGTATTTATATTATATATATATATATATATATAATATAAATACTTAATATAATATATATATATATATATATATATATATATATATATATATATATAATATAAATACTTAATATTATATATTATTATATATATATATATATATATATATATATATTATTATTATATATACTGTTATATATATTATTATTATATATAACAGTATATATAATAATAATAATAATAATAATAATATATATATATATATATATATATATATATATATATATATATATATATATATATATATATATATATAATAAAACAAATAAAACAAAAAACACAAAAGGGGGGATCGAACTCGGTCCGCTGGAACAGGGGGGTGTGTTCTCGAGCGCCACTCGGCTGACCAGGGGGTCAACTCGAGCTTGCTATTAGGTTAGGGTTCGCATAAAATATAAACCAAATTAATTAACATTCAACCCAAACCCATTAACAGTTAAACCCATTAACCCAATAACATGTACTCGTGTCCTGACAGTTTCGGACACGAGTGTCTGCACTCGATACGAGTCTTGTGTCCTTATCCAAAATGACACGCACGACACGAATGTCGCGTGTCCATGTTCATCACTGGACTCTCCAATACTGGGCGAGTCCACACACGTGTACACGAGACACGACTCGACATGTAGGATAAACGACACGTACGTGTCCATCGAAGGATTGTTGTCGGGGGTGCTGGCGGTGGCTGTAGGCGTCGTGGTCGGCGACGAAGGGTGGCGCTGGGTTCGTCTTGTCGAGACGAACAAGATGGTGGTGGTGGATCACGACGGCGGTGGCTGTAGCGGTGGTGACAGCAAGGGGCTAACTCCAGTGAGCTCGTCGGAGAAGAAGGGGGCTAGGATGGTGGCTAGTAGGGGTGAGCAAATACCGATCGATACCGAAAAACTGACCGAATACCGATTAAAAATATACCGAAAAACTGAACCGAAATTATGTACCGATACCGAATTGCCGAACCGACTAAATTACGGTATAATGGTAATGGTAATGGTAACGGTTTGAGTGTAATACCATACCGAAAATACCGAACCGAACCGATTCACACACAAACACACACATATATATACACACACGCATGCGCGTATATTTTTTAATGTTGTTCATGATTAATTTTATACTACTCATTTTCAATTTTATCTTTGTTTTGGTTGGTTTCCTAGAACTTGGAATGGATTTTAGTGCACTTGAATTTATGTTAAGAATGCTAAGAATTGAGTTTTTGATCTTTTGAGCTTCTGTTTTTGTGTTCTCATAGAATTTTGAAGTGAATTTTGGTTACTTAAACTTATAATAAAGATTAAACTTAGTGACCGTGTTTGTTATTTTAAGCTCATTTTTAGGTGTTTGCGACTTGTTACATATTGTTCTAATAATTTTGATTAATTGTTTGGTTGATAGAGGCTTAGCTTTAAAATTAATGCTTCCAAAAAAGTAAAAAAATATATATTATAGGTTAAGAGGTTCTACAATTTGAAGTGTGTTAATTGATCAAATATTAATTGGTAAAATACCGATACCGAACAAAAACCGACCGAATACCGATTTAACCGAAACCAAAAAAACCGATTCTAAATGGTACGATATTGGTATTGATTTTTCAAATACCGATTTAAAAAAATAAAAAAATCGACCAAATACCGACCGATTATACCGACGCTCACCCCTAGTGGCTAGGGTGGTCGGGGTGGTGAATGGGGTTAGGGTTTCGAGTCGGGCGCCAATTTATAGGGTCGGGCTGGTCTTAGATTAGGGTTTCGATTAGGTTTTAGGGTTAGGGTTCGACTAATCCGCCGGAGATGATGACGGAGAGAAGGCGGTGATCGGGGGGTAATTTTGCAGAACCCCCCCCCCCCCCCCCCCCCCCCCCCCAAGAATGAGTTACTACACTAAGCCCCACCGCCTGTCAGTATGCAAATTCTAATTTGCATAAACACCCCGCACAGTTCTGTGCAAATCTAAATTTGCACAGACAAATCTAATATTGCATACTGGTTTTAGAACAATTTAAATAATTACAAAAAGCTATTAAAACAATTCAATAAATTATAAAATAATATTTTTTAGGTTTTAAAACTATTTAAAAATTTATTTAAAAATTCTAGAAAATTCCTAATAATTATAATAATTTATTTTAAGGATAAAAATGCTATTTAAAATAATAATTCCTTTTTAAAAATAGTTAAAATATTCAGGGGCTTACAAATCTTCCCTCCTTAAAAAATTTTGTCCTCGAAATTCACAAGAATAGAAGACTCTACAAACATTCTAACATAGCAAGCAATGCAAACAATGACTGAGGCTACTATTAAGACTAACCTCTACGGTATCAGACGGGAACGGGTGGTTCCTTCGCGGCTGTTGGGTCGAACAAGTAAGGATATCTCTCTCTCATGTCCGACTCCCTCTCCCAAGTAGATTTCTCTGGAGAGTGACGGCTCCAAGCTACTGGTACCATGGGTATAACTTTGTTCCTCAGCCTATTCTCCCTCCTGCCCAATATCTCCACTGGCTGCTCAGTAACTGCAAGTGTCACGACCCGCACCCGCTAAAAGGGCACGTGACGCGACAACGCCCAGCCCTCACCGAAAAATTGGCGTGGAACGCTGTGGATTTTTCTACTTCTAAACAGTTTATATATATAACAAAAACCTGTCAAGTCCATAGTCAACTCCGAACGGAGGACAAGCAATGAATATATATACGAGTACTCAATCACGACTCTAAGATAACAAAGTAAAGACTGAAATGAAAAGACAACAAGACGATAATATAATATATAACCTGTCAAGTCCAACACAAAGAATATATACAGTCCAAGTCTCTAATACAGTCCATAATAACAATAGTCTCAAAAAGTAGCTGGAGACAAAGTCCAGTATAAAAGACCTACTCTAACTAAGCAAGGGGTAAGGTCTCGCCAGGCGGAGCTAAGCCCTGCTGGACCAAAGTCTCTAGGTCTAGGCCCACTACGTCATCCGGACCGTAGTAGGTACTGTAGTCTCCCTCATCTGCATCTGTAATATTTTCAACATATCTTGTCAGGATGGAACGAGTACAATCTACTAACAACAGTTCACAAGATATGACAAAAGCTATAAGACAGTAAATAGAGAGTATATACAAGAAAATCATGGAATGTACATGTGAGTATCATGGAAAGGTAAGCTGTAAAACTAGAGCTAGAACAAGGCAAGTAAACTGAATCATGGCATGTACAAGAAATCAAGAATCATATCTCTAGGTGTGTGAATACTAGCTACAACATGTGGCCGGATTGGGTCTGCACAAGGTTATGATCAGCCAATCCTGCGTGGAGTGCAGGATTGGTAGCATTCAAGGTCTACAAGAATAAACAAGGTGGATAATGACCACACATCTACACTAGTACTCCCCGTCCCCGACTGGTAGAGTGGATTCAAGCAAGACACGTTACGACACGGGATTCTACGAGAAGGGAGCAAGTCTCCTCAAAAATCGGTGTCCATATACTGCACAAGAACTACAAGGGGGCTTGCACAAGATATACCAAGATAACGAGGAATAACATCTCATGTCGGGATCCATGAATACCAATCCGTGTGACCAATGTGTCGAGAACAAGCATATCCACACTAATTACATGAATCATAACAATCATTATAAATTGGAAAAGTGTCAGAGAATGTACTCGCCTGTAATATAATATGGTATATCAACCGGAGCAAATGCAGCATCTCGAGGACCTATAGAGAACAAGACGTATCAATACTCAATCTAGGAAATAAAGTCAAATCAATTTAAATCCTATTAAGTCATTCTAGGTTAAGACACGTCAAACTAGACTATACGAGGTCAACCTAAGTCATATTAGGTCTAACTGGGTCAAACTGGGTCAATGCAAGTCAAACGGAATCAATCGGGATCCATTTGATCAACAGTTGACTTTTTGGTCAACCGGTCACTCTGGTCAACCGTGGTCAACTGTGGTCAACCCTAGGTCAACTATAGGTCACTGGTGACTAACAGTTGACTTTCGGTCAACTGCACAAGTCTAATGGAATTTGGGACTAAATTGGGTAAAGTGTTGACCCATAGTTGACTT
>JANAVB010039215.1:4426455-4438955 GCA_029216955.1 Iris pallida
GACGCTATCAATGATCAAAAGGCTCGTATCGTACCGGAAAGCCGATCCAGAGGTTGGATCACCCCTGATCAGTGGGATGCGATGAAGGCTCGATTCAACGAACCAAGGTACAAGAAAAAGTCCGAGACCAAGGCGGCTAGGCAGCATGCCTCGAAGTGGTGCGATGGATCGATTCGATGACGAAACATTTTTGTCTGTCTGGTATGTTTTTTCTTTCAGAAATATATTTTAATACAATTCGATAAATTATTACTAAGATAATATATTTAATTACAGGTAAGGAAGGTCGGTAACGCGACATGGTGACCGTCTTCCTGGCCACCCATCAGAAGGGCGAAGGCCTTATTGACGAGAGGGCCGAGCAGACCATGTAAGTACTATAATACTATTTGTTAATTATAATACTTCATGTTAATTTAATGTAACTTTAAATATGCATGCAAATAAATATTCATTAGTTAGTAATAATAAGTACATTAATTAGAGATTAAATCATAGAGTACTATCCATACTTTCTAGGCCGAGTATCAGAGGCTTCGGGACCGGGCGCTGCTAACACTACTACGGGAGAGGCCGGTACTTCCTCGCAGCCCACTCAAGCTCCGTCGGCAGACGAGCTGTGGATGACTGTCACGATCCGCTACCCAATTGTTGGGCTGGGCCGAGTCATGTCCAGCCTACGCTTGAGATAAAGCGTAGTAACTGTTCTAAAGATAAACAAGATAAATCAAAGTCCAACTGTTCTATATGTCATATTGAGTTAGAATATATCCAAACACAAATCATCTCGTATATAAATATGTTCCAAGTACATGGTCAAATGTAAAACTGGATACAAGTCCAGTTACAAAATACATAGTCTAAAATATATACTCTCTCAAAAGTCCCAAGCAAATAAACAAACTAGACGAGTTTCCCGTAGGTACATCCTCGTAAGATAACGTGATCTTCGACAACAACTCCATAATAGGAATCATAGCAACTCCTCCTCGGTAAGTATACCTCCAACGTTTATCCTGTCAGGACGGGAGCAAGTACTGATTCTAAAAAACTAAATGTACGAAGCATGAAATAAACTGAAGTGTAATAAACATGAATCATGGCATATCATGTTTTTAATTGGTTTTTAGATATGGCAACATATGTTGTTTTAAAGTTTAAAACTGTAGCAGTGAGTGATCAGTCAATAGGTAATAGGATGTATAGTGTACATATCAATTTTTTGAAGTGCACATACGTACACTTAACGACATCGTGTATATCCATACACAAATGCGGGATCAGACATACGACAAAGTTACATATAGAATGTAACAGTGCACGGTAATATATACGTAGAAGGGGCATGATCACGTACTCTACTAACAGTTTTCCTTTAACCCCGTTTTATACATTGAGTGATACGAGAACAGTATAAAGCATGGTGGATACTGAGAGCAGTATACATATGAAACATGGAGATATGTACTTGCAGTTTAGATATTAACATAGTTTATACACAATTCATTATATGCTGTAAATAAAGTTTGTAAATACTTGTCTTGTGTAAAGCAGTATAGGTATATGAAGCTATAGATATCCTGGTGTTCTCGTCACTGTAAAAAATATATATAAACTTAGTTTTCATACTAAGTTAAACACTAGGACACTAGTTGTGTATACGACTTTCTGACTGACACCTAACCAAAGGTGAACTTTAGCATAGAGACCAATGTGGGATGACATAATACCTAAACTAAACTTTCTAGGCCTTACACTATGGTAGGGTGAGGTCCAATATACTACAATATCCCAAAATCAACAATACATCGTAAGTCGTAATTATTCAATAAATAAATCAGACTGTATACTGTGTTCCACAATTTTTAAGATAGACAAAATGCTCAATTATACATAAAACAAAGTACCAGAATGATCCTTGTTAATTATAGAAATTTATACTATTTTTTCTGGATTTAAAAACCCTCATATATATTATTAAAATTAGTAAACATAAGTATCCTGAAAATGAGTTCTGTTTTCCTATTTTGATAAAATCCAAAATTAATTATTAAATGCTAGAAAAATTATATTAAATTAGCTAAATTAACATAGTATTTAATATAATTTTCCCCATATTTTTATAGCACTTAAAATATATATATATAAATTCAAGACAGCAAGTTACAATTTCTGGAAAAAATAATCAATCATTTTAATATTTATCTCGTATACGAAATTGAACCAGAGTCCAGATACGGGATCCAAGCCATGAATCAGTCCAATATGACTTGTACACCTTGAATGTATTTAGACACATTTGGGCCCAAAAACCCATGCTAGGTTGGACACCAAATGGCCATGATTAATAAAATACATAATTCATATATTATATATTATATAATATATATATATATATATATATTATATATATATATATATATATATAATATATATAGATAATATTAAAGTATTTTAATATAATATATTAAGTAGTGAAATATCAGTCATAAAATTATATAATAAAATACTTGTAATTTATACATAATAACATTTTGCCAAATTGTATTTGAAATATATATACATATACAACAATACATTATATATATACAAAAATATATAGATGTTTATATATATATATATGACTATATATATATATATATTATATATTATATATATATAATATATATATATTATATTAAGTATTTATATTATATATATATATATATATAATAAATACTTATAATATATATATATATATATATATATATAATATATATATATATATAATATAAATACTTAATATTAATATTATTATATATATATATATATATATATATTATTATTATATATACTGTTATATATATATTATTATATATACAGTATATATAATAATAATAATAATATAATATATATATATTATAATATATATATATATATATATATATATATATATATATATATAATAAACAAATAAAACAAAAACACAAAAGGGGGGATCGAACTCGGTCCGCTGGAACAGGGGGGTGTGTTCTCGAGCGCCACTCGGCTGACCAGGGGGCAACTCGAGCTTGCTATTAGGTTAGGGTTCGCATAAAATATAAACCAAATTAATTAACATTCAACCCAAACCCATTAACATTAAACCCATTAACCCAATAACGTACTCGTGTCCTGACAGTTTCGGACACGAGTGTCTGCACTCGATACGAGTCTTGTGTCCTTATCCAAAATGACGCACGACACGAATGTCGCGTGTCCATGTTCATCACTGGACTCTCCAATACTGGGCGAGTCCACACACTGTACACGAGACACGACTCGACATGTAGGATAAACGACACGTACGTGTCCATCGAAGGATTGTTGTCGGGGGTGCTGGCGGTGGCTGTAGGCGTCGTGGTCGGCGACGAAGGGTGGCGCTGGGTTCGTCTTGTCGAGACGAACAAGATGGTGGTGGTGGATCACGACGGCGTGGCTGTAGCGGTGTGTGACAGCAAGGGGCTAACTCCAGTGATCGTCTGGAGAAGAAGGGGCTAGGATGGTGGCTAGTAGGGTGAGCAAATACCGATCGATACCGAAAAACTGACCGAATACCGATTAAAATATACCGAAAAACTGAACCGAAATTATGTACCGATACCGAATTCCGAACCGACTAAATTACGGTATAATGGTAATGGTAATGGTAACGGTTTGAGTGTAATACCATACCGAAAACCGAACCGAACCGATTCACACACAAACCACACCTATATATACACACACGCATGCGCGTATATTTTTTAATGTTGTTCATGATTAATTTATACTACTCATTTTCAATTTTATCTTTGTTTTGGTTGGTTTCCTAGAACTTGGAATGGATTTTATGCACTTGAATTTATGTTAAGAATGCTAAGAATTGAGTTTTTGATCTTTTGAGCTTCTGTTTTTGTGTTCTCATAGAATTTTGAAGTGAATTTTGGTTACTTAACTTATAATAAAGATTAAACTTAGTGACCGTGTTTGTTATTTTAAGCTCATTTTAGGTGTTTGCGACTTGTTACTATTGTTCTAATAATTTTGATTAATTGTTTGGTTGATAGAGGCTTAGCTTTAAAATTAATGCTTCCAAAAAAGTAAAAAAATATATTATAGGTTAAGAGGTTCTACAATTTGAAGTGTTTAATTGATCAAATATTAATTGGTAAAATACCGATACGAACAAAAACCGACCGAATACCGATTTAACCGAACCAAAAAACCGATTCTAAATGGTACGATATTGGTATTGATTTTTCAAATACCGATTTAAAAAATAAAAAAATCGACCAAATACCGACCGATTATACCGACGCTCACCCCTATGGCTAGGGTGGTCGGGGTGGTGAATGGGTTAGGGTTTCGAGTCGGGCGCCAATTTATAGGGTCGGGCTGGTCTTAGATTAGGGTTTCGATTAGGTTTTAGGGTTAGGGTTTCGACTAATCCGCCGGAGATGACGGAGAGAAGGCGTGATCGGGGGTAATTTTGCAGAACCCCCCCCCCCCCCCCCAAGAATGAGTTACTACACTAAGCCCCACCGCCTGTCAGTATGCAAATTCTAATTTCATAAACCCCGCACAGTTCTGTGCAAATCTAAATTTGCACAGACAAATCTAATATGCATACTGGTTTTAGAACAATTTAAATAATTACAAAAAGCTATTAAAACAATTCAATAAATTATAAATAATATTTTTTAGGTTTTAAAACTATTTAAAAATTTATTTAAAAATTCTAGAAAATTCCTAATAATTATAATAATTATTTTAAGGATAAAAATGCTATTTAAAATAATAATTCCTTTTTAAAAATAGTTAAAATATTCAGGGGCTTACAAATCTTCCCTCCTTAAAAAATTTTGTCCTCGAAATTCACAAGAATAGAAGACTCTACAAACATTCTAACAGCAAGCAATGCAAACAATGACTGAGGCTACTATTAAGACTAACCTCTACGGTATCAACGGGAACGTGGTTCCTTCGCGTGTTGGGTCGAACAAGTAAGGATATCTCTCTCTCATGTCCGACTCCCTCTCCCAAGTAGATTTCTCTGGAGAGTGACGGCTCCAAGCTACTGGTACCATGGGTATAACTTTGTTCCTCAGCCTATTCTCCCTCCTGCCCAATATCTCCACTGGCTGCTCAGTAACTGCAAGTGTCACGACCCGCACCCGCTAAAAGGGCACGTGACGCGACAACGCCCAGCCTCACCGAAAAATTGGCGTGGAACGCTGTGGATTTTTCTACTTCTAACAGTTTATATATATAACAAAAACCTGTCAAGTCCATAGTCACTCCGAACGGAGGACAAGCAATGAATATATATACGAGTACTCAATCACGACTCTAAGATAACAAGTAAAGACTGAAATGAAAGACAACAAGACGATAATATATATATAACCTGTCAAGTCCACACAAAAATATATACAGTCCAAGTCTCTAATACAGTCCATAATAACATAGTCTCAAAAGTAGCTGGAGACAAAGTCCAGTATAAAGACCTACTCTAACTAAGCAAGGGGTAAGGTCTCGCCAGGCGGAGCTAAGCCCTGCTGGACCAAAGTCTCTAGGTCTAGGCCCACTACGTCATCCGGACCGTAGTAGGTACTGTAGTCTCCCTCATCTGCATCTGTAATATTTTCAACATATCTTGTCAGGATGGAACGAGTACAATCTACTAACAACAGTTCACAAGATATGACAAAAGCTATAAGACAGTAAATAGAGAGTATATACAAAAATCATGGAATGTACATGTGAGTATCATGGAAAGGTAAGCTGTAAAACTAGAGCTAGAACAAGGCAAGTAAACTGAATCATGGCATGTACAAGAAATCAAGAATCTATCTCTCTGTGTGAATACTAGCTACAACATGTGGCCGGATTGGGTCTGCACAAGGTTATGATCAGCCAATCCTGCGTGGAGTGCAGGATTGGTAGCATTCAAGGTCTACAAGAATAACAAGGTGGATAATGACCACACATCTACACTAGTACTCCCCGTCCCCGACTGGTAGAGTGGATTCAAGCAAGACACGTTACGACACGGGATTCTACGAGAAGGGAGCAAGTCTCCTCAAAAATCGGTGTCCATATACTGCACAAGAACTACAAGGGGGCTTGCACAAGATATACCAAGATAACGAGGAATAACATCTCATGTCGGGATCCATGAATACCAATCCGTGTGACCAATGTGTCGAGAACAAGCATATCCACACTAATTACATGAATCATAACAATCATTATAAATTGGAAAAGTGTCAGAGAATGTACTCGCCTGTAATATAATATGGTATATCAACCGGAGCAAATGCAGCATCTCGAGGACCTATAGAGAACAAGACGTATCAATACTCAATCTAGGAAATAAAGTCAAATCAATTTAAATCCTATTAAGTCATTCTAGGTTAAGACACGTCAAACTAGACTATACGAGGTCAACCTAAGTCATATTAGGTCTAACTGGGTCAAACTGGGTCAATGCAAGTCAAACGGAATCAATCGGGATCCATTTGAGTCAACAGTTGACTTTTTGGTCAACCGGTCAACTCTGGTCAACCGTGGTCAACTGTGGTCAACCTAGGTCAACTATAGGTCACTGGTGACTAACAGTTGACTTTCGGTCAACTGCACAAGTCTAATGGAATTTGGGACTAAATTGGGTAAAGTGTTGACCCATAGTTGACTTTTGGCCTAAAAAGTTAACCGGGGTCAAGACTAGGTCTAGACGGCTATTTCTACCCATTACCAACTCATACAATCCATATCCAAGTCCATCTTGGACTTCGAAACTCATTTCTTGGCCATAGGCCAAATTCCTATTTTACCCTTAAAAAGGGCAAAATTCAACCTTCGGCGATTATCTAGTTAGCCTACCTACGCTTGATATTTTGACCCGATCTCCCCAGGGTAGTATGATACTAGCCTATACATATAATATCTACCAAAATACCTAGGTAACGCGGACATTCGGTCCATGATACGGCCCGTTGTCAAAATCTTGAATATTTCAAGATACGCACCGATACGGCGCGATACCGGCGCCCTACGACTCCGATTCCCACTCGGGAGCCTACCCGCAAAATCTAAATCACATATTCTTGCCCCATGCCAAGTTTCAACTCAATCCGATACTCCGAGCTCCGTGTCGTCCTCTAACTCGTTGTTTCCTCTTTTTCTATTCTAGCTTTCTTCATATTCTTCTAACTTCTTCCAATCTTTTCTTCTAACCTCTAATTCTTTTCTAACTTCTCATTCCATAATCTTCTTCTACTCTTCTCTACGATTCATATATATATATATATATATATATATATATATATATATATTTTATATATATATATATATATATATATATATATATATATATATATATATATATATATATATATATATATATATATATATATATATACATATATGTATAGGTGAAAGGGGGGGTTAAATAGGCTTAAAGGCCAAAATTGGGAGGGGGGGGTAGCTGCTGATTTCAGCAGCTATGCAGCTGCTGCTGCTGTCCCCTTTTGCTGCTATTGCTGCTGCTCTTAATCTTCTTCTTCTTCACCTCTACTTCCTATATATATATATATATATATATATATATATATATATATATATATATATATATATATATAGATATCTATCTAATTATCTATCTAGATATCCATCTATCTATATATCCATATAAATATCTATACATTCACTCACAACTCTCTACATATATATAACCACACACACACACGTATATCTACATATATAAATACACACACACACCTCTTCATATATATACATATATATACACCCACCCACACACACACACATATATATATATATATATATATATATATATATATATATAGATATATATATATATATATATATATATATATATATATAGACACACACTCACAAACACTCACACAAGCACTCTCTTGACACCAATACCACTACCACTCTCTCATTCCTCTACACACACAAATACTTATATATAATACATACACATATATATAATCTAATATTCATCCATCTCCACAAACACACTCACTCCTCTATATATACATACACATACACACACATCTCCACACTACCACTCTCTCACATAACACCACCACCACTCTCTACAACCAATACCACTACCACCACCAATCTCTACATGCACACAAATACATATATACAAATACATACACACATATATATATATATACATATATATACATATATAAATACCACTCTCAAACACACACACCACCCTCTCACACTCTCTCACACACACTCACACAAGCACACACACACTCACACAAGCACACACATACTCCCTACCACTCTCACACTCCACCACCACTCTCTACACACACACACAATTACATATATATAAATACCACATATATATATATATATATATATATATATATATATATATATATATATATATATATATATATATATATATATATATATATATCACTTAATATATAAATAACCCCCAAATAAATCTTCTAACCTAGATTTAGGAAACCTAATAAATTCTAGGGGCAAAGTGTAGAGAATCACCTCCTCTACAACTATTGTGAAGACAATAAATGGTAAAGAGGAGTAAATGGAGAATTAGAGAGCTTACATAAGCTAGGTTTCCTTGGAGAAGAAAGGAGCTTTTGAAAGAAAGTGAAATGGAGAGAGAGAGAGACTTAATGAAGAAGAAAGAGGGGGGGGAGGAAGGCCTTGTCATGGCCGGCCATGTGGGGAGGGAGGGTTTGTGGGTTTGGGTAGTGATCCAATAACACTCCAAACCCATTAGACTTAGGTTTAATTGGTTCGGGTTTGGTTCGGTCTAATTTAATCAACTAATTAAGCTCTAAAATGACTAATTAAGCCATGAAAATAGGGTTTATAATTTCTAACCTAATTATGATGGTATGTGGGCTAAGCCCAGCTAGTATGTGGGTCCCACTAGGGTCCAAGCTACCCGGGTCTCCAATTTGAGTCCGAATTGGATAAAATCCAAACCAACCCAAATAAATCCCAAAAAATCACATAAAATCAAATAAAATTCCTAAAAATTATAAAACTTAAAAAATGACAAAAATACCCCTAATTCGAAAACTGGGGGTGACAAATCTACCCTCCTTAAAAAATTTCGTCCTCGAAATTCAAACGGTCGTACTCTTCTCTAGGTCAAGCACCCAACAATCAAGGTCTACTAAATTTTATCCTAAGTTATATAACATGTAACCCAGGAAATCAGAACACATGCATGATTTTAAATCTCTATAGTATCGTGTTATTGCAGTCTTCAATAGGGTTTTTATTTAATCTAGCATGATCATCACATATGCAACTAAAGGTACTAAGAAAGCAATCAACAATCAATGGATGGAAAGAAACAGGTAAAAGAAAGAGCAAGACCCTACCTCCTAGTCCAATGCGTGCAGGATCCTCAACTGCCATCGCAAAAGCCCTGTCTTGGCGGGGTATATCCCGCTGCTGGTGGAGGGCGTGATGCGGTACCATAGGTGGCCTACCCTGTGCTCCTTGAGCTGCACGGCGATGGTTCATAGGACAATCTCTCAACTGATGTCCAGCCTCCCCGCAATAGAGGCACAAGCCCAGCCTCTTCCGGCAGACCTCCCAGATGTGACCGGGCTTCTTGCAGTACCCGCAAGGAGCCCCATGCTGAGCCTGCCTCGGCTGAGTGTGCTGCACCTGCTGCTGGTGATGCTGGAACGACTGATGCTGAAGCTGAGGACGCTTAGCAGGCCCTGTGCTGCTACTGGCCCCTGAAAACAAATCTCGATCCCTCTTCGGCTTCAAGCCCCACTCCCTCTCCACCTTCCGAGCCTCCGCGTAAACCTCTGCGTATGTCGTATAGAAGGAAGGGATCAGGATCTTGATATCCCATGTCAATCCCTCCCGGAAGCGCTCCACTCGGATCACCGGGTCACTCACCATGTACTCGGCGTATCGGCTCAGCCGGCCGAACTCCGCCGCATACTCCTCTACGGTCATACTGCCCTGCTGCAGGTTCTGGAACTGCCGTACCAGGCCAATCTTGTCCGTGGAGGAAAAGAACTTCTCTCTGAACAGGGCCCGAAACTCAGCCCAAGTATGGCCCTCTCCTGCAAGAGCCGGCTCGTTCCGGAACCATGTCCGGGCAATATCTAACAACTGCAACCCAACTGCCTCGACCTTCAGGTCGTCTGCCAGGCGGCAGGCCCTCATCTGGCACTCGATATCCTCGAGCCAGTCATCAGCATAAATAATGCCCTCAGTCCCCTTGAAATCCCTCGAACCAAGCTTCTTGAAAGCCTGGATATCCCCGATCTTCGGCTGCTGCTGAACCTCCCTCTGTGGAGCCCCACGCTCCACTGCCGCCATAGCTAATCTGTGTGCATCCTCCATGCCCTGGTGCATGGCCTCTGTCTGCCTCAACTGAGCCTCGTGCTGGGCCCGCTGGGACTCCAGCACCTGGTGAAAGAACGCTAGCATCTGCCCCATGTCTGTGGGCAGAGAAGGCAATAGAGGAATAGCTCCCATCATCACCGGAGGAGTCCCCTGCTGAGGAGGAAGAACGCCCCCGGCAGCTCCCGCTGTAGCCCCTGGCACTACGGGAAGAGCACCCGTAATGGCCCCAGGGACAGTCATCGAGGTAGCTGGAGGAGTACCTCCGAGAGCTCCAACAGAAGTCCCATCTGCAGGGGAGGTGACCGGAGCCTGCCCGCCAGAGGTGGCAGACCTCTCCGTCTTTCCGAGCTCCTCGTCAGGAAAATGAGTCATCACTATCCTGGAGACAGATTGAAAGGAAGATATCAATATGGCACAAGAAAGATTACATCAAAGGAGGACAGCTAGAATGCAGTAAATCGATATCAACGACGGTAAGCAAGATAAGCAAGGAAAGATCCTACTGTGATTGAGCACCCTTAGCCTATAGCCTATCCTAGATACGTACTGCAGGCTCGTAATAGCACTCTAAGTCGAGCGCCACTACGACATCGTACTAATTGCGACTTCAGGACCTGCGTGGACCACCACTAAAACGTGTCATGACCCGCACCCGCTAAAAGGGCACGTGACGCGACAACGCCCAGCCCTCACCGAAAAATCGACGTGGAACGCTGTGGATTTTTCTACTTCTAAACAGTTTATATATATAACAAAAACCTATCAAGTCCATGGTCAACTCCGAACGGAGGACAATCAATGAATATATATACGAGTACTCAATCACGACTCTAAGATAACAAAGTAAAGACTGAAATGAAAAGACAACAAGACGATAAAATAATATATAACCTGTCAAGTCCAACACAAAGAATATATACAGTCCAAGTCTCTAATACAGTCCATAATAATAATAGTCTCAAAAAGTAGCTGGAGACAAAGTCCAGTATAAAAGACCTACTCTAACTAAGCAAGGGGTAAGGTCTCGCCAGGCGGAGCTAAGCCCTGCTGGACCAAAGTCTCCAGGTCTAGGCCCACTACGTCATCCGGACCGTAGTAGGTACTGTAGTCTCCCTCATCTGTATCTGTAATATTTTTAACATATCCTGTCAGGATGGAACGAGTACAATCTACTAACAACAGTTCACAAGATATGACAAAAGCTATAAGACAGTAAATAGAGAGTATATACAAGAAAATCATGGAATGTACATGTGAGTATCATGGCAAGGTAAGCTATAAAACTAGAGCTAGAACAAGGCAAGTAAACTGAATCATGGCATGTACAAGAAATCAAGAATCATATCTCTAGGTGTGTGAATACTAGCTACAATATGTGGCCGGATTGGGTCTGTACAAGGTTATGATCAGCCAATCCTGCGTGGAGTGTAGGATTGGTAGCATTCAAGGTCTACAAGAATAAACAAGGTGGATAATGACCACACATCTACACTAGTACTTCCCGTCCTCGACTGGTAGAGTGGATCCAAGCAAGACACGTTATGACACGGGATTCTACGAGAAGGGAGCAAGTCTCCTCAAAAATCGGTGTCCATATACTGCACAAGAACTACAAGGGGGCTTACACAAGATATACCAAGATAACGAGGAATAACATCTCATGTCGGGATCCATGAATACCAATCCGTGTGACCAATGTGTCGAGAACAAGCATATCCACACTAATTACATGAATCATAACAATCATTATAAATTGGAAAAGTGTCAGAGAATGTACTCGCCAGTAATATGATATGGTATATCAACCGGAGCAAATGCAGCGTCTCGAGGACCTATAGAGAACAAGACGTATCAATACTCAATCTAGGAAATAAAGTCAAATCAATTTAAATCCTATTAAGTCATTCTAGGTCAAGACACGTCAAACTAGACTGTACGAGGTCAACCTAAGTCATATTAGGTCTAACTGGGTCAAACTGGGTCAATGCAAGTCAAACGGAATCAATCGGGATCCATTTGAGTCAACAGTTGACTTTTTGGTCAACCGGTCAACTCTGGTCAACCGTGGTCAACAGTGGTCAACCCTAGGTCAA